>BLKR01000446.1:262500-521770 GCA_011170035.1 Teleogryllus occipitalis
TGTGAAATGAACTGCAATTTTTTACAGTAGAGGGGATATTGTTCCAGGCACGGATGGCAGTGACAGTGAATGATTTGCTAAACGCTGGGGTATTGTGATGCGGAATACAAATAAGGCGTGACGCTCGGGCACGATGTAGCTTCATAACCTGAAATCGTTGTGATAGGATGGTATGATGTGTACTGTTTAAAATCTTGTAAAGGAGGAGAAGGCAGTGAAGTAAACGCCTTTTATCAACGGTAAGAATTTTAGAATGGGCATAGAAGGTCGAAATATGATCGTATTTTTGAAGGTCGAAAATAAAATGAATACATGCATTTTGAGCTACTTGTATCTTACGTTGCTATTTTAGATTTATGTCAGTTAGTAGGAAATCGCAGTAATCAAAATGAGGCATAAGAAGGGATGTTACGAGGATCTGATGAGTTTTTATAGGTAAAAAAGTACGCATGCGTTTTAGAAAATGCAGGGACGCGAAGACTTTTTGACATATTTTATCAATTTGCATATTCCAGTTAAGAGTATTATCCATATATACACCTAAATTTCTCACGTCTTTACACCACGGTAGGGGAGTTCCATTTATGCAAACTTCAGGGAGAGCGGGGATTGATAACTATTTTAAGGAGTTTCTGGAGCCGATTAGAAGACAGTGAGATTTATTGGGGTTAAGCAGTAGCCCCAATGATGATGACCAAGAGGACAGACTGTGAAGGTGTTCGTTGATTTTTTGAGCAAGTTAAAGAACGCGAGAGGAGGGTCCACTAATATACAATTGGAGATAATCAGCGTACATGTGATGACGACAATGTTTTATTGATTTGTCTATATAATTTACATAAATTAGGAAGCAAGAGGTCCTAACTCTGAGCCCTGTGCGACGCCGCGTGCTAGTGGCAAGATACCCGACACATTGTCACCGTACACAACTTTTTGTTGCCGTTCCGATAGATAGCTGGAGAACAATTTGAGTGTGGATGAGGCACATCCAATGTTTTTCAACTTTGCTAAGAAAATATCGTGGTCGACCGAGTCGAATGCCTTGCTAAAATCGAGAAGGACGAGAATTGTGATTTTACCGCTGTCCATTGCATTTCTGGCGTCTTCAATAACACTAAGAAGCGCAGTTCCTGTGCTTTTTCCGGGTCTAAAACCTGACTGGTTTGTATTTAAAATACTGAAATTATGAAGGTGATGTTCGATCTGCTTCCTGGCAATCTTTTCAAGAACTTTTGATATTGTAGGCAAGATACTAATAGGGCGGTAATCAACTGGCGTCGTAGGATTGGCGCTTTTAGGAAGTGGATGGACAAGCGCTGTCTTCCACGCCGAGGGAAATTCGCCGCTCATTAGTGAGAAATTAATTATGTCCACTATTGCAGGGAGTGCTACTTCAGCTCCAAGCTTCAGCAACTTTGCGTTGATTCCGTCAGAGCCAGATGCGTTTGATTTAAGACTCAAAATGATTTTAGTGACGTCTGTGGGTGTTACTGACGCAAAATACGAAGTGTCTTTAATATCAATATCTGCGCTCCGCAGCATAGATAAGTTTGCGATTTTAGGAGTGGATTTATTGGCTGCGCGAGCGTAACAAAAGCATGATTTAGCGAATCAAGTGACACATTTATTTCTGCTGAATTTCGAATATTTCCAAAACCTATAGTGCGCAAATGTTTTCCAGAGCAATTTTGAATCACGGTTATTTTGAAAAATAGAGTGATAATATTTAATCTTGGCATTTCTCAACATTTGGGTTACACGATTTCTAATTTTTTTATACGTAACATGGTCGTTATAGTTCCTTGTTTTCCGAAAAACTTTGTACGCAGTGTCCCTATCGTGCATGAATTGACGGATTTCACTGGAAATCCATGGAGCTGCCGGACGTGTCACGTGTGACGTCTTTAGTGGAACATGCCTATTTACAAGTTCGTTAAAACTTTCCGTAAATACTGCTACTTTGTTATTGAGCGAGGTTTCATTTCAATATTCCAGGGGACAATATTCCATTCATACAATATTCCAGGGGACCGAGAATCCATCAGAAACGAAGGAATTTGCATCGAAGTTCTTATAATCTCGATATTTTATTATTTTTGGTGTGTATTTGGGACACTTTAAATTATATGATACGTAGATAAGATCATGTTTAGATATTCTCGGGATGGAAAATTGCCCATGAGAACGCGCTCTTGCAGGATTTGACACTATGATATGATCTATCCATGTTTCAGTATCTTTTGTGATGTGAGTTGCCTTTAGGGGAAGAATCGTTAGATTCATATTACGAAAAAACGAGCAAAGTTGTCAGATGAGGCAGATTTTTTTAATAGATTACAATTAAAGTCACCCATTATAATAATGTCGTCATATTTAGTGACACAGGAAGCGAGTAAGTCGTCTAGTTCGTCAATGTTGCCTGATTTTGGAGGAGAATATACTACCGCCAAGAGACTTTTTTACCTGCGAGAATAACTTCAGCAATTAAGTATTCGATGAAGTGGTCTTTATGATTTACTGAAGAGAAAATAACTTTGCAGTTAATGTCATCACGTAAGTAGATACCGACAACTCCGCAATGGGCAGCAACGCTGGATTTTCTATCAGATCTCCAAAGCCGGTATCCGGGGACTTTAACGGTTTGAGAATTTAATGATTTTTTGAGCCATGTTTCGCTAATGAGGAGTGCGTGAAATTTATGTTTTGTTACAATTTCCTGAATCTCGGAGTGATGACAAAGGAGAGATTGTGTATTTAAGTGCGCGACGTAAAAATAGTTCCTAGAAATACACGGCGTGCTGTCTACAGCAACCGGGGCTGACAGGGAAGGGGGGTGGATAAACGCAGGTCGAGACGGCTGTGGGGTGGGGAGGGTACTTAGCATTGCGGTACAACGGGAATTTCCTAAAACGGCCGCCGACTGCCTATGACTCAGAAGGGAGCAAGAGGTGGTTTAATGAGAGATGTAAAGAATAAAGAAAGGGTACAAGTAAGAACGAATGAGAGGGAGAGAGAGAAAGAGAGAAGAGAGTAGGAGAATGCAAGGAAGAACGCTTTCCGGAGAAAGGAAAAAAGGAGCGCCCCGAAGCTATTGTATTGAGTTAAGCTCAGACATCGTTTGGACGTGGAAACGTCTGTTACCTGCGTTAATTACTATTTGACCGTCTTCTGTCCAGACATTCCGCAGCTGGAACCGCGAGATCGCAGCGCGCAGTACGGCCAGACGCTGGTGCGTGAGGTCCTCGCGAATGGTGATTCTCTGGCCTTTGAAAAGCCTCTTCGACTGGAAGACCTGTCGCCGTTTCCTGTAACTCACAAACTTTACTATAATGGGCCTATTTTTTCCAGCGAGTTTGCGACCGACTCTATGGCTTCTATCAATATCATTAAGAGACAAGTCTACACTTATCTTTTTGGCCACATCAATGACCATATCGTCGGTGTTTTCGCCATTCTGCTCTTCCAGGCCAAATATACGCAGACAATTCCTTCTGCTATACATTTCCAGCTGGTCCGTTTCCAGCTCCAGCTCTGTTTTCAAATTGCGAATCTCTTGATCGCGGTCTTCAATTTTTTTCTGCAACGACAAAATAAGATTTTCATTGAAGGCCATCGATTCTTGCAGCTTCGCAGCCACTACATCTGTTATAGTAGTGGCAAGGGATTGCAAAAAGCTCTCCGAATGAAGAGTCCGCTCCAAGACCGCATCAACCTCGGCCTTGATTTTGGCCTGCAGGTCGGCGTCGTTCTCGTTGCGGCTTACCTACGGAGGCATGATAAAAGGAATTGACGCAAAAAATATACGGAAGTAAAATGAAATCAAAATTTCTTACTGGCAACTAGAGTACCGTGAGAAAAAAGAGGAAACGAGAAAAATTTATGAAAACGATAAATAAGTAGCAGAAGACAGATAACTAAAGACAATTTGGGGAAGAAAAATTAACAAGACTAATACTTTAGTGTTTTGAAAAGCAATAAATAGAAAGAGAAATTAGTAGAATGAAAAGAGATAAGTCAAATTTGAGAGTTAATAAATGTAATAACAGAAAGTATACTTATCTGTCGGAATTTCACTGCTTTCACAGCTTGCTGCGGGCTCCGTTCTCCGGGAAAATATGCGGCCGACGACTACCTGCTTGAAAACTACCTGTAGATGAGCCCGGAGAGCTCCAAGAGACGTCTTCACAGCACGAAGGACATGAATAGACTCGAAGGACATGAATAGACTTTACGCGGCGTCACCCGGACAGCCAAGATCACTTGTAAGATTGGCCGCGGAAGCCTACGATGGTTGGTTAGTTGTTAGATTTCCCGGCACGTCAACTACTGAGGTCATTAGTCTCGTAAGTGTAGTGCATGATTTCTCATCGGGAGGTGGCGGTGATCTTTCTCCGCTGGAGGGCGTGATCCCGCGCCGACCTATCGCCGGCTAGCGGATTTTCCCACAAGCTGGTATCTCCCACCAGCGGGGCACCGCCACAGTCGGGACAAACTTCCCGAAAGGTTCCACATGTGTGGTAGTGTTGTGCATGTTAGTGAAAGTGTGTGTGTAAGATATGTGAATATGACAAGGAAGAGGGATGAAATATTGCGCGCGGTCCGTGGCTCTTTTGTTAGGGTACTGCTCCGGCATTCGCCTGGTGTTGCTCCGAGAAACCACGGAAAACTACCGATCAGAGCAACCGGCTGCTAGAATTCTTCTCCAGACAGCGACTGAATTTGACCTACCTGACAAGTTACTCTCGAAAATTTTGCCGCCGTGGGACTCGAACTCAGGACCTCCCGGTCAGAGGTACTGCAGTGTTATCAGTTGATGCAATGAGCCTCCTCTCCCGGTCGGAAGCCTACGACTTCACCTTCAGTGACCAGTACTATTTATCAGCATTATAATCGTTTTCAAGAACATTACAGGATGAATTCTCGAAATAGGAAACGTATTTTGACACATGAACTGAAAACATATAAGTATACATGAATATTTCAGAATTCTCAAATATATGATTTTAATTGAAAGCTTCTCGTCTCTTTCTTTACTTGTGAAATTAACCTGCCGCATACCATGTATCCTTTTTGACGTGATGAGGAAGTCCTCACTTGGAAGTAGAAGAGAGAGTGACCGTTTATTTTAAATGCCCTACTTGCTGCCAGCCACGAATAGTATCAGTTTGTTTACCTTACATTTCTTACTTTATATTAAACTTGAAACATTTAAATAATATTTAATTTAAATTATATTTGTTTGCTATGAAAGAGGATTCCAATGTATCTAAAAGAACGCTTACTAAATAAAAAGAAAGTTGTAGTATTTCAGTCTCTGGTTGACGTTCTAACCAACGAGGTAAGACCGCGAGACACTTTTAAACTATGTGAAAGCAAGTAATTCACTTTTGCATTACAGTCCAAAAACGTTTGATAATATAGTGTGGATGTTAATTAATGATCTCAAATATTTTTCGTCAGTTTATTTGTTTGCGAAAGAAAAACATAATTGCACAGTGGTTTTTTGTGTAATCCCATATTGAGCCGTGTCTACAACCTAGCGGTTTAGACGCTCGTCGTTGCCTCTAGATAAAGAGTATTTTTGACTTTCAGCGTAAACACTCAAAAGCAATTCGGTTTAAGGCACGGCACCTTGACATTCAGGGTAATGGATAATGGACTGATAATATATTATAGAAAATTCGGCGGGGAAGACGCTTGAAAGCCATTTCTGATTGTGTAGGATGAGGGGGAAAATTGCATTTTGAAGCGAAACACTCGCACTTTTCGGTGTTTTGACTTGATTGTGAGACCTATATATGAAGTTATGTGACATACACAAATGAAGTTAATTTTGCATATCGTGCCATCAAATGACCTTTTTTCATCTTACAAGAAATAATAAACTTACTCGCAAATAGTTGCGTGAGATTCGTCCAGGAACTATATATACGTTCTTTCTTCGCATTTCCTAGTTTCTGGTTGGTGGTAGCGGACCCATGTTTTATTGCCGATGACAGGTCCTCTTCTCTACCTGAAAAACCGTCCATTGTAATTATGGCCAGCATAGATTAGTTGATCTTTCAATTCTATATCGTATCGCCCTACATAAATCACCAACGTCAATTATCATGCCCCAATTCTATTCTTTTCCAGGAGGTGATAACTCTACTGTCAACCATGAACGGAGATGACGCTGGAAGGTCAGACTAAAGAGCACCATTCGTGGTCTGAGTCTAGCCACTTAAAATGAAGGCGATTTCAATTCAATTCAGTATGAAATAAAACTCTCGGACATTAATAGTCTTTTTTCTCTCCTCGGGATATCAAAGGAAGGTAATTTCAATTCAACTACTTCCTTGAGCTTGGAGACGTCGGGTCCGCATCCTGTGGCCACACGTGAACATCGCTTATTGGATTGGCATAAGCAAAGAAACCCGCAATTCTACTAGCTACCCTCATATCATAGATTCATCGCATTTCTCTCATGTTCCGTTTCGAAAATTTTAATATTCTCTGCAAGTACATCACAAAGGATGTCTCTGCGTTGGCTAGGCGGTTAATGGTAATTGCCGGGTCTTCTTTCATGGGTCGCAGGCGGAGCGTCACACTGCACGGGCGAGAGGACGCGGCGGCGGTGGCGGCGGCGACGGCGGCGGTGGCGGAACGCCTGCCATTGACGGCCGCGCCGCTCCATACCGCCGCCACCGCTGCCGCCGCCACCGCCGCCGCTGCCTCCGCTGGCTGTCAGTGAGCGCCGCGCCGCCAACATCGCCGGACGCGGTTCAGGTGAGTGAGTGGATGGCGTGCTCGCGGCGACGGTTTCGCGAGCGGAGGAGGGGCCACGAGTCGACGACTCGGATGATAATTACTCCTTGAGGTGCTGCCGAAGTGCGCAAGACAGTGATCACCCCCTGACAATTGTCACTATCGTGATGATTGGATTTTTCTTGTTGGAGGTTTTAACTTTTGAGGAAATGTTGCTAGCAAGATAGTACTCGGAGAAATATGCAAATGTAATCTTCCGAAACTTTGCAGAATTTAAGTGCCTCTTTACATTTATGCATTATTTCCTATTGTTCATATTGATTTACCCCCTATTATTAAAACTGATTCGTGTAGTTTTATGTTATGTTAATAAACATAAGTATGAATAAACATAAGGCTGACGTTTGGGCGTACTACAACTCGATGATATGGTCAAGAAGATAATTTATCGTACTTATCTTCTGCAAAAATTAAAGTTTTTTTAGTTTTTGTATTTTGATTCCATTTAATTGTTAATACATGAATTATTAGTATATTATTTTTCAATCTATGTGGAAGAACAGTCAAACAATTTATTATTGAAATATTTTGGGATGTCTTGAAATTGAAAGGAAATCTGAAACTGAAAAATATTTTCATCAGTCCTTGAATATAAATTCCACCTTACGCAGAAATCCCGATCATTTGGATGGTCAAAAAAATCAGTATGGATTTGTGCGCGTTATTCGCGTAAGTTGCTTCAGCTGTTTTTGGTTGTAGATATCCTTGTTCTAATGCCATAATCTGCAGGTATAGGGTTGTAGAGTACGATAAGAGTAAAAAAGACTTGAAATATTCAAGAGATAAAAAGATAATGAACATGGTAATTAAGTGTGCAATCCTGAATAAAATCCTTATTGCTTTTCCATTAGATGTTAACACTGGCCGCAGGAAATTTGTAAAAGTCTCATTTTGCTGTCCGAGGAAATCAAACGTTCATAAAAGCAAAGTGATGTAGAATAAATTCCGAGTCTGAGAAAACATTTAGATATTACACTTATTTTGCCTTCGAGAAAGAAAGAAATAACTGTCCAAATTATTGAAAATACTGCAGCTCTCTTGCGTTGTTCATCTCTGCGGTTCCTCCCATTTATTTGATTGAAAATTCTTAATCGCCAATGTACGATAGAGGAGATAATTATATTGTTTCTGGAAAATCTGTTATTTAAACCTTTACTTTGTGAAGGAAGATATGATTAATAGTATAAGAAGGAAATATTAATTATATATTATATTAATTATATATTAATAATAAGGAAGAAATAATGAATAACTAATGGTTTAATTGACTGCCTAATAGAAAGTAATATAATTTAAAAAGGATTTTAAATTTTAAATGTCATTATTTCTTGAAATGTGTGAAAAAGTAAAAATTTAGGATAATATTGGACCTTTATATCAAATTAGGCCCTGGAATTAAAATTAATCTTATTTTTGCTGGAAATTGAGTTCAATCGTTAGAGAACAGAAATATTTCCAAATTGGAAAAATTACGCGAGTCAACGGAAGTAAGCAGTTACTTTGAATCGCATCTTGGGAACTCGTAAGAATTGCACTCTAACCAAATGTTAGGATCATTATTTTAAAAATTCAAATAACCTAATTAATGCTAAAGCCATGAAAATGGTTTTCGTTACAGTACAATCAAGACTTTTCTGAGAAACCTCTTGTAGATAATGTTTTTAAAAAGAAAATTATGCAGATCAAATAAAATAAATAAGATGAATAAATGAAATTGGATTCCTAGGACTTCCATGGATGAATCGAATGACAAAGTTTTAGCTTCAATGGCTATCCAGATTATGAAATTCTTTTCAAATAGTTCAATTGCAGGTGATGTTAAAGCGTCCGACTTATACGCTTCCTTTTGACGAACGGTCCCGGACATTTAAAGAACTCGCGCATGTGCAATGTAGTGTTTCAGGTTTCAGAGGCCACACTGCGCATGTGTGGGTTCGCTCAAACTTCGGAAACCTTCATCGAAAGGAAGCGTGTAAATCGGCTAGTAGACGGTCAAGGCAGCTTCGGGATCTGATTTGTAGATTACAGCACTAAAAGGAGGTCATTGGTCTTGGTGAAGCTGAGATATGAAGCCGATAGAAGTTCCCATAGTTCTGAAATGGCTGAAAACACTATACCCGGAAATGAACTAATATCCCCAGGGATTGGTAACCAGTCGTTCAGCCGAGAGTTTATTTATTTTACTGCGCTAATGTACTTTCTTAAAGCTGATACAGTTCTAGACAGATTAATTGAAGTATGATGAGAAAGAGAGACGTTGAGAATTTGGTGATGGCTTAATAATCTGTCATTCTAGAACAATTAATTCATATCTCTCTTAAGAAGGGCAAAGAACTGCTTAATTTTATTCTTCATGCATAAAATAGATGCACATGGGCCCGAATGTGTTTGTGTGTTTTACAGTAACTTTGTTGCTCTCAATTTTTTCACTAACACTTTTTTGGAAGCTGAAAAAATACATAGGAGGTTCGCAACCTCAAAAAGTTACCTAACATTTAGTCACACAGAAAACTATTTCTAGAAATTATGTAACTCGCAATGCATTGTTGCCTGGCAATGCGGGACGGAGCGTGTTGTGTTGGGTCGTGTCGAGTCGTTTGAGGGTTGCGGGGCAGCCTACTTAGGTGATTGTGATAAACAAATATCTGGAATACGGCAGTTTTAATAAAGAAGGTGTTAAGAAAAATATTTTTTATTTGCAATCTAGAAAGGTTGAAAAATTGTTGTATTGAACATGCCAGTCTTGCCTAACCGTCTTGCCAATAGAATATACAAATTAGGAAATCATAACATGAATGTCCTAAACGCGATATCAAGTGCTGCAATGCACTTCACTGTTTTCCGCGACTAATAAGGCATCCATTAGAGACAATGAATCCATAACTGTAAATACGCGCAGAAATGTTTTGCTCGGGCACCACTGCTGATAAGACAAAAATGGGCATTGAGTCCTGAAATTGGCAATCATGTTATCGTACTTGGTATTTTCAACCTTTTCCTTGACTCAATCGAGACATGCGACGGTCGTTGATACAACTTGTAGTTATGCATCTGCCTGCGATAGCGTAGGCAAGCTGCGAGCAAAGCTATCAGTAGCGTATCATAAGAACTCGAGAGACTTGCAATCGCAGGAGCACTGGGTGGTTGCGCTAAAGAAAAGGTCAACTAGGATGCAGGTGTAGGGAGGGTTTGCAGGGAATGGGCGAAAGGCCTACGCTCCATGCAATCGGCGCCGTCGCCTTTTGTTACCGTCAACGCCCTTTGCCTCCTTCACCGCCCTCTTGCTCTCGTTACCTCCGCCTCCACTACCCGATCACGTCGCGTGACATCATGATCAACACAATCGTTGGAGCTGAAGAGAGTCGGTCTCAGAGCAGTTCCGTTGCCATCGTAACTCCTACTACGTTCTTTTATGCTACCTTAATGTTAATGTTATAGAATAAATGCATTTCAATAACTACAATGTATATATGACTAATAATGAATATATATTATATTTTATTATTATATATTATATATAACTATAATTAATATATATATATACCTATATAATATATATATATATATATATATATATATATATATATATATATATATATATATCAGGTATGTGTGTATATATATATTTACACACACACACCTGAGCCGTGTCAAAGTGAAAGTAGGATGTTCTATTGGTCGGATGGCCAATCGTTGGGTCACAGAAAACATGATTTTCTAATTTTATGAGTAACGGTTACGTAATACTGTTATATTGCAATTTGTATTCTGGTTCATTCTTCAGATATGCTTGAAACTATTCAACAAAAGAAACTCGGAATATTTGAACGTCGAATGTTCGTGCTCTCAGATTTGTTAAAACACATTATCCACAACACAAATATTACAAGAAAGAAACATAAACCATCGTATTAATTTTGATGATAAGCAATTATAATATAATACCACAATATTTTTTGTAGTTAGATTATTTTGAGAAACGTGCTTTTAATGAGCGCAAGAATTAGACACTTTTGAGCATTGTTACCATTACAACAATTATTATATTGCATTCATTGAATGTCATTTAGGTGTAGTTTCAGAGTTGCTAAACACATTGTTGGCCACGTACGCAACGAAGGGGACAATTTTATTTATAAAGTGGGATTTAGAAGATGACTAGACTAGAAAATGAACGTGAGATGCTGTGATTCAAGCAGTATGATGCAAAGAATTTTGCACAAGATATTCGAAATATTTGAAGTACGTCATTTGCTAAACATTTATTATAATTTTGCGTTACCGTTACTGACTGTACGAGAAAATTGGTGGTCTGTGAAATAACACAAAGTTTTAATTAGAATTAATATAAAAGGACTTGTCACCGGGGATCTACTAATATTTTTTTATAAATTGTATCTCAAATTGAATTGCCTGTTTGGTTGGGAGTAAGAGCGTGTGTATTAGTCCATTCCGTCATTGAGTAAAAACTTAATCAACTGGAAGAACTTGTTTTACATGGGTGTAACATTTGAAGACATTATTTCTAAAAGTCGCAAATCTGTACTCGGAAAGGTTAAGAGATGCGTATTAGATGTATCGATACTGTAATATTGATGTTTATCTTTGTGTAAATAACCCTTAAAATATTCAGCTTAAAATAAATTATTGACAACTCCGTATTGTTTTTCCTGTTTGATCAACTTATGGCAAGGTCTTTTAGACTGAATCGGAATATTTATTTATAAATAACTGAAAATAAATTCGGATGTAAGAAAAACGTAATCTTTTGAAAAAAAAAATTATTAATATCTAGAAAACACGAAAAAATAATTAAGCTACATGTGAGTTAGATTTACATCTGGAGAGAATTTAAGAGGTATCTTTCCTCCCATACTATGCTCTATCATAAATACTTGAAGCTTAAAGAATTAGTTTCGAAACGAGGCGTCGTTCCCGACCTACGACCTGACGTAGGTCAGGACCGTTTGCGTACAACGCGTGGAAGATACATTATGAATAATTCATTTCCATTTTTTTATTACATTCCTACTTATTTGTGTTTTTGACAACCTTCATGTCAACCATGACCCGTAACGAAGTGGTGTGCTAGCTCACCACTTTGTGTCTCTTAGTAGCTGCCACTGTCGCTGCTGTTACCGCCGCCAGCCCCGTTCCGCTAGTGAAATCGCGGCTCGCCCGCCTACAAAAAGGTCGCGGCCTAGATTTGGGCGCCGCCACCGCAGCCTCTCTCCCCCGGTGGCCCCGCACGGCCGATGCCCTCGCGCCGCGAACACCATCTGATAGGCGCTCTGCATCTGATAAGCCCAGGCCGCCCCAGCTCCGGTCCGGCCGAGGTGGCTCAGGGCAGCAATTGATTAGTTAGTTAAGTTTAGTTAGTTAATGCCTTATTTTACGTGGCGAGACTCGGGCCATCAGGCCCGCTCTTCCGTCTAACCTCGCAAATTTTGCTACGCTCCTTTCGTCACCTAGCGGAGAAAGGAGATATCATGGGCGACGAAACAGGCGGATCTCAATTTTGCTCAGAGGCTTCTTTTAGGCCTGAGGATCTTTTACATACAATAAATCTACTACATGGGACAGCCGGCTTTACTTCCTCTCCGAAGGAAGGCGTACAAAGGATTTTTCGCCCTTAAAATGGCAAATTCGATCGGGTTTGAACCCGCAAACTCGGGTACAACAGTCCGGTACGCTGACCGTTACACCACCGAATCCGCAAACCCAACTGATGTCACTGCAGCGCCTCACGCCAGGAGGTCCTTGGGCTCGAGTTCCGACCGTGGCACTAGCTACGTAGCTTGGACGAATTCTGTCGCTGTCAGAAGAAGAATTCTGGCGGCCGGCTGCTCTAGTGGGTTTGCTTTCCGCAGTTTCTGCGATCAACATCAGGCAAATACTGGAGCAGAACCCTAACAAATGGACTACCTCCGATCTTTACTTTATCTTCCTTGTCCTCTCCTCATCCCTTACTTACATTTATACTTACATCTACTACACTGTAACACATGTCGTGAGACAAGTCGGGAACTTATAGCTTGTCCCGGCTGAGTTTGAGCCCCGCTGGTGGGAGATACCTGTGAGAGGAAAATCCTGAAAGCCGACGCGGTATCTCACCAACCAGTGGGAGAAGATCGCCGCTACCTCCCGTGATAAAAACGTGCACTACAGTTACGGAAATAATGACCATAGCAGTTGATGCTCCCGGGACAACAAACTAATTAATCAATCAATCCAGCTCCTGTGTGCTCGTGGCGTGGTCAGGTTAGATTAGGTTCCGGACGGTGTTTTTTCATCATATTTTGAAAGTGGTGTTAACGATAGAGACAACTATAATGTGAGTTTGAAGGATTATACCTCTTTCTTCTTTTACTGTCTGCCTTGCTATGATCAGGAGACTTGTTTCGAAGGTACTATTTCTTCTCTTCTCACATTTTTTACCCAACATATGTTATTCCAGTGCTATTTTGAATTCTTTTGGAGAAGACATACGATGCACTTGCTTTCTCATAACTTTTGAACTTCCATAACAAGTCAGCAAACCGTTTAACATGCTGATGGTATGTTGTGTGCTCTAATGAGTAAGTGAAGTGAAGTAAAGTTTACATTCATCTCGAGGAAAGGCTTCCATTGCATAAGCAATGTGTACCAACCTCTCAGTTACTTCACATCGTCTGACTTGTTTTTTTAGCAAACGATCGCCAGCATTAACTACTTATTACGGCAGAACTCGCTTCTTGGCATGAAAGGAAGGAGCTTACTCGCGTGGATCGGAGTATTTTTTTCGGAGATGTTGTGTTGAATCTTGGCGATAGGTATGTTGTTTCTTCTTGAAACCTTGATTTTAGTTTTTTTTAGTTTAGATATTTGCAATAAGTATTCGGAGCATAGAGACATTCGATGTATTTTATTCTTAAACCTCTGAATTAGGTGAGTAACTACCTGTGTTGGTATCATCAAAATGAATATAAAGGTCTTTTTTACGCGTATGCACCTTATTAATACTGAACGGAAACATTGGTGGAAGATAAAAAAAAATACTGTCTGGAGTCAAGATTGTATTGAAATCTGAGATAAATGGATATTTTTTCAGTACATTGTTATTTTTTCTCTAAACCTAGAATCTTCAAAGGCTTCACTGACCCAATAATTATACTAGGTTGTGTCCTGAAATCCACCTGCTTGCAGTACTGCCATGGTCTTGTAGGGGTTGTCCATTTGGGGGTTGAGGCAGCAGCCTATCGTACAGATTGAAGAAGAGGGATGGGGAATGGAGGGAAGGGAAAATTGCGCGTCATCTGTGAGACGCGTTCATCACAGTTCCTCTCAGGCATCCGCGTGGAATAGGGCGGAGTAAGGCTCGGACACGAGTGTGAGCAGCCTGCCTCTAGATTTCTCACTGGGGTAGATGTCGGCTTAGACAAGGTTATTTATCTAGTTCTGAAAATTCGCATCCGTTCAGATTCGAACCATCATAACTGATCGACCTCTTCAATTTCGTACTTGCAACTACATACGCTATCTAAACTGGCCTAAACATTGTACACCCTTACAAATGAAAGTGGATAAAATAAATTTATTTACTTTAAAGACCAGAATATTTTTGTTCTTAGATGTATCAATTTTGCTGGCATGTTTATGTAGAACGAGCCTTAAATAAATTGAACAAAAAGAGCAAATTATTCAAAATGCACATTTCCCTATAAAGTGAATTCTGCATTAAAAATTTTACTTCTTATTCCTTTTGATACATTTTATCCAATACTTTTTAATATATTGAAGTTACAAAATCGTATTTCTCAATTACAATTACAGTTTACAAACATTCAGAGGACATGCTGCTCCATAAGCTAGGGCAAAAGAAACTGTCAAGTCCAACAAGGAGATATAAATATAAAAAACGGGTTTAGAAAAAACACAGCTTCACGACTTCACCAAAAGCAAATAGCAAAAGTAAATATGAGAAATAGATCGGCTTTTGAAATACGCATTCCAGTGGCAACGTGCATGTAGGTGGCTTGGTTGGCCTGGCCGACTTCAACAGGTAACATCGTGTTTCATGTCCCGGTTACTCCTACTGGTTGGGGTAAAGCGGTTCATTTTGTACCTCGTTTTCTTTATGTAACCAAAAAACTTGTTTACTATTTATGCACTCATTCAATAATTCATTTATTCAATATCTAGGTTGGTTTACGTTCAATTCAGAGATATTAGTAGGAAAACCAAACCAAACAACACACATTTCTAGTTTCCTAAAGAAAAAACCTGTCCTTTTTTATATTTACCTGTTACCCAATTGAAATGATAGATTAAGTTTATTAATACTTTTTGAGACTTAAATTGAATCAAATTTGTCCCTGCTTGCTGATATCGTAATGCGTATCTTTATGCGTAGTTGGTAAAGAGTGCCCCATGGAACTCAGTGACATCAATGATAACTTCCTACTGTAGAGGAATTAAATGGAAGAATCCATTTGAATTGACTGACATTGTCTTCAAACGAAGGTCGAAAGACTTCGTATTTGAGTGATGGTGTTGGGCACAAAGCGTGAAAAAACGCTGAAATAACAACAGTTCCGCGCTGGATAGCGAAGCGGTTACCAGGACAGTGAAAACGTGACCGAGAACTAAGAAAGTTGCTCTTGAGGGGAAAATGCCTTGTTTTTACGTTACGCTACGTACCGAACAAAATGAAACAATGACATTAAAGTTGAGTAAATTGTTCAGGAATCGAGTTAAATTGTTTAAATTACATACACCGTCTGTCATTAATTTAAACGAATTCTAGGTTTAGTCAAAATGTAGTGAGATACGCACGGTCAAAAATGCAATAAATTTATTCCACACGTGATATAATATTTAAAGTGGCACTTAAGAGAGGAATAATTTTTATTTATCTATTTTTATATTTTTTATTTATCTCTGTTGAAAAATAAGAATACATTGTCAAGAATGAGGCTTCAAGAATGCCCAAATGTTTTTGAGGAGAACAATGCTCCAGAATGGCTATATACCGTCTTAATGGTAGGAAATGGTGTGGAGTTCACGACATTTGTATCATCTAAATGAAATTGAGGCGTTGTTTTGTCGTGTATGTTTATTTTAGTATAAAACTTTTCCGGCCGCATTGCGGCCATCTTCAGTGCTACAAATAATAATAATAATAATAATAATAATAATAATAATAATAATAATAATAATAATAATAATAATAATAATAATAATAATAATAATAATAATAATAATAATATAGAAGATGGCCGCAATGCGGCCCAAAAAGCTTTATGCTAAAATAAACATATACGACAAAACAACGCCTCAATTTCATTTAGATATGTACCGTCTCTCAATGTAAGTGATGTGTCAAATATTCCAACCTTTTTAGACCCAAGAAAGGCCATCTATCTTATTAGATTTTTGGATAGAAAGCCGTTTATTTTAAGATCTCTAAAGACTTCGTTATTAATCTTACTGAAATTGAAAACGTTTCATTTGTTAAAATATTCATAAAGCCTATAGTTACCTAATTGGCATCTTCAAAATATCTGAAATGCGACTTAAGTCTAATCTCCTAATTTATAACTAATATTGCTTCAAACCTTATGGATTTTTATTCAATTCATTGGATTTATCATTTGCAAATTAGTGTTGCAAAATATATTAATTTCCGTTGAGGCAAATCCTCCTTTGCAATTCTACACTAATGCATAAATTCAGTGATGGGAAGTGTTATGTAGATCTAAAAGTCTTATAAGTCCATTTTTCACGTTCCACTTCACTCTATCACACCATTTATGACCCTACCTTCATGCACAACTGATGTGGATTGTCGTAACGTCATCAATCCCCTACCAACAAATTCGTGTGTGTAGTTGCAGTGCTTTTGGCCGAAGAGTCTAATTTCAGTGCAGCTGACGACTGTTCGCCGTGTGCTTGGCAGGTCGCAAGGACTCCCCAGCGCCAGCCAGCGGCGCCCGCGCTCAACCCCGGCGCCCCGCGTGCGCCTGCCCGCCAGAGCGACCGCCTCCATGGCGCGCAAAGTGGCCGAAGTCACCGCCCCCGAGGGCGGAGGGTAAGTACTACGTGCAAACGCTTTGGTACTCGTGTGCCTGAGTTTTAAAATTTTTATTTGTGACGTATATCGGAATCTACATATCGTAAGATTAGGTATTAACACAGTCAAAAATATTTCTTTTCAATACTTTCATTATTTAATCCGATATGCCTGTTCTCCTTCCAAAAACAGAATGGTTTGACATCATAATTCGTGGACCGTTTAACATTTTCTTATGATTCCTTCTTAAGATTGTTATTTGGATTATATTTTAGTACCTGAACCTAAATTTGAAGATTGAGATGGGATTTGTATGTGCTTTACAGGGAATTAGAACTTGTAAAACCTACTGGTAACAATATCCATTAACAGAGTAATTTATTATTGATAATATATATTTTCTATTACAATTTGAGATTTAGGCACACAAACTGACTTTCCTCTATTAAATAAATAAAGAATAATAAAGATATCTTCAAAATTAGAAGAGTTATGATGTTACAAGTCGGGCCAAGAGAGATAAAGTAACTTTAGGGAAAAGCTAGATTGAGATTCATTAGCTCTAAAATGGTGAACACTAAATTGATAACTACAAGAAAGAATTTATCCAAAATGGGTGTTCTGTTTTTGATGTTACAACATGAGGACTTTACATTTGTTTAAGTTGCATTTTAAAATTTCTTAGAAAAAAACAACATTTTTCTTTCACTTGTAGCGATTATGGGCACCTGAACAGCAAATGGCCGTGGGATGTGGCCTATGCGCGCACATTCGGAAAGTACGAATAAATCGAAAACGAACAAACAAAGGAACTAAGCATTGAAAAGTACACATCTCAATGCACAATAAACTATTTAAAACAAAAATTCCAATTTTTCACAAAAAACGTCATTTTGAGGTGGACGAGTACCTTAATTTGTTTGGATGCTGAAAATCTGTTTGTGGACAGTGAAACGTCTCTGAAAGACCACCCCTATTGAAAGACCACCCGTCTCAACGACCGATTTTTCTTGAAACCGATACTGAAAGCCAAATATTGAATGTAAACCTTAACATATCACTCTTTCCTCGACCACCAACTAGCTCCTTAATAGCCATTTTCTTAATTTATCCCCTTTTTAAGAGACCACTTTCAGGGAAATCGTAAGTACGAGTACACAGTAACCCGGATACTCATTAATTAAAATAAAAATTGGCGGTATTGTAAAAAGTATTCGCGCGATGTGTTCTGTGCCTTCGCTTCATTCTCGAGGAAATCAAAGCGCGGGGCACTCCGTCAATCAAGTAACAATAAGCCCGACTTATTGACTACAACACTAGTGACTTATTGTTACTCGATTGACGGCCACTAGGTCTATTTCAGTTAATTTTTTTAACAAGACTGTGGATGTGAAAGCGAGCTACATTTACTTCTTTGAATTAACAGAGCTTTCTTTACAGTATCTTCCTGAAAGAACATCTGGTGCAGTAGAATGTCTGAAGCTAGGGTAATCGACTTGCCCCGTACCACACGAGTGTTTGGGTTGCGTCGAGAATCTAAACCCAGCGCTCACCCGAGATCCGTCGCTTGAAGTTTTTTGTTATTTTTGTTGTTGTGCTAGAAAACGAGGATAATTTAATATCTTAGGACAATACATTGCGTCTTACATACCCAAACGTATTGAACCTACACAAAAAAATTTGGAGATTCGTTACGGATAGACAATCATTGGTAGTACTAAAACTGAAAATGATTTAAACGTTAATTTTTTACAAAGAGAAAGAGATATAAATATTTTGAAATGCATTGAAAAGAAACTTAAAAATTTACGCCCCAAAGGAAATAAAACAATAAAACTTAGTAAAAATGTACAGTTTTTAATAACTCATGTTCATATACTAAAAATATTTCATAAAATATATCGTGTAATATTCGCTTTCCTATACATCCGATCTCTAGTAATAATCCACCATTTAATAAAAAAGATAAGCGTCCAGATAAAGTATAAGTAAGATAAAGATCCAGCAGTGCTCGGTTATTATTGGTTTCACTGTACATCATTCAAAATTTTTGACATTGTGGTGCGACCTACTAGACGAGGGGTGTCCAACTTACAAGACCTCAAGGTCCACAACTACAAACTTTAATACGGTTTCGGGTCATATTTTCATTACTCGGGCGATCCCCACGTGACCCCGTATTGTTGATCTCGGCAGATCGCCCTGCTGCTCTGATAGGTGGGGGAGGATGGAAGCATGCGTGGTATCGGGCCGTACCACGCGCAACGCAGTGAAACACATTGGAATGATTTTGAATTTCTGAATTTACTATAAAAATCCTTAAATCTGAACTTCACCTATTTTGACCCCGTCACGGCGCGAGCGCTAGACGAGCAATGTTCTCGCCCGACATGAATGCAAGAGCTTTCACATTTGACTAATAACCTTTGGCGAGCCATGATAAATTGCAGCGCAGGCTGCCAGTTCGGCAGCGCTGTCTTTGACCGTCGAACCGTCATGTACTCCTAACAAGCTTAGAAAGAATAAATCTCTTATTTAATGTGAGAAAAAGATGTGTTTGTCATTAACTTTGTAGTTAGAAATCATTCATCATGCACATAAAGAAATGGACTTTCAACCGCTTTACTCAACCAACCTATACTAATATTACCAACATTAATATCACAATTTTATTCGAGGTTTCATGTGAATATATACCTCGGAATGTATATAATAGAACATCAATGGGGGTCAATGGGTCAATGACCCCCATCGCGATCGGGTTTTTGTCCAGTTTCCCTGATCCATTGAGCAAATGCTGAGATGGCCCCTTGATTTGCTTCTGGACGTAAATGTAGCTTCACTATGCGCACGTTTTGTTGAGTTTTCCTTTTGCTTGTAGTGGTAGTAGAGCTTAGGGTGATTTTCTGTTTTGTTAGCAATACAGAAAATTAAATCTGCAGTTCGTTTACCGTTACAAATATGTTTTCTATAAGTCGGAAACGAAAATATCTAGATTTTGAAATGTTAATCTTTCGATTTTAAAAATTTATTGTTATTATTATTATCATCATCATTTCATCTTGCAACTATTAATAGTTAAATTGTTCGGAAGAGATTCTGAAACTCAAGAAAGAGTGCACAATTGATTTTCTCCCCCATACGTCACATACAGTTTTTGACTGTTTTTGACTAAATAAATAAATAAATAAATATCACGAAAATAATTAGGTGTGTCATGAAAATTCACTTAGGGTTAGGAATTATTCAATTAAATTCGTGGTTTCTTCAGATCAAAGTTTAACAAAATGATCTCGTGATTTCTGAGCATAAATCCATTTTAAGGGGTCCAACACTTGTCGCTCGACCATGACAAAAGAAATGTATGCATATAAATTCACTTGTGTACTGGTTGTTCAAAATAAATTTGTAAAAAACATATTGTGCGTAGTTGACAAATGGTGTTCACTTTTGTTTTTAAACTGGGCGCAATTTTTCGCACTTGTAAACATTTACATTTTTATAAATTATTCAGCGTTGTAGATTTTTAAACAAAATGCATTGGATTCAGTGTTATTTACCTGCCGTATACATTTTTATTAGGGTAATATTTTCAATAATCATTTACTCTTATTAGGATAGTAGAAAGAATTGGATGTTAAACATTTTGTGCGGCGCATCAAATCGTTGGAGAGTCGCATTGGTTCAGCTCAGCATTTGACCATGCTAGTCTGATCTGTTCTCAACGGCAGTGAGAGGTAAACGTTATAGAGAGGTATTTGAATATCCTCCATATTACTTGAAAAATGAATAAATTAAACAAAAATATGTTCAAATATTACCATTGCGAGAAGTAAACGCAAATATTATACAAACATTACGAAATCTCTATCTTCTCTGGAGGTCTTTAAAAGATTTATTCTTTTTAAGACTTGTGTAATTGGAGACTCAAGGTCAAAGTGACGAGGGTCATCGTGTTCCGCAGCAGGCTTAGTGGTTTGGGGAAGTACCTGCAGAAATAGACTTCACGCAGCAACAGATATTCGTGAATAGTCATCCATTTCTCCAACTTCAAAGAAACGCGTTTTAGGAAAAAAAAAAAAAAAAGAAAGAAAAGGAAATGTCAGTCGTTTTAAATTTGCTCATTATAATTGTTGTATTTTTGAAATTGCTATAAAAGTTATTTCAAAATTGATTTTATTAAAATTTCGTGTTGTTACATCACATACTTTCTCGCATGTAGCGGCATCGTAGCGGCTCCGCAATATTATCGTCTCCTATATTATTTCAGTAGTGTAAATGAGTTATGCGGCTATCCAGCGAATGAAATCTTTATAAATGATGTCTATAAAGAAATATCACGGAGACGTGACGAATTGCACTTTGAAAATATGTTGAACAATATTTGTTTAAAAAAGGATCTAAAAAATCATGTCAAATGCAACCTGCAACACTTGGGCAACATTGTTTTGTTTACAAATTTTGTTTAAGGCAAAAATATCTTGCTTCAATTTTGTAGTTTTGGTGTGATAACGTTTTAATAATTTTCGAAAATACCGTACATGAGACTAGCACCACTTATTTTACGGCAATGAGTGTTTATGTCGAATATTCCCTGTTGTGTGGCGCAAGAATAAAATACTTTCTCTTTTTACGACGTAGGGCGAGAAAGTAAAAATAAACCAATTATTTAAAAAAATGCTTTCTTGGGAGTCATAATGTAAAAATAGTGTTTATTAAGTTAACTCAAAATATCAATTTTTTAAATGTTAATTCCGATTCCGAAATATGAAATGATTTTTGTGAATGATTGCCATACAATAATGGAAGACGCCTTATAAATTTCAATTTTCATGTAGATGAAGGGGAAAGTAATGGTAACAATTTTAATTTTATCTTTTATTTATCACGTTGACCGAAATGTGTTCTTCGTGTTTGATTCATGTTAATGCAATTAAATATTTTTTGAGACAGTGAGTCCGGCTGCTATGATTTGATTCTGATTCTTTCAATATTGTATTTAATTATTTTATTAAACAAAATATTGAGAATATTATCTGTGTTGGAGAAAGTGAATGTGTTTTACTAACATTAACGTATTTTAGGTTATTCAGACGCAAATGAATTTGTTATTCGTAACAAGTATTGGGAATGTTTCGGAGTCACATGAATGTTTTCATAGTGTAGAGCATTTGTTTGTTGGTACACAAATTTTCTCGCTTGCTAGTTTGTTATGCCATAGAATAATATCGTTGGCCTAATGAAATATTTCTATAATATAATTTTATGTGCATTAAAAACCTGTTTAAGTATACAATTTCAAGCAGATTTAAATTTATTAACAAAGTTGAAACTTTCACCCAATATCTCTAACGAGGTAATTAACACTGTTTTCTTCGGTTCTCTTTTTTCCTAGAGCTTTTATCCAGCCGACAGCCGGTTGCCCTTTACGTCCCGAAGGGACGCATATTCGACCATACACTAGAAAAACACTCTTGCGGGCTCCTCTGATCTGGGGTCAGCAGAACGCGAGGCTCTCCGCGACAACACACACACAAAGTCAAGGGACAAACAGTCATGCCCAAGGCGGGACTCGAACCCGCGACCCTTCGGACCGAAGCGCTGAGTCGGTACTCGCTTGCTAGTCGCTCTTAGCCACCTCGGCCATCCAGGTCGGCTTCTTCGGTTTTATTTTTCCAAAAGAGTCCCATTTCACTTTGAAAAGGTGATACATAGTTTATTATTACACTACTTACGTACAAACAGGGCATTTGGGACATAAAATGTGTTGTTCAATAGAGTACCATTCTTCCTGCATTTGCAGTCTCAAACCTCCTGCAAGTTCCTTGTTAGACATTACGAACTATAAAATTGTAACCGACAAAGACATACTTGTTTGTTAATGTTAAAATTTGACAGCAATATTTGCTTTTTTGATAATATTCAAATTGTTTATAGTCACTAAATATTTTTAATATGTAAGTTCTCTTATAAAACGTAACAATATATTTTTAACGCTTTATTAAATTTAGTAACTTCTCACAGACGCTACTTCTTATTCATCATTTCTTCATAGAAGATTAATCCAGAGTATTGCCAACTTTTGGGATCAAATGAAAGGGCTTTTACAAAGGTTTTCGTTTTGAATGACCCATACCTCCTGCGTCCCATCCCTCCTCATTCCCCTACAAATAATTAATATTTTCAGTTTACTACAAAAACATAAATAGCAGCGAAAACTCCGGTCTTTGGAAATATTTATTGTAAGAAAATGTGGGAAAATAGAAGAAACAAACTTCGAACGGCCATCCTATGAACTGTGTTACAACATTATAGACGCGGTGTTGTTCGAGACTATCCATTCTAATATCGCTAAGCGTTCAGATTAAATTGCACAGAAAATCAAACAGTCCCTTTTAATTTTATCGAGAATGATTATATGCGTCTTTTTCTTTCAATTTAATTTTACATTGATTTCGGGTTTCTGCACTTTTCTTACTACTCATGCTTCGGAGTGAGTGCTCTAAAAATAAATAAAAAAAATGTAATAAATTTCAAAAAGTTTCGTACCTCACCTGTTCCCTTTTATTTACTCACCTGCCCCCTCCAACAACTTGTGTTATCACACAACTGACCATTCTCCGCACAAAAGTTGGGATTCTTCTAAACACAAAATGTTTGGGACACGAAAACAGGATTTTAAGAGCCTAGGAGACGTCGTCTCCGAGGATGCGCGATTTTAATGTATTGCAGTAGTATTTTTTTAAATCATACTCTCCAAACATTTTAATTTTAAATCGCTTGTATGCAGGACAGGAGAGTAATTCCCTATACAGTAGTAGCACATTAAAGAGTTTTTTGTGGAAGGTTTCATATAAATTGTCAAAAACATTTTTATATCCTTATCGTATTACATATTGTAAAGAGGATATTCATTCTTTAAAAAGCGAATTTCTATTTAGTGTGTAACTTGAAATTAATGTATGAATGTTATCTAGGGGTAGTCCACGACTTGAAAATATTTAAACTTTAATACGCCAATAATAGAAAGTCAATACCAATCTAATCATGTAACGAAAATTATTGTGGGTTTAGAAAATATTGAATGAACTGAATACGATGTCCTTATTTTGTTCGAGATCATTAAATTATTTGATTCTTAGGTATGTAACATAAAATAAAATTCCTTATTATATGGGCCCAAGAAGGAAATGAAAATGCCACTCATTTAATTAGATACCGCCAAACTGTTCCTCGTCATAATCAGGCTTCACATCACAACTACTTGTAACACAAATGGTAAATTTCCTCTTGGCGGCTGAGAGTTGATGCCAAACCTCGCGGACGTCTAGGTGCTGGCCTTAATGGCAGCTTTTTTATGTTTTAAAGAGCCCGTTATACTGTGTATTTCTTTTGCACAGCCTGGGGCATTGGCGAGTCTAATGAGTTTCTACGAGTGTGTAACGGTTTCACAATTTTCTGCTTACGAACGTATGTGCAAAACCGGGAACGAAATATGATGGTTTTTACATGGATGTGAAAGAGAACATTTCAAATCAGTAAACTCAATAGTTAATGATAATCTAGTGATAAGTATATTTCTAGTTACTTTGATAATTGTTACTGCAATAAAAATAATAATTGTTAACTGAAGGCATTTTAAGAATGAAAGGTGATGACCTATTTTCGTTGATGTAAAATAAGAACCTACATATATGTACTTCAGAATTTTAAAATATTTTGTCACTTAAAAAATTTTTATTGTTAATTTTTAAAATCAAATATTTATATGAATAGATATTCGAGTCGATTTTAACTGAATCGTATATCTGTATCGTGAAATAAGTAAGAGGAAGGATATTTTGTAAACCATTGCATAAAAGAATTAAAAATATTCCAATTAATCCTTCCTTTAATGAGATAATTACCATACTGATATGAAGTCGAAATTTAATGAAATGTAATTAAAACTAGATTGTGGTCCACATTTAAAGCAGATATACTCGTACAATATTGCATTATCGGGAAACTTATATTTTGAGAAATTACAATATCAAGAATATCAGGAGTAATCTTGGTATTGTACGAATAAGTTGGCGGCGAAGGAACATGAACTGACCAATTATTTAAAGTGATTAGATTATACAAGATTTGACCTTGTGGAGAAGTACGGTTACATCCCCAAGCTTGGTGTTTGGTGTTTTTGAAGGGTTATTTAATAATAATTCTAGAGTTATTTTAGATAATATTTTTTGTTAGGTGATTTATATGCCGCTATTATATTTATAAGGCCTATAGAAAAGAAATCAGTGAGAGCTACCAATTCCAATTCAGAAAAATTAGGAACATATATTTGTAAATTTTTAATTTTTCTACGTATGAAAATTGCTTCACCACCTCCGGTAGTGATAGAATTTCTGTCTTTTCTGTGTATTATATATTTTGGTATAGCTCATTTTTTGAAGGAGTTTAATATGCTTCTGTAACACAAGTAATGCCTATGTTTTGACTATATAAAAAGTGTTTAAATTCAACTAGCTGACGTAGAAGATCATAAGCATTCCAATTTAAAATTGTTACTTTAGTTTGATCTATTATTGAATATTCGTGGAATAACATCTTGAATTAATAGATGTATTTCGGGAAGCAAAGAGTTTAGTATTTGATTTTTTATAACAGGAATGCCAGAATTGAATTCTGCACTATTAAAAGAAAAATAATTTTAAGCATTATTAAGATATTGTTGGGATTTTGTTGATATAGAAAGAAGGGAAAGAAAATTATTCAAATTTATAGCAGGAGAAGTTATAGATGACGAACTCATAAGAGATTTAACGGTGATAGAGGGTTTATTTTTGAATAATTTTGATTACGAAATGGTGTAGATAAAGGAAACTTTTGATTAGAATTTCATGCTGAATTAGCATTAGAATTGAAAGAATATTTCTTAAAGAAAATACATCCTCAATAGTTTCAGTATGCTTCTCAAAACAATTTGCACACTGAGGAGTAGATTTTATTGTTTTTTGCATTTTGAATAGTGACGATTCTCAGTACAACGTACTCAATGAGATTCTAGAGTACTGTTGACCTGAGTATGATTAAAGTTTTGACAATTTTTACATATTATAGGAAAATTTGATTTAGAACGGAATTTAGTTTTGATATTGCTATTGAATAATTTATCCAGTTTTATGATATCCCTATTAAGACCATTATCTATAAATTCAAGGGCACAGATCTCTAAAGGTTGGCGATTTTTATTAATCTATAAACATATGTAATAGTATATGTTTTGGATAATTGAGTTTTATTCCATACATTTCCTGTTGAGTTTTATTCCATACATTTCGTGTTTCTGTTTATTTGTAAAATAGTAATAAGAGAGACGTCCGTAATTCTTAGCAATTCGTTATATATCACCAAATTTTCATCGTAAGGCTACATAGGATGTATGGGAGATAAATAATTCTGATTCATTTCCGTTCTATAATGCAAATGGGCAGTACGTTCAAACTGTATCCTGTGTGTACCGGAAGATCTAATGAAGTATTGTGAAACCGTTTCCTCCATGCCTTTCATGTTCATTTTATATTTTTTGTAGAAAAATCTCACAATACACGTATCATAATTGCGGAAGAGTGTCATTTAGAATATATTTACAATCGCTTATAAAATAATTATTGAATGCCCAAAAGTCACAAAGCAAAATATCAACTTAATAGTTGCAGGTAGTACATTGAAAATTACTTTTCGCGACGTTTTGGGTAACTTAATCTTCTGCTAATCTAAATCACTTTCAGCTTCTAAATTGAAACAAAATGGTATTTTCTTACAAAATACATACAGAAAAGCATCACACGATGCCATGGATGAAAAGAAAGTGAGTTCGATAAAATAACACGTTTTGAATTCAAGCAAACGAATTAGCTTCATGATATATACTGTGAATGAATAATGTACTACAGAGTTGAATGCGAGTAGAAGAGGTGAAAACATCATCACTTCTGAAGTGCTCGTTCATAGAGTTAGTGAAGATAGGGTCCATTCGAATATGGCAGGCATTTTTCCGGATATACCTTCCGCGTATTTTCAAGTTGCCTCTCAAAAAAGATGATAGACAACAAGACAATGAGACACTCAAACTCGAAGACTTATTGAAGATATCAGTGTTGTTTTTATTCTGAACAAGGTAAATTTACAATCTATTTTACATTAAAAATAATAAATATGATAAAATATTTGTAGTTGATAATGAAAATTCGTTAGTGAACGTATCTCAATGGTACATTTCACCGCCTTCTTGAGTCTAGTATAGTCTAGTCAATTTAATTCCTTTGGGTAGAAGCCAACGTTCAGGAATATATGTAACTGTAAATATTGTGACTAACTTGAGAATCTATAATGGAGTTGTAAGGTTGTAACTCTGAGTAATAGGTACATTTCTTCACTATTATCTAGGATGTTGATGGCTAGATTTGGATGGGTTTCCAGACGTTGATGATAACATGCGCTGCTTGTTTCGATTCTTTGAAAGGCTGTTGGTACAGGTACTTTTAAGTTTCCTAACGTTGTGTTTGAGATGTACCATGGTGCTGCAGCAATCATCCTAAGCGTTTTGGATTGGAATCTTTGTAAAATGGAGAGATTTGGTCTGCTTGCCGTGCCCCAAATTTGGACGCCGTAGGTTCATATTAGAATTATTATTGTTTTATAGATCAATAATTTGTACAAGGAAATATTTGCATGGTATCCTAGTAACCAATAGTCTTTTCACTTGCACTTCTTCTTGGCTAGTATGTGGGATTTCCAGGTAAGCCGTTTGTTGAGATGAATTATTAAATAATTCCCACTTTCAACCTGTAAAACTGGTTTATTATTAATATATATGAAGGGAAATTTTTGTCTTCTCAACGTGAAAGTAATATGAGCTGACTTGTTTTCGTTAATTTTTATTTTCCACTTGTCTGCCCATTCTTCGACCAATACTAGGTGCTCTTGTGGTTTTCTTGACGTTTCAATTGGGCCATCATCCGTGGCCAATATATTAGTAAATATAACTTGAAATAACGTAATTTTGTATTTCAGTCTACAATGGTTTACTCGTTTTTAGTGATTGTTTAGGTTTGATCTAATAACTATTTGACTATAATGATCGACCACAATTTGGATATAGTAAAGTCTTGTATTTAAATATTGTAATTCTATTTTTGATATTTTATTCATGTTATATAGCTACAAAAGTACTGAGAAGAATAGAAAATAAATGCGTTCTAAAATTTCAAATAATCATTTTATGGAATTCTTTGAAATTTAAAATTTATTCTCCTTTGAATTTTGCTTTTGTGTCATGTCGTTTCCGTGCCCACAAACGTTTCAATTGAAAATTGTTCTAAAGGAAGTCTCTTAATGCTTCAATATGGCTAAAAACGTCCTGAATTATGTAGAGCAGACATGTGAAGCAATACTTACAGCGCC
Organism: Teleogryllus occipitalis; assembly: GCA_011170035.1. Classification (NCBI taxonomy): domain Eukaryota; kingdom Metazoa; phylum Arthropoda; class Insecta; order Orthoptera; family Gryllidae; genus Teleogryllus; species Teleogryllus occipitalis. The sequence continues at coordinate 290,816 of BLKR01000446.1, forward strand.
TGCATGATTAAAAAACTTAGGTTCCAGATCGCGCCCCAAATTAATTAATTCAATAGAAATATTTAGTAGTAGTAGAATGGCGAGTTATATTACACCATGGGATGTCTCTCGCTTCCCAACCTCCATATCTATCGGTGTAGTTTTCATTATTTAATCCTCTTTTAATCATTGCCGCTTCTACTCCTCTCGATGTAAGGTCTCCCTCTTCTTCGGTTGGTAGCTGGTTTGCATTTGCACAGTATTTTGGGCTCGCGTTCTTCGTTCATTCTTTGCATGTGCCCATACCAGTTTAGTCTTTTCACTTCTATTGTCAATTATATCAAAACTTACTTCCTCTTTACGTCAAACTTCTTCGTTCTTAATTTTATCCCGTAAAGTCCGTCCGCAACTTCGGCGCCAGAAGTCCATTTCCATTGCGGTCAATTTTTGTTTGTTCTTTTTTGTTACTTCCTATACCTCAGACCCATAAAAGGCAATATTCTCTACAACAATCTTATACAATTTTCTCTTTTCACTCTTACTTAATGTATCTTTCCATATCAATGGATGTAGTTGTCTTATAGACACTCTTCCTTTTACAATTCTGTTTCTAATATCTTACGAACTGCTTCCATTTGCATTTATTTATCCAGGTATGTGAATTTTTGACAGAGTTTTACTTCCGAACCATCATCCAGTTTCAGATCTTTAGCACTTCCTCCTACAACCATATACACAGTGTTGTTAAAGTTAATTTCTAAACCCTATTCCGAGTACTCTACATACAATTTCCGCAGCATATATAGAACGTCGTCTTCATTTTCAGCGACCAACACCTGATCATCTGCGAAGTGTAGAGAGAATAATAAAGTCACCAATTTTAATACTCATATTACTACATTTCTTCCTCCATCTTCTGAGGGCTTCATTAAAATATATTTTAAACAGTCTTTAACGGCTTTAATCAATTGCGTATTTACATTTTGTTTCTCCAGAGCCTACATAATGGAACAGTGTCATAGGCCTTACGCAGATCTATAAACACAAGGTGAGTCTCCTAGTTTTGGGAGAGACGTTTGTCGGTTACTTGTATAATACTAAAGACGTTATGAATACATGAGCATCCGGCTCGGAAGACGTTCCTCGACATCAATGAGATCTCTTTCCAGTGGTGGTTTTAATATTTTCCCATTCACTCGGCCAATGCTGCTAAGGACAGTTATACCTCTATAGTTCGCACACCGTTTCCTATCATCTTCCTTGTAGATGTTCGAGTTCTTCTCCCATTAGACATCTATTGAACTGTCGGGTAAGAAGATACAATAATAAATTGGGGCTATGCTTCAGCCATTCAATTGTACACCAATCCCGGACCGAGTGCTTTTCCATTTTTACATCTCTGTATTGTTTTTTCAGTCTCTCTCACTGTAATATATTGCATATCATGTGGTTACTCGAGCTCTTGTTATACGTGTTACTAAACAGACCCATTTGTTTTCCAAAAGTTCTTCATGATATATATTAAATTGATCTATACATCAGGAATATATGTAACTATATAAATAGTAATATATTATAATATAATTTAATAATTATAAATCATATTTAATAACAAATAGTAACATAGGTGGTAGCACTAGCCCTATGCAAATATAGTAATAATAATAATAATAATAATAATAATAATAATAATAATAATAATAATAATAATTGGATTAATAATAATAATAATAATAATAATAATAATTATTATTATTATTATTATTATTATTATTATTATTATTATACAAGGGGGAGTCAAATGAAAACCATAATTTTTAAAAAAATATTATTTATACAGGGTACAGAAGTAAATCACTTTTCAGCATAGTCCCCTCCTCGTTCAATGCAAGTCCGCCAGCGCTTCGAAAGAGCCTGAATACCTGCAGAAAAAAAGTTTTTTGGGCGGCGGCGCAACCACTCGTGCACCGCGTTGCGTACCTCTTCATCGGAGTGGAACTTCCTGCCACCCATTGCTTCTTTGAGCGAACCAAACAGATGGAAATCGCTCGGTGCGAGGTCTGGCGAGTAAGGGGGATGTGGGAGGCATTCAAATTTCAGGTCTGTGATGGTCGCAACCGTTGCACGCGCCGTATGGGGCCGTGCATTGTTGTGTTGCAGCAGCACACCGGCTGACAGCAATCCACGTCGTTTCGTTTTGATGGCAGGCCGGAGATGATTTTTTAGGAGATCCGAGTACGAAGCACTCGTCACAGAGGTTCCTCGTGGCGTGTAGTGTTCTAAGATGATGCCCGTTTGGTCCCAAAAGAGGGTCAGCATAACCTTACCTGCAGACGGCTGTGTCCGAAACTTGTTGGGTTTCGGTGATGAGGAGTGGCGCCACTTCTTGCTCGCTCGCTTTGTTTCAGGCTGATGGTAATGCACCCATGTTTCGTCACCAGTGACGATTTGTGACAGGAAGGCATTACCGTCACGTTCAGAACGCCACAAAAGGTCTTCGCACGCATCAACACGTCGCTGTTTCAGTTCAGGCGTCAGTTGTCGGGGCACCCATCTTGCAGACACCTTATGAAACTGGAGAACATAATTCACAATAATATTTGCTGATCCATGACTTATGTGTACGCATGCTGCAATTTCGTCTATTGTCACACGGCGGTTTTCCAAAACGATGGCTTCAACGGCCGCAATGGTCTCTGGAGTCACTACGCGCCGAGCCTGGCCGGGGCGTGGGGCATCGGCCACGGACGTATCACTATTTGCAAATTTCCGGCACCATTCATAGATTTGTGGCTGTGACAAACACGCATCTCCATACTGAACCTTCATTCGCCTAAAAATGTCAATCGGTTTCACACCTTCACTTCACAAAAACCGAATCACAGAACGCTGCTCCTCGCTGGTGCATGTGGCTAGTGGGGCTGCCATTTTGGAACTGTTGTTGCGCCGGTGTTTATGCATCTGCCGACTACTGTCGCCTTGGAGACATCCGGCATACTATCGCAAACAGGCATGCCAACTTACAGCTCACTGGCGCCATATGCGAATTTTTATTTCTACTTTTATGGTTTTCATTTGACTCGTATGAAATGAAAAATAAGATTTATGATACTTTATCTTTTTTTATTAATAATTTTATTACATTCGTAGAAATAATTCAGTTAAGTGGAAAACTTTTTAATTTTGAGTTTACGGAAGTCGGTTGAACTAAAAATCAAAGAGTCCAAAAAATTGTTCTCTGCTTCTTGTTTATTGTCTTTTCTTTTTGTGTTTTGTCTATTTTCCCTAGGTACCGGAACGCTGTTTCGCCGCGTTCCGCCAGAAATCAAGCACTGCTTGTAGCAATATTGACACACTATTAATAATTGAACCACATCTTCACACTCCCTCATAAACGGAATTAAACAGCTTAAACCTCATGCAAATGTCTTTTCCTAATGTGTACTCAGATGCACTTCATAACAAATAAACATTTGTACCGCGTATCAACAATAATTTATTTATCAAAACAGAAAAATACATTTTTCTGAACATGTAGTAGACTACTTTTTAAATAAAATATTACAGTTGATAATTTTGATTGTTTTTATTTTGGTATTGATACTTAAAATAATGATTAGTGAAAAAACTTTTCTAATTTTGTATTACAATTTATTTTCTTAGATTTAAAGTTACTAAAAGCTGTAGTACCAGCATTTTCTTGAATTGCTAAACAAAAGTTTGCGTAGAATAGAATTATTGTCTTACTATACTCCCGTTGTGTTATCGGTAAGAGGATTGTAGAACAAAAGGAAAACGATTAGTAATTAATATTTTTATATATATATATATATATATATATATATATATATATATATATATATATATATATATATATATAAGTATTAATAGTCAAACCCGTGTGAAAATTCCGCACTTTATAAATCAATGTTTTAAACATGAAAATTTCTTCTTAGTAGGTGCACGTGCGCTTCATAATCCAAATACGCCACAATCTGCCAACTTGGATGTTTTTTCTTCTGAAATTTGTTTGATTTACCCCTGGAGGTAATTCTCTATCAAGAAGAAATACACTTACGGGATTTTGTGTCCATGGTTTCTTACAAAAGGGGTAAATCCGTCATATTTCTTTTGTGTATTTTATAACGAGAGGATAGTTTTATAACATTTACTTTCAGCATGAGGAAATACATCCTACAATATACAGACATATCGAATGCATATTCGTCATTCTATCCATTTCATCTTTAATTTCACAAAAGATCTCAGCAACTTTGACAAATAATTACAAATTGTACTGAGAAGCATATTAAAAGCATCCAACAGAGTGGTTATTGACAACAATAAATTTAGTGAAGATCTCCAAATTACAAAAGCAACTCGTGTCACAAACTTATCTCCACTATTCTTTTCTTCATTCCCATCATCGTCCAGAAACCCTCTTACAAGATACTTTAAAATTAGGTCAAGAAAAATTAATTCCTCACTGCTATCATATCAAAAACGATTCATTTCTCCCTCAAACACGAATAAAAATATTTTATCTGTCAATTGCATGCTCCTCCCTGCCTTCCCTCCCCGAGAGACCGCCGCTTGAGCGCGTGGCTGCGTGTGGCGCAGGGGCGGCGACGGGCTGGGCCCGCGCTGGCAGCTGTGGCGGCGGCGGCGCTTCGTGCTGGCGTCGCTCGCCTTCTGGGGGCTCGTGTCCATGTACACGACGCGCATCAACTTTAGCGTCGCCATCGTGGCCATGACCAGCGGCTCCGGCGCCTGCCACCGCGCCGACCTCCCCGCCAACGCCAACGCCTCCGCCTCCGACCCCGTCTCCGCCAACGCCTCGGCCCACCCGGTGAGCAGCCCTTCGGTTAAGCGCAATCTCCCCTCTTAACAGGCCGCCTAATAAGGTCTCAGGCGACAATGACACGCACTTGTCGCCATATGTCTCTAGTAGCGAAGAAATAAGGAAAATACACAGTTATTTACAGTTTGTTTTAAATGTTCAAAATTATCCATACAGGATGTCAGATTTAATGACCGATTTAATAAGACCTAATACATGTATTAAGTCAATACAAACCTTACTCAATTATATATTATAAATACACTAACATGAGCAGCATTTGTTAAGTCCATCGTATACAGGGGATAAATGTTACAAACTTCTAGAGCATGTGAAGGGGGGAAATATTAACTACTTTTTCAATGAACATGTACTAGTGGGAATTTTCATAGGAAGTTGTATACGTGACATTTGCCCCTGATTGGTAGGCAATTTATCATGCATCGATGTTCGGTTGGTAAGCGAAATCTCTTTACGTCAGAATGTGGGCTACCCAACACAAATGCATGACGAGATGCCTAACAACCAGGGAGAAACATCATATGTGTAACTTCTTTATAAAAAATTTCTCACGGTATGTTCCTTGGCAAAATGTGATCATCTTCCATCCCTATTTCACATCTTAAGCTTTTGTAACATTTGCTCTGAAACGCCTAAGTAGTTCAGTTTATAGAAAACTAAGAACTATTAGTAGCTATTATTTGGGCTTTTAAGTTGTTTATGAACAATTAAAAATGCATCCTAATTGTGGGTTTAGGTGACGATATATGATATACTACGTACTTATAGTATCGCCAATTGTAATCAGGACCCCCATGAGCGGCGTATTATAATGGATCAAAGAACGGAGGCTGTTATGAAACATAATAGGACCATTTAAGTCGTTAAGTACTCATGTCGTTATGTGACCTTAATTAATAGTGTTTTGTGAATTTCCATTGATAAATATAATGCATTTCAATATGTAGAGGAATGTGTAGTGATGTCACATACTGTGTAGTGATCATCACTGTGTAGTGATTTTACATACACAGTGATGATTTTTTTGTTAGCTCGTGACTTTGGCGTCGATTCTTCTTTCCCAGATCTCAACTGCTGGCTGATGTTCAAATTGCGTGAAAGTAAAAGCCACGTTCCAGAAATTGATTATCTACAGACGCTTACGTAAAAGTAGCATGACTATCTACACTGACATATGATCAAGTCCTTTTTCCGAATCAAATGTACCCATCTATGAAGGTTACATGCGGGTTTTTACCTTAAAACAAATTGCACGTTTTTGATACAAATTGACTGTCATGGAAAAACTGTTTTGGATAGTTTGTGTCAGTACCGACACGCTTTCTTTTGGGTACCACTTGAAAGGACTGTCTTAAAAGAATATATCTCTTTTTGAAATTGATGTTAATGTGTTAACTTTGCCCAAAATAAATGATTTTAGGGTCATCTGGTCAATCAGATTTATATATCGTAAAATAATAGTACGAAAAATTTCTACATTTGAGCATTTAAGTATAGATATTTTATTTTCTAAACCTAAATTTTAAAAAGAATTACGATCTTTGACCATATGTAATGACAACCAAAATTTTGATTTCCTGGCTTCTTAAAATGTTAAAAAAAGGGCATCACAACCTCCAGATTTTCATCATGCTAGAGTTTTGGCGTTTATAATGGAAGAGTTTAGGTTAGCAGAATCATATCTTCAAAGGTTAACCTTGTAAAGAAGAAACTCATTTCGTTTGCCTAGATGTAGACAACGTAATGAGAACAAAAGAGCATGCGAATCCGTTGGGGGATTTACGTGTGTGGGGCCTCGGGGTGAGCACATTTAAAGGCTCATTAAAACAAGGCTCATTTAAAACAAAACAAAAAATAAATATCCTCATATTTTCCTACATATTAATTAACATCCCATTTTTTAATATTATTCACATTTAATAAACAAAAAATTGCGTATAATATATAATTACTCAAAATCGTTGACGTGCTAAAGAATAATTTAACCTGTTTTCACTTTTTTATTAAGTATATTTAGAAAATTACCAATCAATGGAAACTTTGCTGAATATTTCAATGTCGTGTATTAACAATAAAAGACAATTATTACTTAGGAAGAATAGAAAACAAGACATTGGTGTACGAATGAAATGATTTAAGACGTGACATTAAAGTTAAGTCCGAAATTTTTAAATGAGAAAGCCTGTTTCGTACAAATTGCGTACATTATTTTTAAGTATGAATAGGAACTTACAGGTAAATAGTCTTAGCATAACTATCAATGAGTTGGACGGCAGTCTTGTAGATTTACGTAGTGCAGTGTTTTGTGCAGTGAGCTATAGTGATTGTTTTATTTATTTTGCTGTTAGCGTCCATCGAAATGCAATTTTCCATCAATAAAGAGCAAACAGAAGAAGGTTTTTCTAAGTGTAAGTGCTGTAATAGTTATTAACGATATTAGACCGATAAATAAGAAATATCCAATCGAGTAAAATGTTATCGGCTATGTTTAGTTCAATACTTATATAATTCCATCTTTATATAAGAAAAATATACCAAAAAGAAATATCATTTCTTGGAATAAGTGCACTTGCACACCGTCTTTTGCTCGATGTATTCTTGATTGTTTTAACGACTAGCAGACTCATATACTTCACGATCGCTGTACGTTAACACTAGAACGCCCGGAAGTTGCATTTATCGAGAATGCGCGCGCTCCTTAGTTTTGACTGCTCGTGTATTTAATGGGTTATTTCTGAATTTGGGGGAATTTATACACACACACATACACCCAATACGTACTTCAGTCATTATTTTATTGATTGATTACAGTAATTAGAATATATGGAATTGACATCAAAACAATTCTGACTCACTCATGGGTTGCCTTTTGTCGTAAGGTGTTACAGGCAGCCCCGATAGCGTTTCATTTAATCATCACAGACATCTAACATCCACACTTCAGAAGCGACGAACACTAATGCTTTTCCACAAAGAGAGCGTCCTCGGTTTCTCGGAAGAGAGATAGGATGATATAAGCAAACCAAGTCGACACACGGAGCGCACAGTTTAGCATATGTTGGGAAGCAGTCAATTTGATGGCTGTCGGGTGTTTAAGATAAATGGATGAATATAATAATTTCGAGTGGATGAATCTTTTCGAAATTTTCACATATACTTTACATCATAAATACATTTAAAGTCAAGTAATCACAATGTCTTACTGTTCATTTTAATAAAGATAACATTAATTGAATATGTTGTAGCCGTGAAAATGACGGCTTTGGTCGTTCTAGTGTTAAGAATGGTTTCCTCTGTTTGGTCGCGTTAAGAGTACTGTATATAACGAAAATATATTTTGTAATGAAATAAAAGTGTACTACTAATACGATTAATGGCGGCCCGATAAGAGCGGCTCCTTTGCGTTGCAGGGCGAGTGCTCGGAGCGCGGCGAGTTCGACTGGGACTCGCGCACGCAGGGGCTGCTGCTGTCGGGCTTCTTCTACGGCTACCTGGCGTCGCAGATGCCCGCCGGCTGGCTGGTGGCGCGCGCGGGCGCCGCGGCGCTGCTGGGCGCCGGCATCGCGGGCTCCGCGCTGCTCACGCTGCTGGGCCCCGTGGCGGCGCGCGTGGGCGGCGCCCCGCTGCTGCTCGCCACGCGCATCGTCTCGGTGAGCCCTCGCCCCTCGAAACGCGGACCGGAAGACGTCACTGATGTCACTGCAATGCTTCTGACTGGGAGGTCCTAGGTTCGAGTCCCGAAGGTGCCAGGATTTTCAAGACCAGCTTTCAGCTTGATCGATTTCAGTCGCTCTCTGGAGGAGAATTCTAGCGACCGGTTGTTCTAAACAGTAGTTTTTCGTGATTTCTCCGATCAACACCAGACGAATGCCGGAGCAGTACCCTAACAAACGGGCCACGGGCCGCGCGCGATCTTTCCTTCTTCTTTGTCCAATTCTCACCCTTTATTTACACCCATTTACGGTAACATGCACTACTCTACCACACATACCCGGAGACCAGTCGGGACCTTAGAGCTTGTCCCGGCTGGGACGGTGCTCATCCCCCATGGTGGGAGGTACCTGGTTGAGGGAAAACCCCGCCAGCCGACAGTAGGTCGGTGCCGGATCTCACCATCTAGCGGGGAAGATCATCGCCCCCTGCCGAGGAAACAGACACGCGCAACATTTACAGGACTAATTACCTTAGCAGTTGATGCGCCCGGAATCACTAACGACCGACCAACCAACCGATCGAAACGCGGCTAATGGAATTTGTGCTGAAAGCGATAAACTTTCGGCAGGTTTTCTCAAGGTTCTCGCATTTCCTCTGCCTATAATTCTCTCATTTCTTCGCCATCATTATGATCATTATCATTACTACACACAGGCTGAGTTTAGCTCATAGCCAGAATTGCTTTGTTTCTGCAGCGACTCTGGCCGGGAGGTCCGAGGTTAAAGTCCCGGTGGGAGCGGATTTTCCACACGGCAACATAGATATGGACGAATTGAGCCACTGGAAGAGATTTTTAGCGGCCGGTTGCTGGGACCGATATTTTTCCGTTGTTTCTTACAATCAATACCAGGCTAATGCCTCAGAAAACGAATCATCTGGATCAAACGTATCTCCGGCATACGTCTGGTATTGATCGGAGAAGCCACGAAAAACAACTAATCAAAGCAGCCGTCCACTGAAAGTGTCCTTCAGGTAGCGGCTGAATTCGACCCAGCTATGTGGTTAGCTGGGTCGAATAGGGACAACGGCGGATTCGGTGATATAACGGTTAGTGTATCGAACTGTTGTACCTGAGTTTGCGGGTTCAGACGTGGATTTTTAAGGGCGAAAAAAATCCTTCGTACGCCTTCCTTCGGAGGGGAAGTAAAGACGACTGTTCTATGTAATAGATTTACTGCATGTAAAAGATACTCAAGCCTAAATGAAGCCTCTGAGCAAAATTGAGTTCCGCCTGTTCACCCGCTTTCACAACCGATTCACCCACTTTCCCTGGGTGTGATTTGAGCGCGTGTGGTGCGCGCGTGTGTGACGTGGCGTGCGTGGGCGGCGCAGGGGCTGCTGCAGGGCGTGGTGTTCCCGTGCCTGAACGCCATCTGGGCGCGCTGGGCCCCGCCGCTGGAGCGCTCCCGCCTCGCCACCACCGTCGCCTCGGGCTGCAACGTCGGCACCGTCATCGTGCTGCCGCTCTCCGGCCTGCTCGCCGCGCACGTCGGCTGGCCCTCCATCTTCTACGTCTTCGGTGAGTGACGCTGCCTGCCTTCCCGCGTTCTGGATCAGCGGACTGGCGCGCATTGCTTCTCGGGAGATTCAAGAAATAAAATAGCCGCATTCTCTGGCCCGTTGAGAAAAATAAACTCACATAGTTTAGATCTGTTGATTGACATTGGGTCACCACCGAACTGTGCGATGAGAACGTATCTTTAGTCTCAAGCTCAACTTCTATCTAGTATTTAGCCACTAGACAGAACAAAGAGGGACGAGACTGTTTTGATATATAGGTGACTCGGTAGAGATGTTCCCTTCGGAAATCTTCTGAACCGATGCAGATACTGAAAAGCGGTTTTTCACTAAAACGAACGGATCCGACGGGCATTAAAATTGTTTAATATTAAATTTATACCACCAGTTCACTACCACTATCAACATGGTTCTGTGAGGAGCCTGACGCAATACGGACTTAGAGAAAGAGCTTCAAAATTTAGGGCCATTCCAAGTGAACTTTGTAGAGTGGAGTAAAAATCAGCTCCATACGGGAGTTATTAATTAAACGGGAGTTAATAAAGAGAAACGGTCCGCAGAGGCGACGGGTGAGGTAAGGGGTGACCTGCGCTGAGAGCCCGGAACTCGTATTTTACGTAAGGATACGTGAAATAAATGCCTAGTTGAAAACCATCGCCATTTGTTTTCCCAAACAGTTTTAGTGAACCATTTTTAAGAATAAGGGAACAGAATCTAGGGAATCCCCTAGTGAAATGGTTTACGTATAACGGAAAAGATACTATTAAACTATATAAATATCTTTTAATTAAAGAGATGTTTAGACTAATTTGATCTTTAAAACAGAACATTATAGACTTCTTTATCTCTATATAACGAGCGTGAGAAGAATTTATACATTTGCATACCTTACATAACAAAATTTTGAGAAATCTTGTGTTTACGACTCCGCCGACCGTTCATATTTTCCCATTATTGCGGGAAAAAGCGCTTCAAGACCATTCTGTTCGGTTGCGTTGGACCTGTAGGGTAGAAAACATTGCAATGCCAAATTTCGACGCAAAAAAAAAACTCACGACGAACGCCCAAAGACTATTCCTTTGCAACTATCAGACAATGTTTTCACCCAGTGCTCTGATCGCGCCCAGCGTTGGGCAAACAGAATTCATAAAAATAACTGGAATATAAGCTACTTGAAATACTTGAATAATAATTAAAACAGTTATCAATTGAACACATGTAACTAAATTCTGTGAACTAAATTATTATTAGTTACTCCGCGTATCTAATAACATAGTTACATGCAAATGATGTAGTTACTAAGAACTCATTGCTGTTAGTTTTAGTTGCGCGAAGAGTCGACCAATTTTATCTTACGTACTATTGTAGTATTTCCCAAAATGCATGTTATTTGTAATTTACTCTATTATACTTCATTAGCGAGCACTTGGTTGTAGGAACTGTAGTCTGTCAATTAGGCTCAAAAAACGCTTCCTAGTGCTTGGCCACGAAGAACTACTCTTTCGATTGAACCGGAATCAGCGAAACGTTTTTGACCAACACTTGTTTCAACTTGCTATCAATTTGATGAAATGCGATGTAATACAATTCCAAAAAACAGAATTTAAATGTCCAATAAAACTACCCATTTCTTTCATCTACTTCATTTTGAACTTATGGTCTTATCAGCCATGTGAGCGGTTTTTTGGTACTCATCGATGTCCAATTTGGAGGAGGGAGAAGTAATTCGTAATCAATTCACAAACGTTGGATATTTCCCAGACTTATTAGAAATAAGTCTTACTTATTTCTAAACGGTTCACGATAATGAATGCGGTTTTCTCTCGACAATAATAAATCGTGAAACAAATACGAGTAATAAGCTAGTTTGGGAGAAATTTAATCTTCTTTGATTTTTTAAAATTGTTCAATTGTTGTTTCACTTGCAATGAATACATGATACATTTTTTAATATTTTTAATGTAATGTCCAATGTAAAAATAGTCTATATAAGACACTTTATTTGATATTGAACGACGCGTTGTAATGAAAATTTCCTGTTATAATAGCGGTGCCCAATATTTTGTCTTTTCGGCAAGTGGCCTTTATCGCAGTTGAGTTCGTTTGCAGAAAGGAGTGTGTCTGGGAGTTTCGTTTCCCCCGCGCTAATTGGCAAAATATTAAGAGTCGGCGTAGTAGTTAACACTTTAGATTTACCAAAAAATGTTATTTATTGTAAAGTAATATGCCTATGTTTGAACTCATCTCGCCACGCACATTATAATGGAGTAAAAATGTATAAGGTTTCATTTAAAAAATAAAATAGTGTCGATATCTCTTAAATTAAGAAATTGATATAGTTTAATACTATACATTATCTTTTATACCAACCGAATACATTACTTTTTGAGAAAATCGCAGGTAACTGTTTAGGAGATATTCGAAGGGAACATCTTAAGTGAACCACTCTGTGATTTTCACACTTTCAGACCCAGTGGCTTAACATGTGTTTGTTATAGAGAATAAAGTTAGATACGCTTTAAATACAGGTCATTGATCTTCAGGTCCTGCTTGCACCTTAGAAATCTGTTTATGTTTATTTACTTTTGGTTTGGAGAAAATGAATATTTTAGGGATTGTGAAGAAAATGAGGGGTTGTAATTGTTATGATACTGCTTTGTGTAAGGTATTGCAGAGATGTTTGTAATATAGCGCCTTATTAGGCAATTGTTATAAAATTTGGATGCCAGCAATAGAGATGAAAATGTTAGTAGATCAAAGAGCAGGGGGGGGTTGTCCAGTGTTCATTAAGTACTTTTCGTGTTTATAATGACGTTTTATTTCTGGCGTTGTTTTTTATTATTAATTTACATGAAATTGACTGTTAACATGGTTACTTGTAAATATCTCTGTAATATCCGACGTCCATAAAATATATAGTACATGTTTTGTAGTTTTATAAAGAATACATTCATAGACCTTCACGGCCACTTATGTTTGTTCAGAAACTTGTATAACCTTTGTCATTATAAGTATTGTAAAAAATATTCTCATGGAAAATTTGGTGGAAGTTGGAGAGGATGAGTTGAGGAAAAGGTGAAGTAATTCGAAAATTACTTCTCGAGGCCAGGTTGTCCTGATGCGATAATAATACAGTCTTTATCTTACTTAAGTCTTTATTGTGCACTTCGTACTCTTTAACTGGAATGCATGCATGGTACGAAACTAAGTAGTTGTTGATGACCGTATATGTCTGCAAATACTTATTTTATGTAAATGCAAAAGATGTACATAAATGAATAGGCGTAGTTATTTAAATTGTCAGAATACATTTTCTAAGGCTTGGAAGCCATCTTGAATGCCTTGGATGCCAGCAGGATTTAGAGAACCTCAACTGGCAAACAACAGCCGGCCTGGATGACCGAGGTGGCTAGAGCGTGTGCCAACTCTGTACCTCCATCTGAAGGGTCGCAAGTTCGAGTGCCGCTGTGGACATGATTGTATTTTGTCTTTTATGTATGAGTGATGTCGCGGAAGGCCTTGTGGGTCTGCTGACCACGGGTCGAGTGTAGAGGTTAATGTGTATCCCCCAAGAGGGACATATTCCGCGCCGGGTACCCACAAAGTCCCTCGACCATCTAGGTCAGCGCAGTGAAACTGAATAATATTGGTTTAGTGGTGAGTTGTAGTTGACATTTACATAATTGAAATGATTGAAGGCGTTGTCATTGTCAACAATACTATTTATTTCAATAAGTCGTTTTTGTCGTTTAGTAGTTTTTGTGATTTCCAGACAGCAGAAAACTGATGATGATGGCTAAGCCATCGAAAGCTGCTCTTATTGAAATAAATAGTATCGAAACTGAATACACTTAAGTACCATTCTGCGCGATTTTATCTTTCTCGTATTTGTCTCTTCAATATACGTTTAAAAAATATTAAAAGTTTTACTAATTTTGTTCGGAGCTCACATGGTTTAGTTAATAGTTCGAGGCACAGACAAAGTGCGAAATCTTCTTACCGATTAGTTTTATTTTGTTTGGAGGATTTCAATAGTTTTATGCCTTTGACAATTAATAAAAACCTTCTGTTAAATTACTGCATAGACCTTCACTTTATGGAATATGTAGAACATGTTATTTATTATTTCTCGACAATGAACTATAATTATTCTGCCATGTCTACAAAATCCGCGCGGCCTTGGATCGTCAATGCACAAAGGAATGCAGACACTAATGTTTCCTCCTAAAAGTAAGCATTTTGTTTGCATTTACTAACAACCTTCCATGAGCATGGTGCGCGGTAGTAACAACTGAGGTTCACATCGTTTGGGTTACATAACAAGAAAACGAAATAAAATTGCAAAAGTCGGACGACGCGTTTCACCTTTTTAAATTTTGTATGCAATTTTGTGTTGGTTTCCAGGTGATGAATACATAACCTGTTGAGTTTTGTTCAAAACATTTTATTTACAAAACTTATGTAAAAATGTTCATAAAACTCCGTGATTATTGTGTGTCTTAGACATTTCAAGTAAATTGAAAAACATCTTCACATTGTAATAAAAAATAACATCGCTATTTACACATCAGTTACTAGTAATACACGTGCGAACATTCCTCACTCCTTAATAGTTTTTAAAGCGAAACTAGCTTCTTAGCGGAATCTGACATCAAACGGACAGACCGTTACCTATTACTTATACCAAAGAGGCCCGCTACCGTGTGTGAAACGGGCTTAGGTAGCTCAGAGCATCAACTGATGCCACTGCAGCGCCTCTGACCAGGAGGTCCTAGGGTTCGGCATGGTAGGCCGGCTATGGTAGGATTTTCGACACTAGCTAGATCGAATTCAGTTGCTGTCTGGAGGGTAATTCTAGCGGCCGGCTGCTCTGATCGGTAATTTTTCGTGGGTTCTCCGATTAACACCTGGCGATTGCCCGAGCAGCACCCTAACAAACGGCCCATGGACCGCGCGCGATGTCTCTTTCCTTTTCCTGCTCTTAGCCTTACTTACGCACACTTATACACACACTACCACACATGTAGAGAATCCAGTCGGGAACTTAGAGCTTGTTCCGGTTTTGGCAGTGCCCCGTTGGTAGAAAATACCTGGTTGAGGAAAACCCCGCTAGCCTGCATTTAGGTCGTCACCGGATCTTGCCATTCAGCGGGGAAAGATCATTGCCATCTCCCGCTATAAAAACATACACTACACTTGAAGGACTTAGCAGCTGCCGAGTCCGGAAATACTAATCAATCAACCTGCGTAAGCCCTAATTAGACAATCTGTATGCGTAAACATTCTAATATTGCTAAAAGTTTATGAACAAAGACTAATGCAATAAAATTTTTCACGCAGTCTCAAATAGCTAATTTAGTTTGCATAGATTTCGAAATGCACGTTGATACAGAATGTTCAGAAGAGATAAATATTACAAAATGCAATAAAATATTAAAAGTTCTATTTTCTATATTAGGGCTTAAAACTCCATTCTGGGTTCAATGGGTTTTGAGGTCATAGAACGCTCTAATTCTGAGGTTTCTGATGTGACTATCGAAATGTGTGAGAATTTCGTGATTCCAGACGTCTTTGGTCATTAGTCTCGTAAGTGTAATGCATGTTAGAGCAGTGTTTTTCGGAGGAGAATCGTGTTAGCGGACATACGTACACGCCGGCTTGCGGATTTTACTTTCCAGATATCTCCTCCAAAGGGCACCGCCCCAGCTGGGACGAATACTATTATTCGCTCGACTTACGCGGTAGAGGAGGGGAAGGATGAGGAAGTGGCCTGTTTGTTACGGTAACGCTGCGGCCTTTGCCTAGTATTAATTGGAGCTTCTGGACAACCTGTACATGGGATTTTTATTTCACATATACATTGCGATTTTCCTTTCTCCCTTCATGTATTTTAAAATTTAACTTACAAACTCTTTTCTATTTATAAACTTAGGTGCTATTAAATAGACGGTTATCAATATCTCATCTTGGTTAGATCAATGTACAACCTCAGGATTATTCCGTTTGTATAGGATAGAAAACACGGCTCCTAAGAGATTTCGGTTGATATACTTCTATATTGGGAAAAAATTTGGAACTTCGTATTACCCAGAAAAATACGTCGCCCAACAGTGCTGTGTCGTGGTTGTTTATTATTCTATCATCTGCTTCCGATGCTGTTGATATTACTCATTGAACGTAATACATACCGTAACCGTGACCCCCTTTTGAATAATGAACGAAAAAGTCGAATAAAATACAAAATATTCACAGCAAACTAATAAAAATAATGATAATGGTTACTTTTCCGGTGCAGATATGTGCATTTCTTTGTTCCTTGCAATTAGCATTATTGGTTACGATACTTTTCGTTTAAATTATTTCAATCTTGGGCCTTGTCCATTTACTAACCAGTCTTTAAAGATTCGTAACTCCCCTTGCACTGGATACTGCACCCCTGACCGACGAAAATTCTTACCCAACGTTAACATTTTCTTCCATCGTTTCTCCTTGTTCCAATTGTCAAATTTCCAATGCCAGCTATGAGTCTTTATTCACACTAGAGTTTGGAAATGTATCTTAAAATTAAAATGAAACTCTAAATACGTATTATACTTCCGTTACGCTATTATAAAATGCACGTCGTTCCAAGCAACTTTCCTAGTTTCAACATTAAAGCCAAAAAATTAACAACAACAACAACAACAACAACAACAACAACATAAGAGTATACAACACGGGTCTATTCTAGACCGCCCCTTCTTCAAAATCTTTACGCCACTTATCACTTGTTTATTTGAACCCTGCTCTATCATTCACTAGTCTCTTAGCTATTGGAATGTTGCATTGTTCATCGTAAAATAAATTTTTTAAAAATTGTTTTAATTACCGCATCGTCTAAATGTTTTTTATGAATACACTACATGTTTCCTTTATTTACTATATTTTCTAATTTTGACTTTGTATATTTCTAAATTTTTCATTCGTCTTGACGCGTGTATATATATGATTGATGGATATAAAACTTAGTTCTTTCAGCAACTTTTCCAGATTTAACTTACGTATTGTGCATGCGGAACATTATCGTTTCACGTGGAGGGAACAGAACGTCTAGTCATCAAAAATATCCAACCTGTCGAGGCCGCAAAAGTGCATCGCAAAGGAAGGCAGCTCGACGCAGTGTGCGCGTGCTCTGGCTGTCGTGGGGAGCGTTACTCGCGTGCCAGGGTTACGTCACGTGCCGTCACGCTCGCGGTCTGTTCTCAGAAGCGGAAACGAGCGGTTTTACCGCACGACCCTCTGAGCACAGATGTACTTCCTGTCGCGGATTCCCGCCCACTGCCGCGACACCTTGGTCATTGGCCCACCCCCTTTTTAACACACAGGCGACTTCTTGCTTGGGGAAGTGCTCAGTGAGAAAAGGTATTGGGGATATTCGTTTATTTATTGGCAATCGTTGTGGCTGTTAAATTTGCGCGTAACATTAGGTGGCAGAAAAAAGCATTCAAGTATAGTCCTAAGATGGAACTTATTCGTAGAACAATATTCGTACTCTTAGTTGCTCTAAAGAGCATCTTAGATGCTCTAAAGAGCATCTTAGATACTCTAAGATCGCTAACTTTAGATGCACTAAAGATCATGATGTAGTACTATTGATCCAGCTGGCTTTGATTAACTACTGGCGTAAATCATCTTTTCAACGAACAGACCTTAAAAATGATAATGATATTTCTATTCACAAATATTCAATCCACTTTAGTTGCTAAATGAAAATATACTTTAATTTTTATTAACTCTCATTCTCCACAATTTATTGGTAGTTTTAATCAATGATTACAATTCGTGTTCTGACAGAAAATAATTTCACTATGGCTGATACAAATCTATCATCTATTAAATGTTATGAGAACTCTTCCGAACAGCTTATTAATTAGTGTGTTAATGCAGAAATATGAAAGTAATACAAAACATTGCAGTACTTAATATTTATTCAAAATGTTACGGACATAAAAGTATATTAATTGAGCTAAAATATGACATAAGAAATGCGTCATTATAGTTTGTTTTTCTAATGTATGTTATTGTTGACCAGACCACGTAAGGCCAGGAGATCATGTAAGGTCTTTGTTCTGAATCGTCCATGCGTCACTATGTTATGACATTGGCTCCGAGCCAAAAAGGCAAAACATGCTTTAAGATACGCTGAAATGGCTTCGAATATGCATGTCTAATTAGTCCTAAGAAAACTACATAAGGAGCTTACTGAGGTACAATAGGTAGTAACGGTGGCAAATAAAACATTTTAAGATTTTTCAACAAAAAGTGTGAGTGGTAAAACATCAATACACAGGTTGTTCGTAAATATTGTAACTCATCTTTTGTCAATCCTTTTTCGGGAACAATATGAAGAAGCATGATTTGTTTTTTCAATTTTCCACCGTTTCAGAGTTTAAAACAAAGTTTGGTGTATTAGAAAAATGAAACAATGATGTTCGTAAAATGAACCCCAACAGCGTATTTTAAACAAGACAACAAGCCCAAAGTAGTGAAGTTAGTAATGAAGTGAAGTAATGAAGTTGAAGAATGAATTATACCAATATGTTGCTCAAATCCATTTTCATTGTAAAACTGCCCAAAATATGACGCAAAGAAAGAAACCTGTATCACATTCTCACTCACTGATGTCGATGGAAAACGTAAGTTGCGACTAAAGAGAACGATTTAGGTAGAAAATATAGATGAACGAAGATAAGATTTTGAGGTTGAGTGGTGTTGAATAGTTGAATATTCACCTTCGCTGAAGGAGGCCTAGCTGATGAAGTGGGGGCGGATACAAGAGGAGGGGTGGGAATGGGGGGGGGGGAATTTTAGTCCAGACTCCTCCCTAAATAAATAAACTTTGAAAATATTGTCAGTTGGAAATAAGACGTGCATTCATAATACAATCCTTTTGATACGATAGGTCAATGTTTCATTATTGTTTTCAACCAATCGTGCGATGGGTATATGTCTTCAATTAAAAACGTGTTGGCTTTGGGAAAGGCCACCCGATCTCCTATATTAGCCCCTGAGACGGAAAAAAATAATTTTGTCCAATAATTGACGTTACCAGAATTCGGATACGGCAGCTTCGCGTCCTAGTACCTTACTCAGAGATATTCTGACGAATCCCGAAGTAGGAGAAGGTAGTAAGATCATTATTTACATGCAATGACGATAATGTAAATGTTCAAGTTTTGCATGACGGCAAGATTTGGGAAACCCAAACGTTGCTGCAACTTCGTAATATTTATCTCAATTATGATTATGAATTAAACATTGAAAATTAAATTTACTTTGAGAGATATTGTTACATAATTTTTGAAATTGTAAACTTTTCTTAAAACAGATAAAATTAAGAAAAGATGTGAGAAAACAATTTGTTGTTGGAGATCGACGAAGATTGTTGGAGATCCATGAAACATTATCTGGTCAATTCACGTCATCGTATTCAGAGCTGGATTTTGTTTTAATGGGACCTAAGCATGACCAAACAATAGGTATCTATAATAAATTCACACGAAATATAGTAAATAATAAGTGTGATTGTGAATGTAAACTGTAACATTTGAATTTTCTAAAATTAGAATTACAGTAGTTTGAATATTTATGAACTATTATAAAATTTCATTTTAAAAAAGTGCGACTTCTAACCAGCGGGAGTCCTAAGCACGTGCTGAGACTGCTGATGGTAATCCACCGCTGATTGTAGTCTGCTTTATTGGCTAAACACTCGTCTTCAATGATGCAAATTGAATGCGGCCGTCAATGTCTGTAATTAATAAATAGCCCAATCGCCAAGACGCGTTCCCCTGCACTGGCAGTGTTTATACTTTCTCGTATACGTACTACGTATATACGGAGTAATATATGTAGTATAGAGAAAGTTATGAAATGCTGCGAGAAGAGACCGCGGATTTTCAACGGAATAAAATTCATTGCCGGGTCCTGGTAACGAAAAATTGCATAAAACCAGTTGCAAAAATAAGAGAAAAAAATCCTCTAACACGGTCTGGATGAAGTTGTTAACGGTCTGAATGAAGTTGTTAACGGTCTGAATGAAGTTGTTAACGGTCTGAATGAAGTTGTTAACGGTCTGAATGAAGTTGTTAACGGTCTGAATGAAGTTGTTAACGGTCCGAACGAAGCTGTTAAAGGTCCGAACGAAGCTGTTAACGGGGTGCATGAAGCTGTTAACAGTCTGAATAAAGCTGTTAACGGTCTGAATGAACCTGTTAAATGCTCGTAAATATTGGGTAGCTAATGTGCGAGGTGCGTGCACGCAGGCGCGGGCGGCGTGCTGTGGTGGGCGCTGTGGTGGGCGCAGACGGCGGACAGCCCCGAGCGCGACCGGCGCGTCTCCGAGAAGGAGCGGCGCTTCATCGAGGACGCGCTGGGCGTCGACACGGCCACCGCCAAGGTGAGCGCCCCCACCCCCCGCCCACATGCGCACACCCTAACATTGGCCCTAATAAAACAGCAACTCAGAGTTGCTTAGAAATATGGAATGTAATCGCGTTTCAAAGATTTAAAGAACATGATTGGCATTACTTCTTTATCAATACTTCAAATTCTAACATTAATCAAAATATTGTTGATATTAAATTACAATAGCCTTACACTAAAAGTCTAATATATACTAGACATTTTCTAAAAAAAGTGCACATAACATTAAAAAAGAACACCTATAACAAATACGCCCTTGGAGATCCAAATAAAGAAACAAAACAAAGATTTTGTTTACTTTGTGTTTACTGTTGTTTGTTTGTCATACTTGATATTTTCTTTACAACTAGTATATGAAAGGATAGTAAATACATAAAGCGGAACGAATAACTTTTGTTTGATATGATTAAAATTAACTGGCATAGATGATAAACTTTTAAGGAAGGCTCTCATTAGTTTTCAACAGTGACTCATCTATTTTGGTAAAGAAACTTTAAATTAAACTTTATAGAGAATATTTTTTTTCTTGACTCCTTAAGTACAATAAAATTATATTCAAATCTTTAAAAAAGCTCGAGTGTAAATGCTTTTTATACCCATTTATACCCACTCCCCAAAATATGGAACAGTCAATTTCAAAGGACTTGTTCCTTAACTCAAATGTCTTATATTACATGATTTATATCCTCAATACATATAAGTATCCTAATCGAAACATCATTTTTGTAATGTCTGAATCATAGATGTTGATTTAGCCGAGATCACTAAAGCACTGAACACTTCTGTTCACGATTCACCGATTCTTTTCCCAGGTTTCCTTTCATCCGTGGCGCCGTTTCTTCACATCTCCAGCATATCTGGGAAAATTGGTCGCTCATTTCTGTGCGAATTGGGGATTCTACACCCTCGTAACTCAAATGCCCATGTATCTTAAAGGCAAGTATATGAATTTCCACAATATTTCTGCGGGAAACAGATTTTATATTTAAATTATCAGGCAAATTTACTGGATACCGATCTCAGAGTCATGCAGATAAAATAACACTTTTGTAATATATTAATATAAAACAAGTTTATAAATGTATAATTTTATTAAAATATTAGAAAATTTCATTAATTTGTTTTTCTAATGAAGAATTTTTGATAATAGATGAGAATGAATGAGTAATATTTTAATTTTTTATCGACATTTAAAGGCCATTTTTATACCCTCTCTTAAACAATGTTTTCATTGATTTCTTAAGACGCCTCACACTCCTGGGTCATTTGATAAATTAAGTTCTGTAGAACAGTCGCCTCTTTTCATGTTCGTTTTGCTCTCTAATGAAGGTAATTTTCAACGCGCGTAACACTTCAGATTGTATAAGGAGAAAAAGTTAAAAGCTAATTAACTAAGGGAATAGTGTTGGTAACTTAACTTTTTATTTGCTTTGGTCTCAGCATTATTAACAAATTAGTGTGCCGGGTTATAAAAAATAAATAGAAATTTTTGGTGTGGTGAGCCCTCAAAGGAAAATTAAGGTAAGAAAAAAATAATGTTATTCTACTGAAGATCTTTTCATTCTCTTGTGAAAAATACAATATTTTTTCATTCATTTGTTTTGTTCCTTGTTTATTATCAATTTCCATTACATTATTTTTGCTAGTAGCAATGTTCATACACTAATAACGTGTAGGAATTTTTGCAAATTACTTCATGCAAATCATGATAGTCAAAATTGGCTCTAATGAAGAACCCTTTACTTACATTTTACAGATGTGAAACTGTAAGTTCCCTGAAACTTTGTGAATGAAAACAAGGTTTCATAATAGACATGGGGAAATAAATAACAATTATTCCTCATCTGAGTATTGATTATGTCAAACTCAGGATACTTGTCCCTTATAATCAACTATAGATACTATCATCATTACTTTCGCTAAAATTAACTAAAACATAATCCTGTATGACCGAGTAGTTGCTGACTGCGTAGGCTTCCGCGGCCGGAGAGTGTATGGTCTATGCTATCCGGAATGAGGCGCGTCGCGGTCGTGGTGGCTAACGTTTTGGGCCAACATGTTGTGGCCTTCCTCAGAGCGTACTGCAGCAATACGCTCTGAGGAGGGCCACATTTTGGCTGAAACGCAAGCCACTACAGAGACACGGCTAATCCCTGATAGCCTAGACAATGCACATTAGTTGCTGATCGTTGTTCCTCAAGGTAAATGCTCCTGTCGCAGATACACTGGGCTTCGACCTGCGCGCCGCGGGCTTCGTGTCCGCGCTGCCGTACGTGGTGATGGCGCTGCTGCTGCAGGTGGCGGGCCACACGGCCGACTGGCTGGAGCGCCGCCAGCTGCTCAACACCACGCACGTGAGTAGCCAGCCCCTCAAGGTGCCCTCGGGCGGAAAGCAATTCCAGCACATTGGCTTTTGCACCTACTAGCGAAAAGGGATCAGGGAAGGACAGTTCTTTTTTGGATTATTCATGGAGGTTAATAAATGAGTATTGATTCCGAGAGCGTAACTACTTACAATATTAGTATTGTTAATGCAGGTTATATCTTGGGAAGCGGCCGAGTTCCCCCCAGCTAGAACGTCAAATCCGGCGCCGACCTACAAGCGCTTGCGGGTGTTTCATCCTCCCGCTATCTTCCCTAGACGGGCACCTACCCAGCCGACACACTCTAATCTCCTGGCTGTTCTCCTAACATTGTGTGATAGTACATGTGCGTACATGTCTGGGGGAGGGGGGAAAGAATGAGGAACGAAAGATTGCAAGAGATCCGTGGCTCGTTTGTTCCGACATTCGCCTGGTGTTTATCGTAGAAACTACGGAAAACTACCGATCAGAGCAGCCGGCCGCTAGAATTCTCCCAACAATGGCTGAATGCGACTCCTGCGAGCTATGTACAGAGTGTCGAAAATTCTCCACTAACGGGACTCGAACTCTAGGACCTCTCAGTCAATAAATTCAGAAGTCACATGTTTCACAGAGTGGAATGTTTTTATAAATCACATCTAAGAAGGAAGCTTGAGCTTCATCGATATCTAGTGCGATCATCAAAGAAAATACTAATTTCATTGGTGGAAATTTCCCTCCTCGAAAGGAAGAAAAGAACATCAGAAACGTTTTATCTTCAATTCGAATACTAAAATTTAATAGTGAAATAATACTGAAATTTCGAACAAATTACCAAAAAAAAAAAAAAAAAAAAAATCCAAATCGTCCGTCAAAAAGTCCGTTTAGTTAGTTATTTTTGAGGTGTACTTCAATATTAAATATCTAAGGAATTAAAAATTAGAAGATTAAGCTAATTTTCTAACATATACATACTCTAATATTTTTACGTATACTTAAATCACATCACAATTTAAGAGTGCAAAATCTTGTAGCTTATTATTTATGTTGAAGGAATGTTTAATTGTGTGGTTTTAGATCAGTTAGTGTATGCTTATATTATTGTTTAGAAGTTAATAATTATGAATATCTATCTCATTTCACATGACGTGAATAATAGAAGTCATAAAATATGTCCGAATATCATCGCATTTCATTATGTAAATAAAATTGACATGCAATTCACAAACGTGAAATTTCCTTTGTAGACTTATGACTTTTAATTTATAATATCAAAATTATAGATGTACCATTACGTTTGAAAAATATTATTGTTAAAAACTAAAGGGACATACAGCACGCGGTACAATCCCATTAATCATCGGTGTAAGTTCTAAGACGACAGGGAAAACGGTTGCGCTACGGAGAGCGATTTAACGACTCCTAATTGTTGCGGTTTGTCAAGGTTTTGATCTGGCTAGGCTTCTTGTTCTTTGGGTGACGTCAACAACACCATTGTTTCTTTCTGCAATGACGGTGAGAAGACTGTAGGGGCATGAAGTGGGAGGCAAGGCAGATGTGCGGACGTCGTAATAAGTATGACGACGTGCACGTGGTAAAGGAGGCAAGTTTAGAAAGGGAGGATGCGGGCGCGATATCTGTTCTATTATGTGTCAAGCTAAAAATTGATTTTTAATCAGGTTCACCATTGAATGACTAGTAACATTATCAACTTTGAGCTGTAATTTTATATTATTATGGTGTATATTGAGTTTTGGTTAAAAAATGAATCAAAACATCAAGTTTGACATGCAGAAAAAAATTTCGAACCTTTTATTGAGTCATCAATGCTAGAATTTTTGCAACGACAATAATGTCGTTTATGATAATTGTTAGAACATAGGTTCTAATCAGCATATGCAGCGAAGATAATGTAAAAACCTATGTTTTATGTGGTCTCGTCCATCGTCTGTGGTTCATTTCGTTCATGAAAGGAGATCTCTGCTATCGAACTGATCTGGAAAATATTTTGCTGAGTTATTGGAAAGTACAATGAAATACAAGAAACATTTGCTGACATATTGTTTCATTTTAAAGTTACTACTTTACGAATACTCATTAAAACCTTAGTACCCTATTAATTTCGAGAATTGCGTGAATTTTGATTATTTTATTGTTTCCTACCTCTTTGAAACAGATCAGCCCAAACTGCGCTATTTGAATTTTTTGCTCGGTTCCGATATGTTGTTAACGCAGGTTAGCATTTTTGTATATCACTCGCTAATTTTTTTCTGCTTTGGGGAGTCTTCAGTCTTGAGTGCATAAAATCTTAACATCTGTTACGGCACTGGCGTAATGGGGAAAGCATAATGATGGGGAAAGTGCTGTAATTACACCGGTAGTTGTATCACAGGAGAAGCGGCAGTAGAACACTCACGAAGGCGGATATGCGATAGCGGAAGACATCAGAGAAAGAGTTCTCAGACATACGGTTGGGGATGAATATATGGCTTTTGCCTGTTGCTGGAGACATAAATGCTCAAACTCTTCTCCGAAGAATATGCGTTTACTGTACTGTCCAAAATTTGGTTGATATTTGGACATTGGAAACTAAAATAGTAAAGTTTAAATGCACTGTCTTGGATGTTCCTGACAGTCACGAGCCTGTAAATAGGGTTCTGTACGAGCAAGTAATGGAGGCGAAGAGGCGGAAAATATCTCAAAAACTTTCTTTTCTTTCCTCAAATACTAATTCTGTTGAGGTGATCAGATGTTATAAAATAGTGTCCATGTTTCTGTAGCAGGGGATCCGCATGGCGACTCACGAGAAGTGTCTGCGACGCCAGGGAACATTGAACACATTCGATCTGGCATACGCCACGTGCTTAACTCCTGCGTCCTGGGCAACATAGTTGTTCAAAACGTTGTAAAACAAAAACTATTGTACACGTCAGTTGGATATTGATAAAATCTGGTAGTACTGTCTTTTCTCTATATTATATGTTCATTTGATAATAAGATGGTAGTGAGAATGGAATTCAAAGAAACACATGTGGTCAATTTTATATTTTTGCGGAAAGTAAAAATATTATAAGCCGACCTGGATGGCCGAGGTGGCTAAGAGTGAGTACCGACTCAGCGCTTCGATCCGAAGGGTCGCGGGTTCGAGTCCCGCCTTGGGCATGGCTGTTTGTCCCTTGACTTTGTGTGTGTGTTGTCGCGGAGGGCCTCGCGTTCTGCTGACCCCAGATCAGAGGAGCCCGCAAGTGTTTGTCTAGTGTATAATCTAATACGCGTCCCTTCGAGACGTAAAGGGCAACCGGCTGTCGGCTGGATAAAAGCCCTAGGAAAAAAAATTACAAACTATGGGGGAGGACGCAATAAACTTCATGTGCCAACAGTACTGGTATGCTGTAATTATATTTCATTGAAGTTCAGATATAGTTCCATTTGCATATCTATTTATTTCTGCCTTCGAAATATATTCTAGTAAACAAATGATGAAAAATAACTTAGTTCAGTTGAGTCTTCATTTACAGGAAATTTTATTTAACTGCTTTTCTCAAACCCTGGTAATTAAGTTTGTTTATCAACTTACCAGCATTCTAAAGAAAGTGGAAACTCTCGAATTTGGGAAGACTCGCCAATAAAATTATTCGCATCATTATTACTCTCCTAGATATATTTTCATTGCTCAAAATAGACAGTCCAGGTATAAAATCGACGTCCTCATCGAAAGAATCCAGTTCAGGTCCATTATAAAAAAAATTGAACTTCTATTGTTGAGAGTCTCTGTGAATTTTACATTTGTCTTCTAAAGATCTGTATATGACGCTAACAGAACGAACACTACTTACAAAGAAAGGCATTCTGGATGAAATCGACAGTGCCCGCAAGTATGAATTTCCAATCGCTTCCTGGAAAAATTCCAAATACTTGCACAAAATAGAAGCACACATTGGCATTTGTCCTAAGACCATCTTAATGATATTAAAATGAGTAGTCTAGATGCCTACGGACGTCCGAAAGACATTTTTTGGCTGTCAAAGACGATAAATGTAGAAGGACATGTAATATACGTCCATAGGACACAGCAGTAAAATGAAGATGACGTATCAGATACATCCGCAGGATCAAAAGTGTTAAATTGTCCACATTGTACTATGTAAGACGATAAAAACTTTTCCGCACTCCATCCTAATGTCAAATGTTTTGCTGTCTCTGAAACTTGCTCATTTATACAAGAGAAAACATTGACTATTTCGCTTCCACTCGAGCTTCTGTGCTTGAGTGGTCTGTACATGACAGATAGGGTATCCCCCCTTAAAATAATAAGTTTTGAGGATAATTTTGTTTTGAGTATGACACAAAAATTGCACAAGTGATAATATCCTTTTGTAACGCCCTTTTTGTAACAATAACATCTCATTGACGAAATACTATTTTAATATAAATGTATAAGAATGGCAAGAGATGCTTGGGGATACCCCCTAGCAAATACAGACAGACACTTTACCGACAATCCCACAGATGCTTTCACTAACGAGTTTCGTTCCCACATTCCTTTAGCTCTATTCATTATTCATATTTGTTGCGTATCTTCAGTACCACCATTTTATCGAGAGTTCCATAATTTCGTCAAGCTTAGATCCCTGGAGTTTCAATGGAGATGAGTACTGATCGCGCCAAGTTGCAGGGTAATTTTGTTCTCGCTCGAGACCATAATTTCTCGTCGAGGGGAAGGCCACGTGGGCGGACGGCGAGTTGTCGCGCGGCGCGTTGCGCAACGCCGGAAGCGGTGCCACGCGGGCGTGGGTGGCAGTGCACGTGAGAAACGTGCGCGTCACGCGCCAGGGGCACTTGCACATTGGGCAGCCCGCGCTTGCGAACGCCCTTGGCGACTTCTACTACGGGGAGCATCTTGCAGGACAAACATTATCACGCGAAGGCTCACAACACATGTCATTTGGCTTGTTTGCATTTGCAAAAACAAACCGTGTAACCCATTATGACAGAATATCTTGTACGAATAGGCACGATCCGTGAGGAAGGACGGGGGAAGTAATGTTAGAGTTCGAATGCGTACTGCCTTCATAGATGATATGGTCGGATGTCTGAGTCTTATCGTTCCAACATGCATAATTTCACTTAATAGTCGGTTTCAAATAATAAATAGTCGAAAGGTCATCAAGGCCTTTGTAATGTGAATAAAATGCCAAGGAATGAAACACTGAGTTATAATGCATAAAAGTCTGAAAAATTGACATTTTTGAAAACAATCGGTTAAAATTTTATTGATATGTCGACCTCAGTAAGGTTTCGAAGAGAACTTCATTAATCGGTTTGCTGCATCACGGGAAAGTTCGATCCTTCGTTTTGACTTACTAATGATGAAAAACGACAGAGGTTATTGCTTATACCGCAACGTTTGCTATGCTTGGAGCAAATTAAGTGCAACGACTTAATGTAGCCCGCTGCGTTTAGTGCCTATTGGTACCCCACTAATGGAGATACCTGAAGGGGAAATCTTCGCAAACTGACGTTAAGTTCGGCGCCGGAACTCACATTTCAGCGGACGAGGAACATCGCCACATCGCGGCTTTTAATATATATTAAGCTTGCAAAACTAATGACCATAGTAGTTGACGCTTTCTGAAACCCTAAATAATGAATGAATTGTTGACATGTGGCAGGTGCGCAAGCTGTTCCTGTGCGGCGCCTTCGTGCTGCAGGCAGGCTGCCTGCTGCTGAGCACGACGCTCTTGGACCCCACCGCCGTCGTCGCCTGCCTCACCCTGGGCGTTGCCCTGGAGGCCTTCGCCTACGCCGTCATCTGGTCAGTACCCCCTGCTCAACGACTTACTCATAAGTATGCAACGTCAGCTTAAAAGTAGGAGAAGCGGCTTTCATTGTAGTAAGAACCAAGGGTTTAAAGAAATTATGTAATTCCTGGAATACGGGAACTTGTCAGTTGCCCACCACCAGCATGAGCTAAGTTCTAGTGCTACATTAAATCCGGTACTTCATAACCGCTGAACACTACGAACTCTTTTCTGACTAAAGTGCTTGCCTCCAGGGATAGACACAAGAACTGTGTAGGTATTTTTTCCCTTTAACTCATGGCGCACCTAAACTCTATGATTGGTTTAGGGAGAGTTTGGTCGAAATATTGAGTTTTTTTGCATTTAGCTAGGGATACTTTGCAAGTCGTAAGCGTTACTTGGCACTCTCTGGAATTTCGTCTGAAAACCTACCATTCGCAGTCGGTTTTGAACCCTCAAACGTGGGTTTAATGTGGCTTTAAGCCAGTATTCTAACCCTCATACCACTAGATGTTTTTAAAGAAGTCGAAGTTGTACTTTTAGGTTTTACAATTTTGGGAAACAAAACAGAAATTGTTATTAAAGCTCATATACAGTCTGCAAAACCACCATCACTTCATTCACCTTTATTATGAAGTTGAAGTTAATGATGGTTTTTCGGTTTTCTAAATTTTGTTTGAATCATTTAAAACGCTAGACAACATCTACTCCAGATATTGTTCTTCATATAGACCTACGCCAACTAATGGTGATGACTATCATCCCCAAGTCTTTTTTCACTTATTAATTTCAAACAAGAACATTTCATGCGAGGTCAACATAAAATGTATTGTCAGTGATAGTGATATCAAAAACGCGTCTTGTAATAACCAGAAAACAACTATAAGCACAAACTGAAACGTTACCTCACTCAAGAAACTATTGAATAATTTGAATAATTTCATACTAATTGTAAGACTAATTTCATACCACATGACGAATTAGGGTAAAATTAAGTAGCATCAATTTAGTTCATGATTTGAGAAATATTTTTTTAATACTCGATTAATGTGATATAGTCAACACCAATAAAAGGAGAAAATCCATTTCCCCCTAATTTTATTGAACAGGGTCTCAAATCCAGGAATTTAATGACAATAGTATTAGATAATTGTGAAATAACTTAATCATCCCTGAGAATTGATGTCTATGAATTAAATTTGAGTTAGAAATGATACCCAAAATTCACATGTTTTTACAAAATATTGGGAACAACACAAATGGGGCATGGAAAAGAAAAACCTAACAGGTTCACTCCATCTCGAGGTCAAGCGGTACCTGGTACAGTTAACGGATCGCATGATTGAGGCAGTCGCTTGTGAATGACCAAACCTATGTTTTGTGAACGACTATCATCGCGAAAAGGTAATTACGGGGAAGGGGTACCCGCCGGCAGGAACCTCTGCCGCCAGCATGTCGTCATTATACTTATTTGAGTGGTCAGACTTTCCTGTACCCTCGTGAACTATTTTTTTTTCCCAAGACAATGTTTAGAAGAAAGAGCAATATTTAATCATTTAAAAAAATTGTCATATTGATCAACATAATTATGAATTCAAATACAATTATTTAATTTTTATACACGTTATTTATATAGTTTAAATAAAAAATAAGTCATCCTTTATAGAAAATTGATTACATTTATCTCGAGCAACTTCAAGACCTATACATGAAAAGTTACTAAAATGAGATAACGGATAAGGAAATAATGAACCTACCTCGACCTTATTCTTTAAAATTGTCGGTGTTGTATACTCATACCAAAAGAAATTAATAATAGTAATTGTTTCAATGAGATAAAAGGAACTACCGACTACGCATATCGACAACGCATATCAGCTCTTGAGTCGGACGTAGGCAAGCATTCTATAATTTCGAGTAGTGAACTACCAAGAGGTATCAAAGAGATTCTTCCCCCAAAATTCGGAAAAAAATGTCATTAATTGCAACGATACTATATTCGTATATATTCAGGTTATGAATATTAGTGATTGATGTGTCAATGTATTATGAAACACGTCAGATTATTAGACATTTCATTACTCTTTAGGATTAAATTATAAGCAGTTCATTTCAAAATTTAATTTATTGGGAAGAAATAATACTCAAGTGAAGTTACTTTTTTATTCTTTTCAAAATGTTGAGATTTTTCGGCAATAGTTCGGCAATAGGCGTTAGACTAATTGATTTGAAAATTATTTACATAAAATTATTACACAGATCAACCAAACTATATTTTTTAATGACCTCTTATTTATTTTTGTACTAAATGTTTGAAAATGGTCAGACGGACGAGTGGCCTAAAAAGCCTGAACCTCCCACTCATATTTAATTAATTAAATTTATTTATTTATTTGTTTATTTGTTTATTTGTTTATTTGTTTATTTGTTTATTTGTTTATTTGTTTATTTGTTTATTTATTTATTTATTTATTTATTTATTTATTTATTTATTTATTTATTTATTTATTTATTTATTTATTTATTTATTTATTTATTTATTTATTTATTTATTTATTTATTTATTTATTTATTTATTGTTTATTTATTTATTTTATTATTTATTTTATTTATTTATTTATTTATTTATTTATTTATTTATTTATTTATTTATTTATTTATTTATTTATTTATTTATTTATTTATTTATTTATTTATTTATTTATTTATTTATTTGTGACTGTGTGTGGGCAGTGTGAATACGCTGGACATGGCGCCACTCCACGCCAGCGTGTTGGCCGGCGTGAGCAGCACCATCGCCAACACCTCCGGCATTCTCAGCCCGCAGCTCACGGGCTTCATCGTGCGAAACAAGGTACTCGGCGCCTCTGCACTGTCACGCAAACACTAACACGCTACCTCATGGATAATTCGCATACCAGGCATTACTCGGTTTCATTGCACGCTCATTCAATTCAAGTGTGGTCAACCGAACAATGAATACAACAGCTGAAGATAATAAATTGTAATATTGAAAATATACGTTATTAATAAAAGTAAAGTAATGATTTCATGACATTTAAACAACAATGTTTAAATTTATAGTATTACTAGCATATAATTTTAATATGAAAACATAAAAATTTGTTTTCTCTATTGGGGGGATTTTTGATGTTTGTTTTATTGTTTCATATCAGCATTCTGATTCGATACAGAAATTACGGAGTTGAGAAACGTTACTTCTAAATGTTTGGAATGACGTGGTATGTCAGTCATAATTTACGTTTCTGTTAAACGAATGATTTTACCTATAGTTTGGAATCTACTTTTATATATAATTTCTTGCCCGAAAGCTGCTAAAAATCAATTGCCCTTCCCGTCCCAGAAAGCGTTTTTTATCAGAAACTAAATGAAGAATTGAAAAATTTAGTAAACTTAAGTAGACATAAGTCTAACAGTAGAGTGAATAACCGAAAGAAAAGGGTCGTTTCTTTTATTTGTTTACTCAAAAACTGTATGTAACGTATGGGGGAGAAAATCATCTGCGCATGCTTTCTTGAGTTTCAGAATCCCTTCCCAACAATTTAACTATTAATAGTTGAAAGATGAAAAAATCATAGTAATAATAATAAATAATAATAATACATTTAATAAAACGGGACATTAACATTTCAAAAACTAGATATTTTCGTTGCCGAATTATAAAAATACTTATTTGTAACGGTAAACGAACGGATTTGATTTTTCTGTATTGCTAACAAAATAGAAACTCACCCTAAGCTCTACTACCACTACAAGGAAAGCTCAACAAAACGTGCGCATAGTGAAGCTACATTTACGTCCAGAAGCAAATCAAGGGGCCATCTCAGCATTTGCTCAATGGATCAGGGAAACTGGACAAAACCCCGATCGAGATGGGGGTCATTGACCCGGAAGCTGAAGTACATTACTTGTTACAGCCTTATTAAGTCTTTTTTAAAATTATACAATGCAAATGTAAACTAATTCATTATACTATATCATTGTTTTGTTAAAGTAAACACTATTTTTCTTTTTGACGATCAGTATAGTCTCTAATTGTATAGAAACAGTTTTGCAGCAGAAAAGATTTTACTTTTAACTTAAATTTGTGTACCAATTTTAATTGTTTAATTTCATCTGGCAATGCGTTGTAAAGTAACGTATATGTATTGTATGTGGATTTCTTGTAGTGAGCTGTTGATACCGACACTTGATGAACATGATCTCTACGTCGAGTGTTGTAACTATAAATATCAGTATTACATGAAAATATGTTCCCACCCTTAAGTAAGTCAGTTTGGACCAATACTACAGATTCGTAAATAAATAGGTAAGGCAATGGTCAAATTCTAAGCTCAATGAAAAGAGGCTTGCAGGGATCACGTGGATGGCATTTTTTCATTATTCGGATAATTTTTTTTGCCATCTAAATGTCTGGGCACTAAAGGATGAGATTCCCCAGAATTTTATGCCATATCTGATGCGGGAATGTACATTTGCAAAATACACGCAATGAGCTGCATGAAGGCTGCCAGAATTAGAAAGAATTCTGAATGCATAACATAATGAGCTTAATTTAGTGTTTAATTCTCTTATATGTACATTCCATTTTAGGTTTGATTGAATTGAGGGACCTAGAAATTTTGTTGAGTTTAATGGCCAATTCGTTTCCTTCATTCAATTAAATGCAATGTAAATTCTGAAATAATCTATTTCAATAACTACTTCACTTGCATTTGATTAGGGTTATTATGTTATTGATGCCTTACCAGCAGATCGTGTAGTTAGTACTTTCGCAGAGTAAGTAGCACTCCACTACTGCGCCTTGCTTCCTCGAAACACGCGACTTTCTAATGTTTGCGTTTAGAGAAAGTCAAAGTGATGTATTCCAAGCAAGACGTTTTTTCTAATGTACTCGTAAGCAGACCATATAACTTATTTGCATACTTTCGTCAGTTCACGCATTTATTTTTTCGCAGAAAAATAATGAAACAAGTGCCGTTTGGAAAACAGAAAAGAACTAAACATGGCATTGATCTGATCATGAGACAATAGTGACTTATGGCTAGGGCCTGGATTTTAATGACAAGTCATATATTTTTTCTGAACCTTGAATTTTAAAACAATTTATACCCGAATCCAGGTATTATCGATTAGATAAACGTATTTTTATTCTGCGTATATAGTCATATTTATACCAGTTTTAGTAAAGGTCATATTTTGGCTAAATTTAGCCGCAAATACATATATTTGTCATATTTTTAAGGGCTGTTTTTAGTAAAAGGTCATATTTTAGCCAAATTTTGCCCATAATGCATACATATGTCATATATTTAAGGACAAGAATAAAAGGTTTGAAAATGTGTCTCGCGTGACAATGTATCAGGTGATATTGTCACAAATAAACTAAAAAATTATACCACAAATGATTATTTGAAACGTAAGTGAAATTGAGCAAAGTGAGTTGGCGAGCTCTTGTCCATGTGGCTGAAAATGTGTACAACATATTGCGGTGTGTTTTTCAGCGAAATCCCGGATATTCTACCCTGTGCAAAATTAGCGATATAATTTCTGGGAATGCCGCAACACTTGAAGACATTGAACCAAAGCTGCCTTCAAATACGCGGTAATATCGTCGCCTTCAAATACGCTCCTGTGACGTCAAGTGATGTGGAGAGGAGTTTTCCCAGATGCAAAATTATCCTCAGCAACTTTTAAGATGGAAAATCTGAAAATACACCTTGTGATCCAATGCAACTCTCTAGAAACTGAAGACTGAGAGGAAATTAGAAAACATTAAACAAGAAGTAAAGCAACACATTTTGTTGGATGGGTTTCATTGTACTGTACTTGATTTGTTTTACAGATAGAAGCAATTTAAAAAAAATGATAATTCCAAAGACTGCAAACTGTATGTACAGTACTCACAATCTGTTATTCAGTGAATTTTGTATTTGTTATACCTAAAAAATCAACAGGAATTTTAAAAGAATCTACTTGTATAACGTCATATTTTACTTTTAAGGTCATATTTATATAGGTTTTATGTCATAAATGCATTTCGCTGATTTTTAGGTCAGTAAAATCCGGGCCCTACTTACGGCATTCAATTTGTTTGCAATTTTGCTTGCAAGAAGCACAATAGGAAAAAAATAAAATGATCCACAGACAATTCTGTTTTTAGAAAAAAAGATTTTTCAACAAATTAACGCTTGATTCGTATTTTATTCAATATCTGGGAAAATTACTGGATGTCGCGATGCCGCGATGGTCGATGCTATTTTAGAATGATTTAAGTGTTAACGCCAATAGTTATTCACAATTTATGCAGATGGGACAGATTTTCGTGTGTACTGGATGAAATAGGTGGGTTTCTCAGTACAAAATATGAATGTGAAATGCTAATGTCAAATGAATCCTGTGGATATCTTTACTTCCAAGCAAGCTCACGAGTGAAGAGTCGACAAATTGCTTAAATTTTAGTCTGTTTTAAAAATCAGGTGGTGAGTGAACTACTACACAAATTTCGAAACCTCATCGGACCTTACTTGAATAGCATCTTCTAGGCAATCGAGTTGCGGTAATTACAATTTTTACTGCCTGTGCAAGTTATTCGTATGATTACTTGAATAATAAAATGTATAGTATCTTTTAGTTGAATTACGTAAAAAAATCAATTGAATCGACCTTGTTCTGGAATCTGTGAACGAAACCACCAATGTTAACTTGACAGTTTAATATTTTTATACATAAATATATGATTACTTTCTTTGTTGGCTTAATTTAAAAACATAAGTAATTTTCGCATTATTAGTTTTTATTTAATTCTTTAAAATACGTTTCGACAATGTTCATATATTGTTATCATTAGGCTATGAAATTAATAATGTACAAAACAATTAAACTAAAAAAGACAACCAATTACAATCTTTAAATCTTAAAATATGAATTCCTTACTAACCTTCTATGATGAATATAAATATTTCAAAATTTCTCTCTGACGGTGTAAAAGTGTTAAATTTAACTGTCAGGACTGTGGACAGTATTGATACCAATTTACAACTTCTTGGATGAACGACACTTTTTACAAATGTGCACAAAAAGATGGCCATTAATTACAAATAATAATAATAATAATAATAATAATAATAATAATAATAATAATAATACTAATAATACTAATAATACTAATAATACTAATAATAATAATAATAATAATAATAATAATAATAATAATAATAATAATAATAATAATTCTAATTATAATTAATCACTCAAATTAACCAAGTTGAATCTCACCTTTAAAATCAAACATTTCTTCCGTATACGGATGAACTTCGTTTCAAACAACGGTCACTTGACCACTGAGTTGTAAATAATTTTGATCGATTTTTTTGGACAGTTTAATGTCTTTAAACTCTCATTAAAGCCAAATTATGACCAGGTTGTTGGCCGTTTCAGAGAAGAAACGCAATATATTCCGTACATTTGCAATTAATGTTACCCTTTTATTTCTAAATACATCACTCATATGGTTTCACTGGAGAATATCCCAATTATTCACAAAATATTGTGCAATTATATTATATATTTAATAAGTGTATTTTAATCTTTTCTTAAGGGATATTTGGTTAATACATCACTAAGTATATTTTAAACAATATTTGTGGAGAAGAGAGCAACAATTGGACTCAACAGATATTGTAATGGAATGAAAATTGAAGACCCTGTTTCCAAAGTGACTATTAATATTTCCATTTGTTTTCTGGTTGTTGCTTTCAACATTTCTTAAGTTTCTCCACCATACTGGCCTGTATTGTGTTCAAAATTGCGTTTCTGCTATGTTAAACTGTTGACTGTTGCAACGGCTGTGCAACCGTTGAACCCTCTCTTGAACTATAAGGATGAGTGTGAACTTTCCTTTCCTTTCCTAATTGTTTTCCTTGGCGACACGTCTCTTCGGAAGTCACCTCAAGTGCTCACTGTCGGTTGGGTTGGTTCCTTTGCAGAGCGCGGCGGAGTGGCGGATCGTGTTCTACGTGACGTCGGGGCTGTACCTGCTGGGCGCCGCCGCCTTCGGCATCTTCGGGTCGGCCGAGCGCCAGCCCTGGGCGGAGGACGGGCTCATCCCGGCGGGCGACGCCCCCGCCCCCGCCCCCACCCCCACGGACGCCAAGAAGCCCAGCCGCCGCGACGCCGGCCACGACAACGCCGCCGCGGACGTCGCCGTGTGACACCCGCATCCGCCCCCGCACGTGGCTTTCGTCAATCCAAACATTCGCCCTAGCCGCCAGATGGGGCTGTGAAACGAAGCCTCGGGTGTACTGGCGCTACGGCAGTTACAACAAGAAGAAAGGCAGCATCTTTTAGTCGAATATTTATTGTAACTTCAGCGCACCTTTATGTCGTGAAGAATGCTGCAGTCGACATGCTGCGCGAGCGCATTTATTTGATGAAAATCGAACTCTGTGCTACTTTAATAATATTAGTGATACACGTTTTAGGATGACTAGAGAAACAGTCGAGAAAACACTCGCGTTTTTATGGTGGTTTATTTCATATACATGGCGTCATTGCACACAACGTGATCAAATTGATTGCCTTGCATATACAATAGGATATTTATTCGATTTACGCGAAAAGTAATACATTTCACGGACAACTGAAAATACTGTGTGCAATGCTTTTAAGTGATGTGATAGATTTACATGTGATCAACAATTGCAGAACTATTACCGATGAGCTTTATATTTGTTGGAATGCAGTATTTCGGCGTTCATGTATGTACAAATTCGTTGTAAGTGTAGGTAGTACAGATTTTGCTGATGTAAATAGCGCTATTTATCATTAAATAATCTTTTAAATTTTATTCAATGCATCAGTGGCACATGTGTAGTTTTTCATTTTTATTTCTTCTTAAGAAATTTCCAATAACGTTTATTTAATATGCTGAATATAAAACATACTCATTCATCACAATTACAACTCCATTATCGCAACTTCTAAATACTGAAGTCGTAGGAAGTCATCAGAACAAAACTCTAAACACGTAAGTTTGAGAGATGTCCAGGCCTGCGATAAAAATCCGTAAATGAGCTACTGCAGTATGGAATATTATCTATTCCTGAAAACTTCAGCAAGCAGATTTGAAGACGAAAAATCCATAATACAATTGAATTTAAATAATAGTTATGCACAATTACAATATTTATTTTTGATTATTAGAAATTCGAATTTCCTTCACTGCCCCATTGACACGTCCCGTTTCTCACTGTGGTGCCGTCATCAACGAGGCTCTGATTGTGACGTTAAAACAACAACTCTAGAATTTTGTCCTTTATGACTGATTCTGACAAGATACTAGTGCATTCTGATTTCAATTACTGAAAATATCTGTGTTGCGTTCTCTATT
The DNA here is from genome assembly GCA_011170035.1 of Teleogryllus occipitalis. NCBI lineage: Eukaryota > Metazoa > Arthropoda > Insecta > Orthoptera > Gryllidae > Teleogryllus > Teleogryllus occipitalis. The sequence continues at coordinate 328,907 of BLKR01000446.1, forward strand.
TAATTATAAGGGCGAATGCTATTTTCTTTAAACCACGCACAACGCCGAACTCGTATGACATAACGCACCGCTCGCAGAGCAGCGTTACTCGGTTACTAAAGACATTTTCACTTTTGGAACAATGATTTACAAAGGGCAGAAGACTGTGCACGAATCCAGATTATTATTATTATTATTATTATTATTATTATTATTATTATTATTATTATTATTATTATTATTATTATTATTATTATTATTATTATTATTATTATTAATAATAATAATATTATTATTCATTAATTTTTTACATTTTTTAAGAAATGGCGGTTAAGCATTACTGTAAATGCGAAATTTGAAGCTCTTTCTCGCAGTAATCTATTGAGTTTTCGAAAAACTTCATTTGAAGTGCTTTGAAGCACTTCTACTAACAAATGTAATAATGTATACAAATTGATGGAAATGTGCATATTAACGGCGTGAGAGATATTTAAAAAAATTACATTTGTGTAATTTTTGAAAAAAAAAAGAAAAAGAATACACGAAAAAGTGAACTTTACATTATCCGTTTCAACGTAGAACAATTAGCACTATCCGTTGGAAAAAATTGAAAAAAAATTGGAGACATTTTTGAAAGAATGGCGTTTCAGCGTTTCTGAAAATTCGGAATTTTGAGCTCATTTTTACAGAAAACTGTTGAGTTCTCGAGAAACTTTATTTGACATTTAAAGCACATGTACTCATAAATCTAATGTGAAGAAATTGCCTCTAATGTAAATACGACCGACGTGAGACACAAGACACCAAAATTTTTGTAATTTTTGAAAAAACAACAACAAAAGAATATAACAATATGGCGTTTATGTCATCGGTTAGGGATGGTTGGGTACTAACCAGTGGCGGCTTGTGGGTATTCGTACATTCGCATGTGCACACCCAAATAATTGCGGTGCAATTTTTCTTAAATATTTCTTAAAGAGAGGGGAACTCAAGGTCTCTCACAGCGTTTCCCAAACATGGTATTTCAAAACACGTGCCGTTCAGAAGCTGCGATTGACAGTCCGCCGCCAATGCCCTTCGTGACAGCCAGCTAGAGCACACTCGGGAAATGCGAACGAGCCGAGGGCGTCGAGGGCTCCCACGGAGCTGGAGGAGAAGAGGGGGAACAATGGTCGCTTTTGGGCGGCTGAAGCAGACTCCGGACAGTGCGGTCATTGCTGCGCAGACGCAGTGGCAAACTCTGGATGTGCCTTGACATGTGAAGATGTAACACTCGGCTAGCACACGTTTTTAAGAGAAGTGTGACATTCAACGAAAAAAGTGAGATATCTCTCCACTTAAATGAGTTCTTATCCCATTCAAATGCAATTCTTCGGTAGCTCGCGAAACGCAAACGCATTGCTGTGCAGTGTTGCATTCATAAGTATTGTGTTAATCGAATGTTATTTGCACATTTTAAGGCCAGTTGCAATTGCAAATCCATTCCGAAGTATGTGAATGTACGAGTATTGTGTCAATGTATGTTGTAAGCTACTTTTTTATGCGTTTTGAAAAACCGAAGTTAGTGTTTTTCTTTGATGTGTGTTTTTACAACTGACAATGAATAGAGTGGAGAATATTAAAATGACATCAATAAAAAAGTCACAGAAAAAATTGCTGAAACGAAACAGCATTTACTGAAGCGATACAGCCTTTGTATTCCTTCCAACAGTGTAGATAGCAAACTATCCAGATTTTTTGAGTATTGTTCTTTTTACCTTAAATTTGTACAGCGAGTTTATGGAAAATACTCTATAACAAAAGTGAGAGTAAAAAAGTATTGAATCAATGTGTATCTTGACACCCTTTGAAAAACCGTTCAGGAAGTGCCGAATTATGCGGTAACATGACGCAAGTTGTAAATATTTCGGAGGGGTCCTTTCCGAGCGAAGTCGTAGCGGGTGTTGTGAAAAGAAATGCGGCCAACCCTCGTTGTTGATAAAAGAAACTATTCAACATGTTATCAAACTTCATAAGATACCTTGATTTTAATTATCATTATTTATGTTAATGAATATATCTGTATGCTTGTAATGTATGCCTGTATGTATGGGCATGTGTGTGTGTGTGTGTGTGTGTGTGTGTGTGAGTGAGTGAGTGAGTGAGAGAGGGAGAGGGTGGGAGGAAGGGAGAGAGAAGAGAGGCGTTGCACACCCTAATAGTATGACCACGAGCCGCCACTAGTACTAACCCTACTAAAAATTTAAAGAAAAAAATTGGAGTCGTTTTTTGAGAAAATATTTTTGTAATTTTTTAAAATTGCAAATATTGCACGCTCTATTGCACAAAAACGACTAAAATTTTCAAACAAGTTTACACGACCTTAATGAAAGAGCGGGCAACAAATTTCAGTTGAAGGAAAAATCTGTCTTCAATTTTATAGTTGTAGGAAGACACCGAATAAACTTCAAACTTTTGCAATTTTCGAAAATACAGAGTTAACCGTGAAAATCGGACCTACGCCATCGTTATAAGTATATTTTACTCTATTCTTTCAAGAAATTTAAAGAAAAAATTTGGAGCCGTTTTTGAGAGAATTTTGAAAATGTCCGGGTGACTTCATGTAAAGTACCCCCAAATTTGAAAAATGTTTTTCAAAATTTCAAAGCTTTAACTAGAGCCAGATCGACAGGGGTTTCTTGAATTTGGAATAGTTTGTACGTGTAGTTTAGGCGCTAGCAGTGTTCACAGACGGACGGACACGGACAGACGGACGGACGTTTTGCTTTCAATTGGTTTTTCGGCATGAAAGGCCCACAAAATAGAGATTCTGGCTACACCACATGTTAGAGGATTTTTTCCCCTAATTTAGCAACTGGTTTTATGCACTTTTTCGTCACCAGAGCCCGGCAATGAATTTGTTTCTGCCGAAAATCCGCCGTTTTTCCGCGCAGCATTACATAACTTTCTCTATACTACCTATATTACTCCGTACGTATACGAGAAAGTAAAAATAAATAATTCTTTAACACAAATTTATTTAGGAACTCATAAATCTTCTGACTAAAGAAGACGTGCTCAGGATCACTGCTTTCTGCAGATGGATGAGAATATTCGTCTCGATCCCCAGTTTATTCAGTGTGCTTCAGGACTGTAGGTATCTGTTGCTGAGAAGATCGGTACAATCTCCACGTCCAATACATGCGACTGCTCCTTTACTTGTGTTAGTTATGTATTGTTGTTATTATTATTATTATTATTATTATTATTATTATTATTCCCTCAATTCACGACTTAAGATATTAGGTGTCAGTTAAATATAAAATTTACGCCAGGTTGCAATCAGTTTCATAAGGAGCAAATCAACGGACTTCAGGCACATATGCCTCTACAATACTTTTCGCAAGATATTGAAATTCCAATGACGCGCAATTTTGCACGTACCAAACTTTTAATTGACTAGGGTGTTTTTGGAAAAGTTCTTAAATACATTTTTGGAACAAATCCAGACTTCCAATAACACAGGAGCAAACACACACACACACACACACACACACACACACACACACACACACACACACACAAATATTGTTAAACCCAAAGACTTGACACATGTTTCTCTATGTTTTTAGACGTGTTAAATCCGAATATGAAGCCAGAATTGCACCACCCCTCCCTCATTTTTTAAATCGCAAAAAAAAACACCTTGAAATTGTATTTTTTGTTTTCGGGGTTTGTCGTCAGACCCGAAAACTTGACACATGTTTCTCTATGTATGTCGACGCACTGAATCCGAAACTGAAGCGAGAATTGCGCGACCACGCTCCAGTTTCTTTAAGTCGCAAAAAACCACCGTGGTGTTTAGAAGCTTAGGTGGTTTTCGCGATTGAAAAAAAAAAGAAAGGAGGTTGTAGAGCAATTCTGGATTCAGATTCAACGCATCGAAATACATAGAGAAACATGTGTAAAGTTTTTGGGTCTGACAACTTTTTTTGTGTGTGCCTGTTTAATTATCGGTACGAACTGAATTTTACGTCCAACGTCCTCTCGATCTCGATTTCCAAATTTTTAATCCAGTCACAGATTTTGGTTAGTATTCGTACCGCTTAGATCGTGTATGAACGTTAGAATATACTGCTTGGGACTTTGAGGGCTTTAGAGATCTACTCAACAAGAAAACTTTAGATCTATTGTGCCTTTACATTTATTGGAACTTAAATAGAAATGGACAATATGAAAAGATATGATCAATCTTGTCTGCCTTCTCCTGATAAAATCGCTTTATCATAATCACGTACCTCTCAGTGTTTGGTCTTAGGACGATTTTACAACTGCTTCCGATTCTGGCTTCATGCTTCAACTTTTTAAGTCACAAACACGAGGGTCTCTGGATGAAAGGGAAGGAGTTACTTTCCTCAATATATTTATGTAGATATATTCGATATTTATACAATTTTATACTCAAGGCATTCGGTCATTTTACTACATTTGTTCACAAAAAAACTTTCTCAGTTAAACGGCAACATACTGTAAACGATGTTTCCCTTTACATCATACAGAAAACAACGAATAGAAATATCGTGAGGAATCTCTCAAACTGTTGGGTAGGACTACCCCTGCGAGATTTTTTTTTTAAATCAAAAGATGAGGACCATAAGTATGTTAGTACTTTCCACCACATCTGCTCCAACTGTTGTCACCGCCACCGACTTCTCCGTGGCTGCAGTCGTTTAGCATCTTCCGGCACGTCGACAGTGCATTCTCCACCGCCTCTAGAATGTAACGCATTCTTTCTAGTTCTCTCTCCACTGATTCGTCGTTATTTTCCTCCCCAGAATGGGCTGTCTTTTAATTACGTGCTGAAGTTTTTCTAACTCCAAGGTGATGCGATGATTCAACACACTCACTCTCCTCTGGTCAAATATAGTTTGTTCTGTGATTTTAGAGGACGGATGTTTTGGTTACAAACTTGATACATTCTTTCTTGAAATCGTCTCTGGCAAGGGTTAGCTTGTCAGTAGCACTTCATGACCGCTAGCCTCCATTGCACCCAGGGACACCCAGCAGCCCAGCCGAAGAACCTCTCTCCTGTAGTTCATTTTCCGCCAGATGTCCAGGGACCCCAACATCTGGCGTGGATCTTATTGACCCGACTGACGACCGAATTGGTGAGACTACTCTTTTTCACCTTTATAGGATAGTGCTACATACTCTGCATTACACGACAAATACGCCATTTCGATGTATTTTTTTCGTTGATCAAACACTACATAAAGGTAATTTTTTGAAATACAACTCACTTCGTTAATATTTACATTACGGAAATTATATAAATATTATTGTATTTTAAACACCAATTCAATTGTAATTACAGATGAAATTTCTCAAAAACTCAAAAATTTTCTAAGAAAATATGCTCAACATTGCGCATTTTCAGTGAAGTTCAAAGGACATTTTTTCAAGAACTGTCCCACATTTTTCAATGAAAATATATTTTATTATGGAATATATATTTCCATTCTACTCTTAGGAAAACTTGAAAAAATGTGAAAAGCATCATTTTGACGCCTGTTCAGGCATCGAAATGCGTATTTTTAACATTCGCTGAAGAGATAAAAATTTGTCAGTGCGAATAAACAGCATCCAAATAGCTCAGATCTCTGAAAATGGAACATTCAAGCTGTCATCACATGTCATTAGAATCTCATTTCCAAAGTAAGTATTTCAAGAAGAATATTATGTGTCACCTTGGGAGTTATTTTCAGATTTACTCCTAATATTCACATGCATGCATACGTCCATCTGCTGCTTTTCCGTGGAATCGCTTGCTTACGGAGTAAACTATTTACGCCGCCGTGAAGGAGTTTCCGTGAAGACATTGCGTCGCCGTGAAGACATACCTCGATACTATTAGTGTTTATTGACGCTCGGTGTTTTATCGAAACTCCTTCACGGCGACGTAAATAGTTTACTCCGTAAGCAAGCGATTTCGCGGAAAAGCATATATATATATATATATATATATATATATATATATATATATATATATATATATATACTGTATGTCTATGGATCGCACACGATCTGCTCACATATCTATGGTGCGATGCCATCTGCCTCAGTTGGGCCGGCTGCTGATTTAAACAATGCATGCAAACGGTGTCTTTTTTCGAATCAGTTGCTTTCGTTGAAATTGTCTATCGCGTCGGCCTAGCTGCGCCGTGCTAGTCCGAAGTAGCTTGAAAATGTTATCTGTTTTTAGACATATGGTTTTTATTCTCTTCAATGAGGTTCGCCGGTTTTTGAAGGAAACAATTAGTCTTCGGCACGACATGTTTGAAATGCGTGATCTTAGTTCCTAATTTATGCCAAGGGTTGTTTGTAATTGTTTTCTTGAGGTTAGGCGGCCAAAGAATGAATTTCGGCGCATATGAGTTAACAGTGCCAATAGCTGGGAAGAGAGCAATACCGAGAATAAGCTAACCTAGAGTAAAGCGATTAAAATACTAACTAGGCAAGAAAGTTTGTGTCATTCTGTAGCATCACCAATTTATTTGCAAAGTCGTGTACGCTCCTTTCTTTGCCGTTTGAGAATAAAGTAGGTATTCTTTCAAAATATTATCTCCATTAGAAACACAAAAACATAATAACGATTGGGAATTGCCATTGTTACATATATGATGCATTTTCAAGGGGGTCTTGAAAAACCAGTGCCTCTAACATTTCATTCAGTTCCCGGGGCGTCTTTTCTGTCGCAGAACAAGAGAAGGCGCCGCAATACCTGTCACTTTCGGTAATGAGGGAATTCTAGGATCCCACTAAACCAAGACCCCAAATGGATGTAGGGATTTCATTTTCATTGAAAAGAAGTCAACATACAATTGAAATATTCCGAGAATTGCAGAGGTGTATCATACAGTTTCTATTAGATTCAATTAATAGAAACAATGTAGGGTTTGCTTATTCTCCATAATAAGGATACTTATTGTCCGCATAATGAGGCAGCTGATGTGCAAAAAAATTGGTTTTAATTTTTTTTCACTACCGTCTACATTGTTTAACAATCTGAAAAAATATGTTATAAAATGTTATAAGACTCATTTTAGGGGGAAAAGTTGAGACAGTACTCCAACGTTATCACGTCGAAAATTAATTTTGAAAATTTATTAATTTTTTATATATGAATTTGGCGTCAAAATTCGTTGACAAAAATTCCTTCAAATTGAACTGTTTTCCCGTCTCTGCAATTTTTCATCCTAATACACGCCATAAATGCTGAGAAAAAATAAAACCATGCAAAACACGTTTCTCGTTGTATCTCTGCAACAGATTGCCCTAGGAGGCTTTTTTTTTTGAATCTACGTCATTTTGTATTCTTTTTCATATGGGCATCGCGATTATCGATTTGGTTTGGGAGCACTTTTCACCGCCTTATTCGGCTATACCCATAGTAATGTTTCATTATTGCCACAAACGTTTTTCGTGATTTATGCAAAACCTGAGGTTGTGTCACTTTTGTAGCAAGTATGCATTTACTGTATCCACTCTCCCAGATATTCTAGGGCATTTAATTTTTGTAGTACTGTTAGTACTGTTCCCAATAAGTACACCACCTATACGACTTTGCATCTGTTTCATCAAATACTCCACTTAATTACTACACGCGGATTAGAGTGTCCCATTAAACTTTACGTCCTCACTCAAGATGGTGTATTTCCATTCTCCTTGTTGATTTTCGGCCGTCTTATCAAGTCGGCAGCCACCATGACATCATTATCAACCTGTGATTTTCTATTCCAGTAGGCCGTGTTTATAGTTGTATTGTCTTGATGTCAAATATAGATGAAATTTAACAAATTATTACGACTTCTTACAATTTCCTCTCCACCAAAAATTGTTATTTTAATATATAAAATCATCAACAAATTTCCGTTTAAAAATTTACAAGCGACCTGATATTTGTACAATTTTAAGTTCTCAACATTAGAAGTTCCCATTAGTTGACCAGAAGTGTTTTGTGGAGTACAAACATTTCTAAATGGCTTCGCAACAATTTTTTACTGACCACCAAAAATCCGAAAGAACTTGTAGATGAACTTTTGATAGGTATGTAAAGTTGGCACCCCGACTTTCTCAAAAAAATAAAATGGCATACATCAAAGTTTTGCCCAAGTTTGCCAAACCTTTAAAAAGTTTTGCCCAAGTCAGGCAACGCCGGAAATCGCAAATCAAAATTTTGGACTTAATCTTACTGTAGCTCTTTCTCATAGGAATATCGAATTTTCGTATATGCCATCGTTTTACCCACGATTAGCTCAGTTTACTCACTTTTAAACAGTTTTGCCCAAGTTGCACATGTTGGAAATCGCAAATTACAATTTTGGACTTAAAAGAGACTAGTACCCTCACTTGCAAAATTCAAAATTATTAATACACCATGGTTTAGCCCAAATTTTGCCAATGTTTGTCCAATCTTTAAGAAGTTTTGCTCAAGTCACACAAAGTCGGAAATCGCAAATGAAAATTTTGGACTTCAACTTACCGTAGCGCTCCCACATGGGAATTTAGAAATTTAGTACATGCAATGGTTTTGCCAACTGTTAGCTCCAGTTTACCTAAACTTTAAAAAGTTTTGCCCGAGTCACTCACAGCCTGAAATTGCAAATGCAAAGTTGGTCTTAATAGTGATTACATCCCCCACATCTGAATTTCAAAATTTTGAATACAAGTACACCTTCGATTTGCTCAAGTATTGCCTAAGATTGTCTATTCTTTAAAAGGTTTTGCCCAAGCCACTTTAAGCATGGACTTTAAATTGAGAACGTCGGATCATAAAAACTTATCGCAGCTCCCCTTACTACAAATTACGAATTTTGAAATTTCATACGTACGAACGTTTTGTCATGATTTGGATATTTTCGTTCAGCCTTAAGTTTGACCCGCATAAAGTGCGGAATCGCAATTTAAGCGAGAACCATTCTTCCCTTAACTACAATATTGAAGATAGATATTTTTCCGTACTGAAATAGATTGTTCAAAGACAGGATCTTGAAATAACATCAAGAACAATTTTTCGAAAATATGAGTAGTTTTCAAGTAACTTTGTGTGAATTATAGACAATTCACACAGCAAATGTGTGCAACAGCAAATGTACATACTTTCTCGAATATAATGTTACCGTTATGTAATATGACACAATTTCTGCCTTCTTTCACTTCAAATATCTTACAGCCAAAATAACGTTTACAGAGTACATTTCTCCTTATAGTATGTCACACACTATTTTTAACTGTTTTGCACGAAAACAAATATATAAATAAATAAAAATGGTCTCCTAATAGTTCCATGTGCGTCCAACAAAGAGAATTCAAAAGAGTTTAGCACTGACAGCTCGTCAAACGAAGCGCGGGATATTCAAAAATGCAATTTCAAAAATTATAAAATTACGCTAAAATCCTCATATTTTAAAACAATTTACATGACATGCTTTAAAGAACTGATGTTTTAAAGAACAAATTTAATGTAACAAAAACATCTCTATCACCAATATTGCCTTTTTGCAATGTTAATGTTTTGTTTACAAATTTCGTAAATACAGTGTGCAACGAAAATGAGACCAGCATAATTTTATTTACTATATTTTGCTATATACAAAAAAAATACTAAAAAATTGTCATCATTTTTGAGAAAAAAATTAAATGTTTTTAAAAGCGCCTATATTTCATGCGAAATTATGCAAAAATTGTATATGATCCTATTACATCAAATTGCACATCAAATTTTCGAAAAATTATACATGATCTTATTTCAAAATCTATCTTAAAGAACATAATTAAGGGAAAATCTCTATTATTAATGTTTGAATTGTACGACGACTCGGAAAAAAAATTTGGGCAATTTTCAAAAAATTGGGTTTTCAACGAACATGAGACCCGCACATTTCTGTCAAACGTCTGTTACCCTATCCGACAACAAAATTTAAACAAAACAATTGGTGCAATTTTTTAATGATGTCCCTGGCTCTTCATGTAAAGTACCCCTCAAAATAAAATATCGGTTTCAAATTCAAGGGGCCGCGACAACAGTTAGATCGATTGGAGGACATCAATTTTGGAGAAAATCGGCTGAAAGGTTTAGCCGCTAGCGTTGTTCACAGACGGACAGACGTTTTGCCGTCAATCGATTTTTCGGTATCAAGGACCCACAAAACATGGATTCTGGCTTCACCACCCATTAGGGAATTTTCCCCTAAATTTAGCTACTGGATTTGTGTACTATTTCGCTACCAGTGCCCGACAATAAGGATTTTTGTGCAGAAAATATTCCGATTTTTCCCTCAGCATTATATAACTTTCTCTGTACTACTTAAGCGGTAACGAGAAAGTAAAGAGCAGGTCATTAAATAATGTTATTTATAATTTTTTAAACGGTAGTTTTTGTGTAATTTATGCTTAAAGTCAAAGCAATTTATAAAAAACAATTTCTCAAAAACCGCTCAATTTTTTTCATTGCATTTTCCATGCATAGAGCAAAGGAAAATTACAAATGGCACAGGTATAATTTTTTGTTGAATTCTTTAGTTTCGAAAAATACAAATTTAGAAATAACTCAAGAAAGTGTGTGATGTTTTAGCTCCACTAATTTCGGGTGAAGAAAGCACAATATGTAAATTCTGACTGTATAATGTGTTAGTAGAAGTATTTTACTGCACGTAGAAACAATACTTTTGTATCTCAGGCTCCTCCGCCCCTCAAAAAATATTTATTTTGTAGACGAATTTTTAATTTTTTGCCGCGTTACAATACTTTCTCCTTAATACGTATGTAGTACGTACACAAGAAAGTAAATATCTACTCAATGTTTTCGTGTGAGTGCATAGTAGAGAGTTCACGCTCAAAAAACGTTTACAAGTGACGTGATATTTGACGCAACGTAATCACTTGTTATCAGATATTGTGTTAAACAGGAAGAAATGAGGTTGTTTGTCAATGCATTTAGTTCATTCGTTCTTTACATTCAAAGTCTACTTTGCTTCAAACAAAAACATGTTACTATTGATCTTTTTCTTTAGTACATTAACAAACAAAAACACATACACATGTTTTTAACACTTCTTCAGTATCTGAAAATAACTCTTAAAGTGCCTTGTGTCTTGTTTAGTTATATAGCTAAATATTTATTTCTCAGAAATGTGTTGCTTTTGTGGGTGTGCTCGAATTAATTTTTAAGTCTTCCGCAATGAGAAACATGAACACAGAAACATGATTTACAGAAAATATTCTGTGGCCAAAACTATAATTAACACGTGAAGTGCAAGGTTGTTTTATCACACTTTTTATAAATGTAAATAAGAATTATTTAGAGGCTAATAAGAACATTATTTCTCGCTTCTAGTGAAATGCCAAAAGACTGATGCGATAGATACATGACGATTATAATATATGTACAAAATTTTAATTGCTATTACTGGATTTTAATCCCATGAAAAAATATTTATTACATTTTCATATACGAATGCGCTTGGATTACATGAGAATTAAATTAAGTTTTATTTTTGGCGAGAATTGTATGTTTTTTTGCACCTACGTGAGAATTGTGCTTGTTTTAGGATTAGCACTCAGGACAAACAAGTTACTCGAGAGACTAAAGTCTGGCAAAGGCGAATGTGAATATATATGTTCTTGATCGTAATTGCTAGTCACTCGAAAACAGAACTTCGAGCATAAATATTCAAACTGGAGGGAAATACATCTGCAAGTGATATTCAAAATAGTAGGATTGAAGAAATGAAGAAAAATGTTTTATTTTGTGTTTTTACCACGAAAATTGATCTAAGGTTGAAAACCACAAAACCAACCACAACTATTAATTAGCTATAATTCGATGATAACTTTTATTTTCATTCGTTCTTCCCAAATTAATAATATTTGAAGATTTACTGAAATGACAATAGCAACAATCATAAATGTAAATAAATTTGTAAACTTCAATCTGAATAGATATTTTAGACTTGTTAAAAACATTGGTATTGGTGACGAAAGAAACAGAATTTCAGTATTCCTATAATTTGGTTTTTCAATTTCGCTCAGAACACTTTTATTAATCGTATGTTTCTTCTTATATTTCTTCTAGACGTGTGATGATTAGACGTGAATTTAAATGACTTCAAAAGATTGTAATGAGTAGAGCCCAGAAGTTCCGACATTTATTTTACCTAAGATAGGCAGGCAAAAGTTATTTATTTTTACTAAAATATGCTTTCAAATGGAATTTATTTTTAGTAAAATACGCTTTCCAAAAGACATTTATTCTAGCTAAAGTAGGAGTGCAAAAAGGCATGTAAACAATGAACAATCACGTTTAAAGGGAATTACTGTAAAAAATTAATAATTGATATGAATCACATTTTTATTCTAACTCCCTCATTTTGATTCCTTTCTTTGCAATCGTGATTCCACATGGCCTTCTGGTATTATGCCTAAAAATTTGTTTTACTCGCTGCACTCTCTTCGAAGAGCTATTATGGACTCCATTTTGAATCTTATGTCAGTGAAAACGAAATTATATTGAATCAAACGAAAACCAGTGAAAACGGAATTATGTTATTCGTTTTTCGCACTTGTGTAATCGCCAGCATTGAGAAGGGTTTATCATGAAGAGGGAGCTGCCCTCAATAGAGATTTGAGGCCGTACTCAAAAGTAGGATGAGATTCTTCGTGAGCGAACAAAGCCATGTATCATCGAAAAATTAAAAAAAAAAATTGACTGGTATCTACTTCAATTTTCATTTAGATTTTTAACACAGCCTCTCCTCCACAGAAAGACAGAACACAATTATATATATATATATACATATATATATATACATATATATATATATATATATATATATATATATATATATATATATATATATATATATATATATCCGACTCAATCGAGATCGGTGCCAAGAGAAAAAAAGCAAAATAATAATGTAAAACGCCGAAAAAGGCAAAAGTATGACAAAGGAGCGAAAATAGGCATCAGAAACTAAAGTAGACAAAAAAAAGCAAAATAAAAATCTACTAAAACAACAAAAAAGAATTAAATGATTGCTATTGTTACAAGTCATAAAATAATAATAATAACAAAGGCATTTTGTCAAACATTCAGGCTCTAGAAATGAATTAGAAGTTTAAAATAAACATTTAAATCATCACTCTAATTTTCGAGTTTACTGCGGCTTGTTATTGTATAAATCAATAATTCGTCCATCCCTAACATATGCATGCCCCATTTGGTGCAATGCTTCTACAACACACATAAATGAAATACAAACAATACAAAACGAATTTTTACGAAAATTACTAAAAGCTGAATGGTTTATTTCCAACAAACAAATTCACCGTGAACTTCAAATAGAAAAAATTAAAAATTATATCAATCTTCAAATCGATAATTTTTTTTAAACTTTACCTTCTGCTTCCGCTTCTCAACGCTACGAACTACGCTTAAATTATAATTCTTCTCGCATTAAATCAGGTTTCCCGAAAAGTATTTTCCATCCCCCTTAAATTCAAACAGTAATACATAGATACACAAATTCTAAATCTTTTCAAATACATATATCTTATTTTTCAACATATTATTTAATTTAAAATCTATATACTTTATATTTATTAGTTATTCAACTATAGGTAAATATGTCATACCTAGTATGTAAATCGCTGGCATCTTTCCAAAAAAGCTATGTAATGTATCTTCCTTTCAAACCCCTGAAAAATTGTAAAAATTTAACAGGTAGAAATACAATTTAAAAATAAAATTAAAAAAACACTCAAATTCGCAACACATTTTGCATAAATATTAGCTCTTTAAAATATCAAATTGCTTGTATAAACTGCGCGTCAATCAAAGTTAACTCATACGGTTACAAAATATGGTATTTTACTTAAATTTGTATCAACATGTTCCTCCAGTTTCACATATTTTCTGAAAATTGTATACTGAAATATACCTATCCATATACCCGTCTTGCTGCCCTCCAATTCCTGTAACCTGTTTCCGAATTACTAATAAATATATGAGCTCCAGGAAATGGTTACGAGAATGAGCTCCAAAATTATATTTAATTATAACTCCGTTGCTGACTCAGTCGTCGGGTTCTTTACCGAAATAATCGTGAATACCTACGAATACTTAATTCGCCCCCCATACGGAGAAGCGTGGAATCTGAAATGCCAAATTTATATATCCTACTGGATTGCACGTGACGGAAAATGATAATCAGCTTTCATCAATAAAAAATAACGAATTTATTTATAAATTTTAGCATAAGATTCTTTTTGGTCATGACCTTTACTATAGCGCTATAGAACCTGTTATCCATGAGAATCTTGGGCGCTGTCCTGGTAAAGGATGCCTCCCCGTAGACTTCAGCAATGGGCCTCGTCCAATCTTCTTTCTTGCTACCGACCAAATCCGTATCTTGTCGTTTCTTCTCATAAACCACTATCTCATAAACCACATAAACCACTGTTGGCTTTCCATCTCCATTCACCTGCTTGAATTTCTACAAGTTCCAATATTCCTTATTGTTCATTACCTAAGCAAAATCTTAAGTGCTGTTAAAATATTAGCATACAAGTTCACCAAGTTGTCATCGGGTTCCTATCATCGGAGACTAAGTTCGATTATCATTGTTCGCTTAATAAAATTTATAAGTCCCACTTTTGGCATTCACTGTTCACTTCGTATAAACAATTTCTGAGTTCTATCTTTTTAATACTAACGACGACAAATCACTACGTCCGAACTCGCATAAATTTTCTATGTTCAAGTAAACTGATATTTATCTAGCACCCTGATCCGATCGCTATCGTGTCGAGAGCTCGAATGAATCCTTCTTCCTTCTTCAACATGTCAACTCTCTTCATCTTTTACTCTCTTGTTTAAAACAAAATTATGCGATCTACCTCGCGGCGTCATCTACGTCATTATTTTTGACCAATAACTCACGGATGCTACTTATCGTCCGCTTTTGAACTAATGGACATTGTTTATATCTTGCACTCAGGTACCATGACAACCAGCGTCTTTTCGCTAATAACGTGTTATTTTTAATGAAATTCGCTGAATTTCATATGGGTGACAATCTGGTAGGTCACAATACGTACTAGTTAAACTCTCATAATGAAACAACTTTAACATTTTTTGTTTTGTATCTTCTTATTCAATACATCTCTCAAAACTACAGTTATCCGAATCTCAAATTTTGGTGTTCATGTGAATTTGACTTTTCAAACACAAGAAATGCAGGGACATCCGAAAGAATGAAATACTTCGGACATCCGAGCAATCTCAAGCAATGCTATATACACATTACTGTCACCTACTTTGAGTCTTTTCTGCTAAAAGATGAAAGTACATGCCTGATAAATGCATATTTCCTTCGCATCTAGGCGATGAGCGTTGAAATAAGCACCTTGCGCGTCCTATAAACTCAAGCAAGCTGGAGCGCAATCCTAAGTCAACGTTAAAATCTTGCAATAGGGAATATCAATGAAGCTAAGTTGATTCTCTCGGATAGTAGTCTCTTACATTTATAGAGAGGTAAATACCACACATGAAATGGAAGTACATTTGTTGATACTGAATGAATAAGAATATTCTGCCCTTCACATTTGCTGTTTGAAAAGAAAAGAAATATCCTAATGTACGCATCGAACTACGCACGGTTAACTAGCCGGTAATAATTCTAGTGCGTAAAGAAGTCAAATATGTTAAAGTTTCAATGCCGTAGACAACAAGACAACATCAGGGAAATATGTTTTTACCTAACAATGCGTAGCTACTGTCAATGAAAAAAATACAAAATATTCCGTGTAAGTACAGGACATGATCTCGTTGATATTTTTAGATTAAAATTAATTTTTTAATAACGATCTGATAACATTTAAAGTACTGCGATAAATCTATAAAATTTTGAAGATAATTTTAGCATGTTTGGTGCCGTATGTGTCTTCAGTATTGAGATAATGCGAGTATAATGAAAAGGGATACAACGAGCACGGTTTTTAAGGATTAACACTATTATTAATGTTGGAAATAAATAAAAAATACATATATACATACCATTTTGTAAAGGGAGAAGAATTTGATGCAGTACAAATATACATTAAATTCAATAAAAATAAATATATAATTTTTTAGTTTGTAAAATTCAGGATAAAGGTCTGACCATTTTCTGGTGCAAACCCAACGGCGAACAAATTCGACCAAACAAACTGTTGTAAATATTTAATAGCCAAACACAATTTGAATGAAACTCTTTAAATAAATTTAAAGTACTTCACCATATTTTTGCAGGAATATTTTTTTTTATTTTCTTGACAAAGGCTGATCAAACTACATCTTGGAAGATACACTATTTTAGAGAAAAATACACATGTATTGGAGGCGATTGTCAGGAGCAAGACAATTAGCGAAGAGGCAAAATTCTTGTACTAAGTATTGCATTCATTTCTTGTTTATTTATTTACGTACAGAGTATTCCCTTTGATACAGGACTTTATATTTGCAATTTAAAAAACAAACATCTGAGGACCCTTGCATTCTTGATTGTGACAAAAGGTTCCTGGGCATACATGCATTAACACCGTTCACTAATCTTGTTTTGCAGACACATTACGCCTACTTACCTTCACCTGAGGATCGCCTACCATCGGAAACGTCTATAAATCGAACAATAAAGACGCTGTGGAAGAATTTGTTAAGGAGAGGGGAGTTTTTTGCCGCGACCAGTGTGAGCCGGAGTGTCACGTGACGCGCAGGAGGCGCGCACAACTTGCGCGAGGCAGCGTCAGTCGCGCTCCATGCGAAACCGGTGGCAGTCGCGCGCAGCGGCAGCGGAACCAACTCCAGCGAAGGGGAACCCCGGAACTCTGGGTAAGATGCGCCAATCTCAAGCACATGTTTACGTTGCATCTATGTTCTTTTTCGTTCCAGGAACACTTCATGCGTGTCCTAATTCGTAAAAGTCAACGTGTTTTTACGAATAAACACAAACATAATATTAAGTTCTCTAGAGAAATCAGAGGTTGGATTTTTTTAGATGTAGAATTAGTGTGTATTAAAGTGTGTAGTGTTGGTGTTGGTATGTAGACACATCGTTCCGAAATAATTCTTATATTATTACATTGCAGTAATTATACATGGTCTTTTAACATTTATTTTCCCACATTCAGATGAAAAATTCTCAATCATTACTTAGGATTCGATTTCAGAAGAAGCTTTTAGACTGTTTAATGCATTTGTCGCAGTAAAAAATATATTATTTGTATTTGGTGATTATGAAGCATCATGATATTGACTCATTGTTTTTCTGAAATTTAATTGCTCGCGAAAAATTTGAAACATGGGAAATCCTTACGACCATAAATGTAATGCAGGCTGGTTCATGGGGCTTGGTCAATGGGAAGTAATATTTTGCCAATATTTCGAAAACTTTATTCCCATCATCATAGCTATTTTGTACAGAATAGAAAATAATAACATATTAATTCCGCACTCAAATCTATTCTTTCTCATAGAATTACTGCAAACATAAAAACATTTAAAACATGAAAGGAAATAATAAAATAAAAGTACTATACCTTTCAAACTCAAAATGAACAACAAAGAATAGGAGCTCCATAATTCTGTAAGTCAGTAAACCACACGTGATGTGCGAGACATGTGCATACATGCTATAAATTGCTATTGGCACAGGTGCTATTGATGCGTGCGTGCTTGCATTTCTATTGGTAGTGTTGGGGGAGGAAAAAATCACCTGTTATTTACTATGTAAGGAAAACCGGAAGTAGGTTAGTTTGCTTCATCCAGTAAAAGATAGATGATTTTCCCCTCCTAACACTGTACAAATAGCAAACATATGTGGTGGTATGTAGTATAGGGTTATGTAGCTCCAGTTTTTTGTTGTTTTTTTGTGGTTGAAAGGTTATTGTACTTACAATTTATTTCCATCAATATTTTAATTGTTTTATGGCTTGTAGTAATTATATGAGGAAGAAAGATAATGAATGAATATTAAATGAACACGTTATTGTTTTTGATTCTCTAGATTATAGCCCTGATGATGGAAATAAATTTTGCGTTCATTTCTATAGTCAGGAAGAGTAGTCATTTCTTACTCACAGATGAAAAAAACGTAAATATATTTAACTGTTACACTACATGCAGCACATTATCCAGATATGCCAGAATAATTACACACAAGCTTGGCTTGATTTCATTGAAGTGAGCTTCAAATTTTTGAGTACCATAATCAGAGATCAAAACTTTCTAAAGTAAAAAAGTGTATTTGTCAGTGGCGAAGCTGAAGGGTTATGTGAGAACCTTAGAATACCCAAATTATTTTTCAATAAAATCTGTCGTTAAGTGGGCCACTTATCAATATTTTTTTCCTGAATGGTTGAAGAAAATTAAATGTTTTCGACTCTTTTTCCCCGTTTCTGCGTAAGGGAATTAGCAGGGTCGCAGAGATACTCTTTGGGGCGGTAGCTGGGCCAGGAGCTTGCCAGGGAATAGATGCCGGTTGGCTCTGCCGCGCATGCGCACGAGAGGGCGTGCGCCCTCTCCCTCTCACTCTCACTCGCACTCACTGGGCAGAGAGACGCAGAGTCTAGGCTCCTGGGAGGCCCTGGCTTGTACCGCGACGCACCTCCACCTCTCGGCCAGGCACATTCACCTCATCACCTGACGTTGTGGGAAAGAAGAGTTGTTTGTGTGATTTTTGTTCGTGTTTTCTTTAGGAAACAATTAATGAAGCTTAAGATTTAGTGTTATAGAGAATGTCCCACTGACTTCGCTAGTCCCATAACTTCTAAACGTTTCACGATATCGAAATGCCGTTTTCGCTCAACAATGTGAAATCTTGAGGCAAGTAATACGCCGTAGAGATAGTAATAGTATAGATACGTAGTAATATACCGTGTTAGATATGAAGAGACTATTGGAATTTACATCAAAGCAGACATGACTATGAATGGACTTTCAAGGTCAGAATTACTTCAAAGATACAAAATTGTTTCTTTTAAAATTCTTAATACAGTGGTGACTCAGATGGACTATATGTTTCAAGATTTTAAAAACTTTCATTTTATTGAATTTCTTGACAAAAAGTTTTCCACCTAAAAGCCGCCTTTCGTTCAAAAAAGTTGTCTTTCCTAATAAAACAAGACTGTGACTGACTAATAAAACAAAACTGACTGTGAGCAGCTTCGAAATGAACTGAAAAATGTATACATTGATGATGCAAAATACATGGCTACAGATTTGTAGCTGAAGTATTTGTTAGACAAATTGATCAAGAAAAAATTATCTAGAGACGGTTTGGCTGATACAATTCAGTCTTCTCATTATCTTCAGAATTATGTGAAAGGAATATGATTACATTGAAGAGAGTAAAGACATTGCTGAGTAATTGCATGGAAACATCAAAATCAGTAATATTAGTACACTGGCCACCGAGAAGTGTCTACTAAATTAACTGTGTAGAAACGACTGCTTTGAAGAACAAATTATCGACGTTTTTTCTGAATGAAAAAAATGATGAATGGAACTAATTTACAAAAAAATGTAAGATAAGATTTTCAGAATACCCAACTGCCAGACTAGCTTCGCGACTAGTATTTGTTAGTTCTAAGTTAAATCTATTACCTTTCTTAAATCTATTTCCTTTCATAAGAATATTAACTACATCGTAGCCAATGAAAAGAATCCTAAGAATTTTCTACCATCATGTTGCCATTTTGCAAAATGACAGCGACCGAAGCGCGGGAACTTCGAATTTACAATTTCATTTTTTTTTTTGTTTTTGAAAAGAACAAATTTAAGAAAAAACTAAAAAAAACATGAAAAACAAAATTAAAGAACACATTTAGAGCAGATTTTGAGAAAAAAATTGTTTTAAATGTAAAATTTGCCTATTTGAAGCAAAATTACGCCAAAAATACTAATATTTTCGAAAAATATAATAAAATTATTTGAAGATTGGTTTCTTTTGAACACATTTCTGTAAGGATAAAAATATCTTCATATTTGTAGATTTAGGTAGACGCCGAAAATATTTTGATACCACGCAACTTTCGAAAAATTAGGAATTACAAGGAAAATGAGAACTGCACCACTCTCTTAAACGTCTTTTATGCTGAGTACAAAATGTAATTAAAAAAATTGATGCCTTTTTTTTGAAAATTTTGAAAATGGTGTGAGGCTTTCAGGTAAAGTACCCCCCCGCCAAAAAAGTAAAACATCGGTTTCAAATCCAAGAGACTGCGACATCTGCCAGATCGACGGGAGATTATCAATTTTAGAGAAAATCCTGCTTATGATTTAGCCACTAATGTTTATACCCAGGCAGACAGACGATTCGCCGTCAAACAATTTTTCGGTATTAAGGACCCACAAAACATGAATTGTGACTGCAGGAAGTGTTAGAGGAAATAATTTACTATATGTAGGGATAAGAATTATCCACATTTTCGATGCCTGACCAGGGCAATAAGGGGTTTTTGTCGAAAATTCGCGTTGTTTCCCGCAGCATTACAATACTTTATTTACACTGCGTAAGCAGTAGCGAGAAAGTAAAATTGTTTCAGCGAGAATTACCAAATTATTGAAAGTGATATTATCAAATACAACCAAGTGTAAATACATTATTGAAGTATTTTGATCAAACAACAAATTTGACATCTGATTACTTCACGAGAAATATTTAAATACAAACTACATATTTTACTGTACCCACGGCATACAGAAACTTGCATTTGTCTACAGATCACGAATTCATTTCCGCGATAATTTATCTCGATGACAGGAAACAACTAATTTAATAATGTGACAAGAGTTGTTGCGTCAGTTATGATGAATCAAAATATAATTCGAAAAAAAACTCGAGAATCTTTGGATGGCACTGATAGCATGTAAATCAAGAGATTATTTGACTTTCTTTTGTAACTTTCATTATACACTTAATGAAAATATGTAGAAAGATAGCTTCACTTTAAACACAATTTCTTATTTAGAAAAGATTTAATATGTTAATTTTATGTAACGTTCAATACACTAAAAGAAATGAATTGTAAAGGAAATCGTTGAATATTCCAATGTATGCATTGTTTATTTAACGCAAACTAAATAAAAAACAACATTAAAATTGTATGTTAATCCCTATTTTTGCATACTAAATAGCACGTTGCGTTTGCCGCGAAGCTGTAAGAACAAAAAACTAAATTTAGCGAAGTCATTCCAGTAGTCCTCCATCATCGCCCCGGGCGCGTTTCCAGTTTGTACGTCAACGAATTTATGCTTAGCTGTTACTCTCCAATACGTGATGGCCGGTAACACCGGTTCACTCGTTCACCTTTAGGAAACTACTTGGTAATGAAGGATATGGTCGTTCTTCATTACACTTGTACTACTTATATGGTCTCAAACCTTTAGAATTCAGTCCACATTAAAAAAAATAATTAAAAAATATTAACAAATTGAGCTTTCTTGCTTTTAAATGCATTATACCACTCAGAAACAAATTTGAAGACATTCACACAGACGTCATCGTTTATTAGTGATATTTACTGGTTACCGACATTGAACTCATTTCCACTAAATCTGAATAGTTTTTCATCAGCAAATTAACTAAAAGGTTGAAGCGGGCCCGGCGCTAGCATATTTTCAGATGTTTGCGCCACCCCATATAATATAATTTATTATTATTATTATTATTATTATTATTATTATTATTATTAAGTCCCATTAGACAATATATATACTTGGTTTAGAAAAATAATGAACACATTTATTATTGTTGTTCAGAATATCAACATAAAGATAATGATAAACTAAAATGAATTCGATAATTATTGAAATAATAATAAATTATGCACGCCCAAGCTTTCTTCTTACAAAATGAATAATTTTGATGTTAATAATTTGATCAGTACCAGTAATCTGAAATAAAATAAATTTTTATAAAAAATGTACCAAACTTCCGCCCCCAGCGAGGGTTGTGCCCTAGGTGATCGCCTAGTTTGCCTACATGTTGCGCCGGCCCTAGGTTATTTACATAAAGAATATTCATAATTCGAAGTTTCTCTAATTGCGTAGATTGAAAAGTTCGTTACATCACGTCCTATTAACTGACTTTTTTGACAGTTTACCATGTTAAAACAAGCAAGATTCTCGAGTTGAAAAGATAATCCGTAAACAGTGTAACGCGAACTGTTGTATCCTCCGCTTCTTGAAGATGTGCGAAAGCGTGAAAGGCTTTAGGTAGTGAACTCCACACACCCTTTCTCCGAGCTGGAGATTAACTTCTGGAGTGGGAGCGTTGTTTGGGCCGGCGGCCCCAGCGAAGGCACACTACCTGCTTGGCCTTTCGCTTTCTAGCGCTGACCCACTTGGCAGGCGCGGCCAGCGGGCGAGTCCTCGGCGCGGGGCGACGGCCATCGCGGCGCCGCACACTGGCCGCACCTGACCAACACTTGGCCAAAATTCAAAAACGTCGAACTTCGCGCTTGGAGGTTAGTCCCATCAAATCGCCTACAGATGTTGTTGGCACATCATATTCCAGCGGGGCAGAGAAATTCCAACCTTATTTCCTTCCCATATTCGACGGTCAAGTTGGCGGTATCTGGACGTCAAAAAATACGCCAGATTGTAAAGGAAGTTTCCGTCAGTAACAACGGTGTTTTTTTTAACATTTTTGCTTTAATTTTTCTGTATTGTCGAATACTTAATACATATAAAGAATAGTTAAATATAAATTTGAAGTGAAGACAAGTTTACTTTCCTATATATTTTGACGAGTAAGGCTGTGTACCGTAACCTTTTCCACGAATCTCTTTCTTTTTTCATATTGAGTTCTATAACTTTAGTACCGCTCTGAAATTTAGCTTGCCTGAAAGCTCCGTCTGTTCTCTATCAGCATGAACAATTGTAGCAATACATATTTGCCCCTTTTTGTTTTATCATCATTTAACTCCTGGAGTGCGTAACCGACCTGTCTCGGTATGGCGTGCCACGGCCCGCGCCGCCCGGCTGAGTTTACCTTTTGATAGCTACACCTGAGGGTCAAAATTACACAACAGACAGTCATATACCGAGTGACAAATAATTAATTACGTGTATCCGTATATAACATTAATTATACATCATTTAGTATTTTATTGCGTAATAAATACAATTAAATGTTAATTATTTTGAATTTTTAAATTTTGATATCAAATGAATAATCAGCAACTCCTAAAATTCTTAAATGCAGTTTTTACAGGAATTGTTTCTTTTTAAATATTTCATTCGCCATTTTTGAATTTTCCAATTTTGACATTAAATTCGTAATTATTGACCCCCAAAAGCATAATATACACATTTTCGTCGAGTTTTATACATAGCTTCTCAATATGACCAGGTTTTTGGTCAGTTGGAACCAGTGTGCGCCGCCGTGCGCGTGTCTTCCGCTCGACGCCCTTCGCTCCGCGCCACGGTCAGGGCCCTCCGCGCCGCCGCTCGGCGCTCTCTCGACACAGCGAGATGTCAAGTGTAAAGACCGGTATAAACGAGCTACAATATACTACATATACTCCGATTTAAACATAGGTGCATTTCAAGGTCACAAGCCAGAAGGAGAGAGACACACGGTTATCCAATCGGGAGCTTCGTTAGGACTTCAAGTTTTGGTATTGGATACCCGCATTTGGTATCCCGATTGGATCTCTCCTTCCAGCTCGTGGCCTTGAAGTGAAGCTATGTTTAATTTGGAGTATATACTTGGGTTTTGATAACGTGGCATCTGTGGGTTATATCTCCAAGATGGAGTTTGGCACGACATTTTGCGTCATTCTCAGTCTTGCCGCTAGAGTCGCTTTATCTGCAGCACTGCTTGATATGGTCGCGATCATGCGACATCTTGCGGCAGGACCAAGAAATACGCAAAAAGTCGTGCCGAATTTCATCTACGAGATAGTACCACACCTCCCATATTAAAAAAATAAGAATAGAATGGATGACGCAATTGTTTCAGCGCTCATTCTAGACGCTCGCAGAACTAGGGGCCTCCCAGTTTTTTGCACTCAAAACATGAGAGGTGCCTGCCGGTCGCGTGTAGAACTGTTGTACTGAATCGACTTTTTGTTTGTATTTGATCATATTTCTATATTGTCTTTTCGTTTATCTGTATTTAAATTATTTTAGTGGTTACAGTAATATTATTCACAATTTCTTCAGTATGTTCGGCGTATAACTGTAAAAATAGCACTCATCAAACCACAAATATATCATTTTTCAAATTTGACGCCTTATTTGTGATCTGTTTGTTTGCTTCTTATTGCAATAACATTCACTTTCAGACACTATGCTAACTACAATAACATTTCAACAACTTCTATTCTTATAACACTAACCGACTCAGGAAGCAACGTGTTCTTAAGGATTCTCAATTTGTTCTCCTTACATACTGTGATTTCGTTTTGAAATTATTGATTTTAGGCCGCGAAACACAGAGTGAGGGGATTCATATTACACGCATAGCTTCTGCTTGCTGCAAATATGGAAACGCTTCAGCCCCTCTATGTAGTATATTCTAAGTCTTTGGCCAGTATACACGGTATAGTTTTCGTGCAGATTGGGCGTACCGAAAACCTGCAGTCCAGACTGCGCTCCAAACGTGCAGCCCAGACAGTCCATGATAATTTTGATAATTTTCCTAATTTTTCATACAGAAACTTACCGTTTGACTTAGGTGCCTCTATCGACAGAATCGTTTACTAACGGATTTCTTTAACTGACGCGATGGTAATCGACCATTTTTATTTTGTGGTTAGATGTGTCAAGGTACGAGCGTGTGAAGTGACATTGTGATGAACTACCTTTTTTCCTACTCCCGCCTTCCTATTTTTCTTCTCTATGCTCCTCATGGTTAACTAATACTTAATAACAATCACTTCCAGAAATATCGCCACTGAAAGTACTCGGAGGCCGCTATTCAGTTGTTTCCCGGTAGGCCACCTAGCGGCGTCTTGTGGCGATTTATACGGAAAACGTACAGACGAATAAGCGCTATGCGCGACTTTTCACTTTTATACTTCCAGCTTGGAATCTTGAAGTTCCTGTACAGAAACTATATGAGAGTCTGCCCAAAAACTGCATCATATATATCGGCCTTATGGATGTAGAGGCAGGTTGCCAAGAATGTGGAAACGAAGAGTCTGAATATAAGCTTAGTACATTAGAGAATTACCTCTCAGTAGACATTTTTTTCTTTACTTCGGAGTTCTTGGCTATTATTTCTCATTCCCCACGCGAAAGACTCGTCATTTCCGTGAGATGGAAAACGACAACAAACCCACGATTGATTGATTGATTGTTAGTCATTCCGGGCGCGCCAATTACTGAGGGCATTAGTCCCATAAGTGGAGTGCATGTGTTTTCATCGGGAGATGTGGAGATCTTCCCCCGTTGGATGGCGAGATCCGGCGCCAACCTACCGTCGACCAGAGGGATTTTTCTGAACCAGGCATCTCCCGTCAGCGGGGCACCTCCTCAGCCAAGACAATCTCTAAGCCCCCGACCGGTCTCCCGGCATGTGTGGTAGCGTAATGCATATTAGTGTGTGTGTGTGTGTGTGTGTGTGTGTGTGTGTGTGTGTGTGTGTGTGTGTGTGTGTTTGTGTGAGTGTGTGCACGCGCGCGCGTAAGGGGTGAGGATAGGACAAGGAAGAGGAAGGAAAGATCGCGCGCGGTCCGTGGCCCGTTTGTTAGAGTACTGCTCCCTAACAAACGGGCATTTGCCTGGTGTTGATCGGAGAAACCACGGATCAGAGCAGCCGGTCGCTAGAATTCTCCTCCAGATAAACCCACGAGTAGGGGGCATCGCACGTAACCTAACTCTTTTAGGGCGCAACTGAAGCCTCGTTACACATGTCCAAGAGTTGAAGCTCCAGCCTGTCACCAATATAATTAGTATAAATCATCCTTGAGTTAGCTTAATGTATTTTATGCTAAATTCTGTTACCGAACAGTGCGTTAGGAAACGAAAAACTCAGAAAACAAACTAAATAATGAATTTGAGAAAATGACTTCCAGGAGACATACATTAAAGTATTTCTTCTAAAATAGTTCGAAAAGAAGACTATTGCAAGATATTGGTTTGTTCTCCATAAAATAATTAATACTTCTACACACTCGAACTAATGATCATTGCATGATTAGTTCCAAATATTTTTTCTTTTGCACGATATTGTTTTTGTATTAATTTTAATCCAGTTTTCTCCTCACACTAACGAACTTGGCACAACCATACTAAATTAAAATGCGCCATTCAAACGTTCAGCAATGCACATGTACTGCGGAACAAAATATCCTTGTTCCCGACTGTCATTCTTCGCTTCTGGCATTGATGTGGTGTCGGGAGAATTAATGGAGCCGGACAATGGGTAAGTTCGGAGGTCAGTCTATTGATCACCAGAGAGAGAATTTTCATAGAGTAGGGGGCCTTACACAGATGGCCGGATTGTTTCAAGTGCGGGAGATATGAGGGGCCTCTTCAGAATTGAAAACAGACGCCGTTGAACGCGCAAAGCTGCAGATGACTTTTACAATTTGTTGAAAATAAGTAGTATCAAAAAGCGAGATACTCATTTAGGGGAAAAGATCGAACCTGTGAAGTGACTTGTATTATACCGTGATTTTTACATAGCTGTCTGTGCGCCACCATAGTGAGTCTCTGTAGTGACGTGTAAGGTCCCGATTGGATGGCACCGTAACAGCTGATGAAATGTCACAGGCAGCTATGTAAAAATCGCAGTATAATCTTATTTTTTAGCTTCGCATGAGGAAATATTGACATAACCCCATTAGTTATTGACAATATGTTTCTATATTTGCAATAAATATTGACAATATGCTATCAATGCAATTTTGAATAACAATTATTTGGCTGTGCCTATTGTGGCAATGAGATATTTAGATGAATGTAACTTATGCAAATCAATTTTAGCTTATAATAGTGGTTTGAGAAATTCCTTTAAAAACCTTAAGATTTCATTCAAATCTTGAACGAAATTGAATTCGATATGTATTCTGTCACATCTGTATTATGTCTATTTAACTTGTATTATGTCACATTTTGACAGAAATAATGTTTCATCAAATTCTTGTTGCAAAATGTTGACAATTTTCACCTTATACATGAAAGGTATATCTAATATAATAAACAAAGTCATTTTCCTTGCAAAGTATCGGATACCGAGTTATAATTGTTTACCCAAATTTTGAATGTAGTTTACTTATGGGGGATCGACACAATTTTGTGTCCATATCTGGTACAGTATCAATCTCAGGGATTTGAAAAATGATGTGTGGATTGATATAGCCAACATAACAAAAGTAATGTATTTTTGTAAGCATGTATAATAAAAATTCACGAGTGGAAAGACCTCATGTTTACAAATCATACTTTAATTATTAGTGACGCCTATCTACGTATGTCGAATTTCACGACGACACTCCATATTAAACATCCTTGAGTCTTTTCAACAAATTTACGACGCAGTTTCAAACTAACTTTTCAAAACGTGGCCTTCGATATTTACATAAAACTTCGAGTGTGTTGCAAACATGCTAACAAGGGACAAGTTTTTATTCCAGGAATCCCTCTAAACATGTTTTACAATTTCTACTAACTTTACTCAATTCATTTCCATTCTTGTGTTGCTCCCTAATCGCCGTATGGACGGAAAAAAGTTTTCTGAAGTACGCATACTGCGTGAGGTCCCCCATAAGTAATCTTCAGCCCAAATTTCTGCAGAACAATGTTACGTTGTTTCTAACGTGTTGATCGGGATGCGATTGGTGAAAGGAACCCAAATTAAATTCTAATGATCAGGTACTGGCAAATGTTAATGTGGAGAGTGATGTTACAGAATTAGGGGCTAATTGCCATTGATTGGATCATAATACTGGTGGATTTCAAATGTAATGTAAGCAGTTTGCAAGGTTATGTTTTCCTCTTTTTCTCACTAGCTTTATTTCATGTAATTAACATTAAACTGTTGTTCCGAAATGGCCTGAATTCAATTGCCAAATAACAAGACTACATAATCGTTTAAACGACAAACTTATTTATTTGCAAGGAGTCAAAAGATCAACACCAGTGTGGCGATCTGTGACCGCCCAACTTTGTGAATCTTGAGCTTGATATAACTCTCCACATTACAGTTCGACAAGCTAGGGAAAACCTCTAAATAGATTTCCAGTTTCAATACATAATTCAGTGTTACTTCTGATTAGTAAACAGGGAGAAGAGTTTGGCTAAAAGAAAAAAATTCTGAAGCAAATGCTGTGAAGTTAAAAACTCGTCATTTCAAGTTCACGTTTTGGCCACACTTTGAACTTGAAATGGATTTTCAAGTCTAGTAACGTCCAGCAATTTCAATCAATTTTGAGGCTGATGAAGTTAATTTATTCCTACAAAAGTTTTCTTTTTTCAGTGTATATAGTTTTTGTTACTATAAATTAGGACCAAACTCTTACAAGATAAGAAATAGGAGAATTTGTTGTATTCCTAGTTCCCACAATTTCCAAAAAATTCATACCCTTCTGGTTATCTTAAAAAAAAGTAACACATATTCTTCAAATTATTTCTCACAACTCTTTTACCTGAAAGAATGGTAACAAAGGAGGAAAGAAAAGAGGACAAATTGGAGAATGTGTCTGTTATATCGCGCGAATCTACAATAAAACTCCAAATGGAGGTAGGGGAAGCGGGAGTAATGGGGGTTACGGGGAAATGGGAGTCAGCAGTAAATTGTCGTTAAATATTTTTACCAAACCATATTGAAAGGTAGAAACATATGCTTCTAGCTACCCTTAGTCATAACTATAGTCAGTTGGTCGCCGCAGCCAAGGAAAGCTTAGTTCGACGATTATCGCGTTCGTACCAGGAAAGTGAGTGGTTGATGTTAGAATGTGTTCTCAGAAAATAAAGTCTTACTCACGTGAAATTGGAGATTTCTGGAAGAATTAAAATTTCTTGGAAGGGAAGTAGGGATTGGTTAGAAGGGTACTTCAGCAAAACATTTGATAAAAATTTACGAGAAATTTTAAACATTCTATAAAAGTTTGAGTAGTTATGATAAAAATGTGCTTGTGGAATAATGGTGATTCTCATTATCGCAGCGTGTCCCAAACAATAATTGATCTGAATGAGTTTAAATGGCCTCCTAGTGTTATTTACACATGTAGCAAGAATGCTGGACGGATGAAGAATTCATGAAATGGCTGAAATACTTTAAAAGTCTTACTTGACCAACTTCCCAGGACTTAGTGCTGCTGATCTTGGACAACTTTGGAAATAACATTACTTTAGACGCCTAGAAATATTATAAAGAAGATAAATTCTGCTTGAAGTACTGTGTTTTTTATTTACGAATTTAAATTTCTTGATATTATTTACAGGACTGCCTTTTTTGATATTTTTGTAATTCTTGGAAGGTCCTTTGGTTCTTTAGGCAGTCATTTATATCAATTTTTATTATATTTTTTTACATTTTTTTAGAGATCAACGTTTTGAAGGTCATTAGCCTTGTTATTCAGGGTATAATGAAATTAAATTATTATTTATAGGACTACCTTTTTTTATATTTTTGTAATTCTTGGAAGGTTCTTTAGTTTTTAGGTAAACATTTATATTATATCAGTTTCTCTCGCATGTTGTATTTAATCTACTTTATCATTATAACTATCATTATATTTTATATATAATGAATATCATTATTCCAACTTTTTTGTTTTAATTTATGTATACATTTAATTTCATTAGACCCTGAAGGAGACCAATAAACTTCGAAACGTTAGTCTCTAAAAATGTAAAAAAAATATAATAAAAATTGATATAATATAAATGTCTGCCTAAAAAACCAACAGACCTTCCAAGAATTATAAAAATACTAAGTGTTTATTTTGCATCATATTTAGGAAATATTCTTATCCGTATGTGAGAGTAATGGGAGTCAAATGCAACTTTTTGGAAATTCGATATTTGATAGGGTTTTAGTGGATAGTTTTACTATTTTTTGTGGTGAAACGACAAGCTTAATCTGTGATATAAAAGCACGTTCTTGTTCATAGGAACAATTCGTACTGATTATATTGAAAAAACGAAAAAAGACCCTCATTACCCCAAAAATTGCGGATCATATTATATGGATAAACTTCTACATGAAAACATGTTTATCTCATTTTTTTTCAAAATGACAAATATTTCCCTTTTCTGTCTTTGAATTGCTTTGAATAGCTTAAGCAAAAAATCTAGTAACCGGTTATTTGCGTGATGGATCATTTCTGGTAGCACTATAAGACTAGCAGTCACTAGTTTACTATTAATATTTACAATTTCTTTCCTAAATTTTGTGACATTTGTCTAATCGATTTTTGCTAACAATTTCTTTCTCTCCAACTCTCCTTTACTTCTTTGTAGTGGATGAGAGGATCGGGAGGATGTAGTGGATGAGAGGAGTTGCGTAAACTTTTGACTTAGTCTCAAATGCATGAGATTGGTTTGACGCGTGCAAACATTCAGCATTTAACAAATTATTTTAAAGATAAACCAGAGGGGCTACAACATCACATATTTTCTTGCATTTTAGGTTACGTAATATTATAATATTGCAATTTCCGCCCTACCAACACTTAAGCAATCACGT
Source organism: Teleogryllus occipitalis (assembly GCA_011170035.1). Classification (NCBI taxonomy): domain Eukaryota; kingdom Metazoa; phylum Arthropoda; class Insecta; order Orthoptera; family Gryllidae; genus Teleogryllus; species Teleogryllus occipitalis. The sequence goes on from BLKR01000446.1 coordinate 359,608, forward strand.
GAAAAAGCAAACCAAATTAAACGAAGGGTCTGCTTTGCCAAGGCAGTGGCATAGTTATTTGCGCCCTTATGCAAATTTTTGTTCGCTGCCTCCATGTTCTAATGTTTTATATTTTGTTACAAAGATTTTATTTAGCTTATACAGCGTTTATTTGCAATGTATACATACATAATTTAGTTATAATATGTACTACTAAATGCTAACATCCATAACATTAATATTCAATTTATTTTTCTGGAAGTTAATTTTACGAGGTACCTACTAGTTGCACAAAGACTTTAGGCACGCCATTTAGTCAAAGCTGTTGCAAACCCTTTTTTCTATTAAAATGATCGATGAATCAAGTAATCTTTCCTGATTAATAGTCGATCTTTTCAAGGATTTTCGCATTTGTATAATTTATTTTATCATTTTTAGTGCTAAAGTTGACGTTTTTCACAACCAATAATCCAATATTTGCTTTAAAATGCATATATTTGAATAATAAGTTTTGCTCTTTGTCAACTTCACTTAAGTTTCCGGTGAAATAATTATCCTTATACCATTATGTTCAATTTTCTCCTCTCCAATATCCAAAACAATCATAGGGAATAATATACTTTGAATGAGGAAGCTCATATGTTTACTGTTAGATGTAGCTATTGAACGTATCTCCATATTATGGATATTTATATAGATGCTGCAATTTCTTCTGCAGACGACCATCTATTAACAAACCATAATATGATTCTATTATGTCTCGAAAATAAACTTGAAGTCCCACTGAACACTTGACTTATTGATCTATATTTGTAAGGGAGAGACAATATTCAGTGTTGTGAGCGTTCTCTTGCTGTTCACCTTGAGTTTGTGTGCCCAGCACAGTGGACGAGTAACCTTTGAGACGACAAGACATGGTGCATGTAATGTGGTGACGAGGAAGTGTGTTAGTGATATAAGTACAATTGTTGAAAAATATAACGGACCTCGACATGGTAGCAGAGCATGGTGAGTTGAACATTCATTGAGACAAAGATTATATATGATATCGATCAGAAATTACATACTAGTCCTTTGTAACAGTCGCGAGCACGTGTTCACCCGAATGCACGAGACGAACTAGACACGAAAGAAAGAATCCCCTTTGTTTCAAGAAATTATTTGTACAAAAATTGTAAAGTATAATTGAAGAGAAGAAACAACTTGAAAAGTTAAGTGGGAAGGAAAACTGGGTCACATGGCGCATTCTTATGAAGGCAGTGCTAGAATGTGACGCAGTGTTTGATGTAGTCAGTGCAGAAAGAAAGAAACCTGAAGTAGGTGTAAGAGATTTGCACAACTTGGTTCGGGGATGAAAGCAAACTTGTCTAAAACGTGGCTGGTGTAGGCACTCGATACGAAGCCGGTTATTCGTGTTGCAACTTGTGAAACTCCCAAAAATGTGTAGGATAAGGTGCATAACTTATTATATGACATACAGTCAGCAAAAAATATAGACTTGTTACGTATAAATTCCATAACATCAATGAGAATTGGTCAAGGGGTGTGCAGGAACATCTTGCAAAGTTTAATGGAAGCAAACAAACCAAGTCAACATAACAAGCTAATAGACAAAGGTGAAATATGTGCTCGGCTATTGCAAACATTACCGAAAAAAATTGATCATATTTATGTAACATGACATGATTTAGCCACATAAGAGAAGACTTGGAGAAAAACTACAGAAGAGATGTCCGAACTATGAATTTCGAATTGCGGGAAGAGACGAGGTAAAAGTGACTACTGCGATGATGTCAAATATGAGGTTATGTGCATTAAAGAATAGCTCCCTGCGTAAGAATGAAGGTGCGAGAAGGGGTTCAAGTGATGAAATGAGGTGTTAATCTCGTGGCCGTTTCACAATTCGTAGTCTTATTCTTGTGGCCGTTGGTTACAATTCGAGTGACTGCGGAACAGGTGTAGTCTGCTTATGTGCAAAGGAAAGGGGCATTTATCTACGAAATGTGATGTTCAAGACTCTGCGATGAAGATCCAAGGATCCAGTGGGGGTGAATAAATTGAACTGTGATGAGTGGTACATAGATAGTGGCGCTACACCTGTTACTAACCGTCGTGGCTGGTATGGACTCGCTTCTGCTATAACAGAGAATGGCGACCATCTATATCGACTGGTGGTTCATGTCTAACAAAAAGGGAGGGCGTATGTACTTAATAATACAGCAGACAGTTTGCAATTATGCCACGAAAGATTATGTCATCTAAATATTAGGCATGTTCAATCTTTCCTTAAGGCTTATGGCATCTAAGTAGATGTGGACACTAACTTTTTTAAAGGCTATGTCTTATGGAATCATCAACGGTTGACCTCTAGAGAAAGGGTATAAAAGTCCACTAAACCTGGAGGACTTATTTTAGCTGATGTATGTGGCCCGATGGAAGAAAAGAATATGTTCTTTATTTTCAAGGATAACTACGAGTTTGAGGATGAAATATTTTAAGAGAGAAGACTGAAGCTGGAAAGATGCTTCTGTTGTTCTTAGAAAGGATAAAAACTCTAACCCAAATTACTATTAACCATTGTGAGATGGAACGCTGTTTGATCCAATGAGCAGCTCATCTTCCAAATTCAATGTGGGGCGAAGCAGCACAACAGCAAAAAAATCAAAGTCTGAAAGGGGGTATGATTGCGGTTGGAGGGTGTATTTTCCTGACGAGCATTATGTTGTTGTGTGTCGTGATCGCAAGTTCAAAGACGAAGTGTTGCGACAACCTGTGAAGATGGACAGCACCGAACACACTGATGTTTCAACAAAAGAAGAGTGTGAATGCAATTACGAAGTTGATAGTGCTCCAGAACAGTATACCCAATCCCACCCACATATCCGTGTGAGTGAAAGAAATGCTGTTGGTAAGACGAGAGTGTTGAGGAACAGAGAAATATTCAGAAAGCCTGTACGTTACAAAGACGATTCAATCGAGCAACAGCCGAGGGTAATGTTGCTTAGGGATCCAACAGACTTAAATGAAGCTACGGTGACTGAGTATGCTATCAAATAGAAAGTTGCTACGGATGAAGAAATTTAAGCTCATTACATAAATGGCATCCGGAATCTGGTCGACCTACCACTAGGGAAGAAGACAGTGGGTAGCCAATGGGTATTGAGGAAGAAGACAGTGAGCAGCCAGTGGGTATTTACGGCCAAGTTGAATGAGTGAAATAAATAGTGCGCTATAAGGCTAGAATGGATGCAAAGGAGTTCAACCAGCGGCCAGACCCTTACTTACAAGTATACGTTCACTCATGTGGCCAGGTTTGAGACCACGAGGACACTCCTGAGTGTTGCCGTGCAAAGGAAGTACGAATAGATGAAGTCACTTTTATGGAAGAGCCAAAAAGTTATGGAGACGAAACAAAAGGTGTGTGCAAATTAAATCCTAGGTTATATGGACTGGGTATTGGTACAAGTACCTTATGAACTATCTCAAAAACTATAACATGAACTAAAGCCTGGCGAGTCCCTGTATGTATTTAATAAAGTATTGGGTGTTTTGTTTCACGTAGATGATTGTTTGGTGATAGGTCAAAGACAATCAAATCAACAATTGTATCAGACTGCTGTAGACAAGGTTTGAAATTTTACTTAATGACGTAGCATTACAGGGGCAAGTAATGTGCGATAAAGTATGTCAAGAAAACTAATTTTCATGAGAGGTCGAAATTGAAATTCTATACCAGTATATTAAGCAACTAGTTAATGAAGGTAAACTGGGCATCGAAAATATTTCAGTCAGCAAACAAGATGCTGACATGTTTACAAAGGGGTTGCCAGCTAATAAAATAGTGAAGGCAAAGAGCATGATAGTAATGGTGGATATATTAGACTTTCAGTGAATAATCTGTTTGTGTATACATACATATGTGTAGTGCAATGATGACGTAAAGAAGCTTACGGGGAAGCATTCAAGTGTTTGTAATATGTGTAACTGAATTATGAATATTGCGGGAAAGTGTTAAGAGAAACAATATTCTCAATATTGTGAGCGAGCTCTTGTGTTTCCCTTTGTGTAGTACCCACAAGTGACGAGTTGACCGTTAAAACGACTAGACCTTGTGTATGTAAAGTGGTATCGAGGAAGTGTGTTAGTGAGAGAAACACAATTATAGACAAAGCTACCGGAGCTCAACGTATAGACGACGGCTATCATTATTATCGTTATTATTGTTAATATTAATGATTTGCTATGTCACATAAAATCAACGATATCTACATACAATACTTGTCAGACGTGAATGAAGTTGATCAAGTAGACTGAAAAAGTGTTTATACCATGGGTGTACTAGGTAAGAGTTTCTATTGTTAAGTTGAATAATCAGAAATAAGAGAAGATAATGAACATTTAATAGTATAGCAAGTAATTAATAAATCAATTAAGGAAACTGAAATGTATCAAATTATGGGTACGCAAACGTAATAAATAATACTCGTTTATTGTGCACTTTGTTACAATTTTTCCTTCTCCGCATCCGTACAAAACTTTGCCACGAGTCGTCAGTTCGCTGGAAGATTCAAGTAGTATATGGCTTAGTGCAGGTATCACAGATGTTGGAAAACGTGCACATAATTCACTTCCCCATAGCAGATTTTAACTGTTTTTGACGTAAGATAAATAAATAAATAAATAAGTCTCCATCAGTTAAAGTAACATGAAGACTTTTTCATTCAGGTAGCGAGAAATAGTAGAGTGATGCTTTTAAAGCAGTAATAAAACTTTTGTTTGTTACTCAGTAAAATATTAAACTCCCCTGTCGTTAACGCCTTCACTAACGTGCGTAAGTTCTAATTGATTAAAACTTGAATTTGAAGCAATCACGGTTGAATGATGACAATGTTTAACAATAAATACTCAGTGGTTCACGACATAGTCCATGAAGTAGAACTAGTCGTCGTACTCGCCGCGAAGAGCTTTGATCTGCGACGATCTGTTCATCGCAGTGGTCCAATGGATGTAGCATCCTATCACGTTCGCCTAAGCATGGTGAGGAGTCGCAAGCTGATCACAGAATAAATGGCGTATATTAACGGCTTCGTTGTAGCACCTCAGAAACCATAGAGGGGGGTTTGCTCCACTCAGAGAGCGGCCAGGAAGATAGCTTCGGGAGCGACGGACTGCCGCGAGAAACTCAGTGAAGGAAGAGACCATTCGGCTGGAGGTTGCGAAGGCGGTGTGTCCGTTGGTCGGCGGCGGGGAGCACGAGAAGACAGCAGTCCCACGACTCGAAGCGAAGGTTGAGACTTGCCACTGGCAGACAGCATCTGCCAGGCAAGTTGACAGAGCTCGTCAGACAGCGCTGGCAGTAGAAATGGTGAGCCTTCGCAGAGATATTAGACGTGGAAACTACCTGGCTGGGTGGCCAGAGCGTGTTCGCATAGCTAACAGTAAGGTAAGCAGGCAATACATTTGAAGGAGCATACAAAACATAAACGGAAATAAATCATATGAAATGAATAAAAATACAACAACAAATTACATGTTGGGCAGTTACACGAGCCCTTAGCTAGGTCAGTAAGAGACCAGACAGAAAATACAAAATAGAACATATCTCGTGTGCGAACGTTAGTGCTACTTCAGTTGCTGTTAGGCCCTAAGCCGCCATCCTGATTGAGGTTTTCTGGGTTTACTCAATCGCTTAAGGCGTATGCCGGGATGGTCCCTAGTTTGCACTCCCAGACGTAAATGTACAGATTTCCCTCTCCTCTTATATGCTACTACCCTGTATCAATGTAGACTCAGTGGTTAGGCAGAACAGCAGGCCATATGGCCTGAGCCTCGACATTAATAGACATTATTATTATTATTATTATTATTATTATTATTATTATTATTATTATTATTATTATTATTACTTCACAGGATAGAGCAAGACAGTGCAGAGGCGGGGATCAACAAAAACAATCATATATTCGGAACCGTCTGGGATATCAACGAAAACAAAAGATGGTCTCATGGGTAGTCATTATAAGGTGTTTAAATTTCATGTTAGTAGATTCAAAAGGTTTTGAGTTAAATCAATTTCTACCGACGAACTGACAGGTAGCAATTGATTTGACGTGATTCCTTTTAGATATTGATTAAGGAAATTGAAAAAAAGAAATTAAAGCTGAAAATTTGAAAATCACAGACCGACACTTAAGATTTATTTATCTGCACTGATGTATTGATGATGATGGTATTCATGCTATTCGATTACGTACTAAAGAAGGGATGTGCAATTGTCTGAATATCCATTGAGTTGAATGCATATTTCGAGAACATGAATGATGAATCAATGTTCAATTACAATGAACTTATTATATATCAAAATATTTTATTTACAACTATTTGACAGGTGAAATCCGTAGTTTATTCAGATTGTAATAAGACATACTGTTAAAAAAAAGAATGGTTGAAAGCAGCGCCCAAAAATCATACTCAGCCAAAACAAAAATTATTATATATTACCGAATTTTGTGAAGTTCCCAAAATCGTCTAATCGTAATCTGCTGAATAGTGAGATCCGGCGCTGCAGGGAGATCCCTACACGTTGGCTTGCAGTCATCTTCCAAGCAGGTAGCTCCCACCAGCGGGGTCGAGACAAGCTCTAAGCTCTCAACATGTATGGTAGTATGGTGTTTGCAAGTGTGTGTGTAAGTAATGAGTGAGGATAGGAGAAGGAAGAAGAAGGAAAGGTCTGTGGCTCGTTTGTTAGGGTAGTGTTCTGGCATTCTCCTGGCGTTGATCGGAAACCAAGGACTTCACCAAAAACTTACCAAACAGCAGAAAATTAGTAGAGTTGATACATTTGGTTATGACTTTGGAAGTCTTCAAAGCACAGAGCCCTGCGTGTGAACTTTGTACAGGACGTGGATTACATCTTAATGTCTAATTCGTTTGCTCTATTCGCTGAGGACGGAAAGTGAGAATCTCGACTGATATTGAGTGAGAAGTCAATGGTATGTATTGCTACTAGCCGAGAGGCCAACGATCCTAAATAATTTGTTTAAATTGTATTTTTTCACGTGATACCTAAACATGTTAAAGAGAGCATACTTCGTTTTAAAGTGATTAGATATTTAATTTACGTTTCCAGTAACTTCTCAATCTTGCTTAAGTGGTTCCCTTAGTTAACGACCAATTTTTTCCGGCACCACTGATAAACGATTACGACAAGTTTTCTACTATATTTTGACACTTGCTACATCTGAAGTATATTTTATAATTTTTATTTTCAGTGCTACAATTTTTTATCTAAAAAAAACGCACGAAGATGAGACAGAATGCGGTCCTATTCCCTCTACCTTACCAAACACTTATTAAAGAGCAGAGAAAATAATAGACTTGTGCTTTTAGTTACGACTTTGGAAGTCTTCTATAGTTTAGGGTATTTCTATTTACTCATATTTACGACACCATCAACCGCTGCGTGTGAAGTGTGAGAGTATAACCAGAGCCTCTGATAGCATTCCACTAAATATAAGATGTGACTTTAAAGTTATAAAGCTCGTCATCTGTCCCAATACTGCGTTCATTTTTTTGTATGACTATATATATATATATATATATATATATATATATATATATATATATATATATATATATATATTTATATATATTTTATCGAGTCAACACCTAACCTGTTCGTCATGCTTAAGTCGCCCCAATAGGCTACAAAGCCTAGTTAGTAGTAAAAACGGTAAATACTTCATTATTAAGTAATAAAATTGTGTGATAGGAAAGGCAATAAAATAAAATATGATGGTTTGCCTAGAAGAAATTGAGTGTAATTGATCATAATACTACACATCACAAAAACCAAAGAGCTCAACGTTGGTACTGATAGTGAAATCCCCATACCACTTAGTATTGAGAGCTCTTTAAAAAGTTTGGGGAGCGGTTTCTTTTTTCATACTCCGCCTTGGAGTGCTTTTTATCTTTTTCCTCAGCATACCTGATGAAAATTTCCGCTACCCAACGAGGTCGACGCCCGGCGCCGACCCAGCGGGGGAAGATCACCATCCTATCCGGCGATAAAATTGCAGTGCACTAACGGGAATAATGATCGTAGCAGTTGTCGTGCCCGGAAACACCAATAAATCCATTTATATTCGCATTTAGGGTATTATGTTTACAATAATAGTGCAACCTAAGGTTAAATAAATAACTACATATATACATTTTCAGAATACACATGCTGGTGAAATAGACGGGAAGAGAAATGGAGACCAACGGCCATGTGACAGCAACGCCCGTTGGCGTGATTACATCGGCGCCTGGCCTCAAGGATTTGTCGAGAAATGGGTATGATATATATTTATAGACTAGTAATTCGATATAATAAATTTCCGAAACTGAGATTATTTTCGTAATAAAATTATTACAAAATAAGTTGTCTAATAATCCGTAGCTTATTTTTATTATTTATAAACAGTTTCGTAATAAGTGTTAGAATAAACGTATTCTGAAAGGCAAAGACTCCTGCTAACAACCATCGTCATCAGTCTATGAAAGGAATGAATAGTTAAACCAGTGTTGTACGTTTACGAGTAAAGTACCATGGTCTGTGTATCCACGTAAACAACGTATAGCGCATAGATAAAGGGAATTATCTTATTTTGTGGGGCAGGGGCGAATCCACGAAATATATGCTCCCCCCTCCCCCAAAGATAACGTTTAGTTGTAGTAGTAATATTCAATCTATTGAAAACAATTAGTACCACATGTTGATTGTATCACATCCAAAGGTGTACTGCCATTCTGAATAAACATTTTTTTAAAATTTGAAGTTCGTTTTTTGCTTCAAAATTATTTATGGGGCTGGGAGAGGTTACGAGGACAGTACGAGGTTATACAGCGTCTATAAAAGAATCATCAGCATCTGTACATAAAATAATATTTAGAACGTTAAGTAAATGGATACAATAACAATATTGAGAACCATAATACTACAAAAATTACAAATATTACAAAAAGGTACAAGATTAGTTTTAAACGGTACACAATTTAATAAAAACAGTTGCACATTCCTAGAACAGACTACCTTTTATTTGCTGCATTGACATTTCTAAATTATGTCTTTACAAATGCTGATATGTCCGGCGAATGTTATTTTTATCCTTTAACAATCTTAGTATATAGAATTTTTTCCTAACTATTCTATTTGGTGCTTTTTCCTAGCGGTTTTATATAATGGGTAATTAATTAGGGCATGCACATGTATCGGAACATTACATTTGGGATCAACTTTGGGAAAGGGTATACAATCTATCAAATGTACACGAGATAGTTTGCAGTCTTCAGTTCTTAAACTAATAAAAACTACCTGTTCATTACAAGTAAAGACTTTGAAAGTTCTTATTGATCTAGCATTGGAGACTTTATACAGTTCACTAATCATCATTTATTTCCTTAAGTCGTATCAGATATTTTACATTTTACTAGATATATGATTCTACCACTCTTTGAATGCATTCGAAATCACTGCTGTACCTCTGACGGTTAAAGAGGTTGTTATTTGTTCATAAATAGTAGTATATTTCGACTTACTGAATCGAAAATAAAATGTAGTTAAAAAAACGTTCCGCCCGTTTCTACATTTCACTGGCAGCATGCTCAGCAACAATAAACTTTTCTTTAGGTAAAAAGCTCAACCAAATACTAGAATTATAACTCGTTTCTCCAAAGAAATATTGCAACCTCCATAATTTGCTATTTCAATATACTAAAACTACCTACTTTTTTCTAATTGTCTTTCGTAAGTTCTCATTCTTTGGATCATCTAAAAATAATAACACTTAAAAGGTTCCTTCTTGGAATTACCTTGTCAATTGTTATAGTTATTGTAGTTATTAATATTGAATTGTCAAAACCATTATTACATGAAAAATTTTGAAAGACCTTATGTGCATAAATATTTAAAAAAGGAATTATATATTACATTTCAACGTGCTTTTACTATTACCACTTATAAACTTTTTTACTCATTGTATGTGAAATATTATATGGAACGCTAAATGTACTATTACATAGGCTACGTGTAAAAAATTTCATGTAGATTACAAAAAACATACGTAGACGTAAAATTGTAGTCTACGGCACAGCCCCGAGTTAATCGAAATTCATAGTTCATTTAAATTTTTACAAAGTGGATAAAAAGTTGTTTCATGTTCTTGCCGTAATATATAATTACAATACTTTGTAAATATCGAAAATGTAATAACTCTAATATCTCATGATGGTTTCTTGAGTTTATCTATATTGGGGATTGACTAAATTTTTAATTTCAGAAAAGGAATACACCTACCACACTATTAAAACATATTACCACTTTGGCAGACGGTATATCAATGTTCTCCTATTTACTGAACACCGGGTCTTAGAAATTGAAATTGATGATCTACAAGTACATTATCGTCGCACCCTGTTTTCCGGTTGCGCTAAATAATGTCACATTCAAATAAAACAGACAAGAGTTATGTCAAAATATTCGTTCTCCGACAAACCCCTAATCCACCCACTCTCACCTACTGAAAACATAATATTACATGGCTTTTCATCAATTCCATGGCGAAACACTTCGAAGAATTATTAGATATAAGGTTCAGATGGACTACAAACGTCTTGAACAGAATTGCATCAGCCACTAGAAGAACCCATTATATCCCTCTCGAAATCATCTTCACTTCAATTAATGCATGATACGTCCAATATTAAGCTATACATTCCCAGATCGATCCGTTGCATCTAAAATCAATCTTCTCAAAATGCAAACTTTCAACAGAAATTCCTGAACAATCACTAACACATCCTGGAGTTTAGGATAAGTCCTTGCTTCACTAAGAACTCGGTATCTTCCTCATCACTATACATTTCTATCTTCTCTCTTTACAATTTTACTGCAAAATTACTCGAATACTGTCAGCTATTTACTTCAGCATCAGAAAAAAAATTCTCATTGGAAACGAATATAGTATTGAAAACTGGCCAGGGTTGCCATTCGACCTACCTTAAATGGACAAAATTCTATTAGCCTTTTTCAATAACTTAACGTCCTTCTTCAATGTATTATACATTATATATTATTAAAAAATATTTACTAAACGTACATTAAATGTACAAGTGTCTAGTCGTGTACGGCTGTTGAGGGCCACAGGCCGAGCAAGAATAAATTTAAAAATGAACGGGGTAGAGGAGCTAAAAATTATTTACTTTTTATGTTTAATGTAGTAAGATTTTCGCGTTTTGTCGATTAGGAGTATTTTCAGCAATTTATGACGCGTTGCTTATTCATGATCTGGTTGATTTACTTTAATTTCTTAAGAATTCCTGAAATTAAATCCGAAGGATAAGTAAACGATTCGTTTCTTTTGCTCATTTACTCGCACTTTAATTAATAGCTCATTGTTCTCAACAAGCTGGAACTGTGCTTTTCCTGCTTACTCTTTTCATAATGCTTACATAGTTGGATGCCTATTGTTCTCAATTCGTTCAAAGATCCAGGATTGGGTTTTGATGCTTGGTTATATGTTTTACCTTAAGCATATTAATGGCAGAATAAAGAAGTACTGCTGTTTACCGGTAGGTCACTGCCGTTCAGATCCACGCAACTCATGCATGCTTGTAGGAAGTATTGAAAACGAATTCGAAAGGTGTATATTACAAATTGTAACTAATTACCTTGGGAATAAAATAATGTTCTTAAGAACAGGTGGCTGAAAATACATATTATGAACTTTTAGGTAATATAGAGAGGTCGATGATGATGACCATGTGTTAATGGTCGATGTTAATGAACATGTGGTGAGGTAATTTCATGCAATGATGTGACATTACTTTCACGATGATTACGTGCGCACCAATGAAATTTAAAAATGTCATTGTCTATCATATCAATAGATATTTTTCATATCAATTATTGAGTATATTTTTTTCATGGCATATTTTTCGCGTATTACAATTATCAACAAATGATACAAAGGTACAAGTTTTATTCGTACTAAATAGATTTAAATAACAGAGGTATTTCCACTTTGAAATCTTTGACTAAGAATTCTGGCATAACATTATCAATCAACGTTCCTATCAAAAGCATTACATCGGATTAATTCTAAAACACTTAAGGAAACATCGGCAATAATCGAAGACAATCAACTTGCAAGACTGAAGAAATTCTGCAATTAAATAATCATAATAAAAACGAAGGCACATAAAATTGTAGGTGAACAGCACGGTAAGGCCGAAAAAAACAAAAAAATATATGACCCCATTTTATACTTGATGTAAAAGTCACAACGTTATTAGTAAATTTTGAAACCGTGAGTGTGATTGTAGCGCAGATTTTCGCATAATACAATACACATGAAACCATGAAATGTCTTCTTCGTACTTATTAACTGATGAATAACAGAAAGATTTCTGCATATGAAAACACCTGACATTCTGTCAGTTATAGTGATGGGTTTTGCTTGAGAACTACTAACAAAACACAGTTTGAAATATATAATAGAAACGTCATGAATAACACAATAATCTCTCAAATAGTTATCGTGATGAATTATTCTTAAAAAAAGAAAAATTCATCACGATAACTATTTGATAATTATTTTTTTCATATAAAATTGTAGTTAACAACACGGAAAGCCCGAAAAATTATATGACCCCCCTTTTATACTTAATGTAGAGTACACATTGTTCTTTTCAAATTTCGAAAGCATTTTGGATGTTTCTAACGCAGATTTTCTCATAATACAATACATATAAAACCATGAAAATGTCACCATGAAAAAATCTATTCAGTCAAATATTAATAGAACAAAAGAACGATTTTTGCCTACAGAGGAAAACTGACATTGTTTCAAATAGTTATCGTGATGTTTTTTTCTTGGAATTTACTAACGATAAAAATAGAATAAAAAGTATCAAATAAAAAAAAAGAAACAGAACCCTCCGTCAAAGTTACTCTAATGAACTTGTCTTAGAGATTTACTAACGAAACAATATTAAATCATGGTTATGAATAATAATAGTTTTGCGATTTATAAGAGCCCCTGCTCAAAAGCGTTGCGTTGACGCGTGTGTTTGTCTTGCGTTAAGTAACGCGCTTCGTAGATTTTCACTGTATCTTATGTGAAACTGCACACGAGCGATTTTGTCGCTCTGCCTAAGATACTGTGCTATTCAACGCGAGTCAAACGCGCGTCAATGTAAAGGTATTGTGTCACAGGCTTATACTCCGATTTAAAGTTAGTGGCATTTCAAGGTCACAAGCTGGAAGGAGATGGGGCATTGCCATCCAATCCCAAACATTGAAGTCGTAACGAAGCTCTCGATTGGATGACACTGTCTCTCTGTCCATCCTGCTTGTGGCTTTGAAGTGCCATTGTATTTATATAGGAGTATACGGCTTGTCACACAAATGTTGTGTTGTCACGTGCTAAGCAACGCGCGTCGTAGATCAACATTGTATCTTATGCGGAACGGCCAACGAGCTCGAGTTCCGTTTCGCATAAGATACAGTGTTATTCTACGACGCGCGTCAACCCAATGCTCGTGTGAAGAGGGCCTGAAGGCCCCTCCACAGTAGCCCGTGAACGGGAACGGCAACGCGAATGGGAACGTAAATAAAGTTGAAAGACGGACATCTCAGGCAGGCGTTCACCACACAACAGGATCGCGAAGATTGACGGAAACGGGAACGGAAAGGATGGACATTTTTCTTGTCCCGGGAACGGGAAGCCTCTCCATACCAATGAAAGTACAACAAATGGCGGCGAAGCTTTCCAGCTCATTGAGAGTGTAGTGCATTATTGAGGTTAGAGCATGGATTGGCGAGGTTAGGGTTTGAGGCGGGCTTTGGTGGTCAGTTGTTTTAGTTCTTTTTAGTAATTACGGTATAATTGTTTTTCTATTCATAGTAATACTTAGAATTAAAATTTCCTACAAAAAATAATTTTGATATGTTTTGTTAAAGTACCTTGCTTAATGACAAAATTTTAGTTAGTTGTATTTTCCGTAAGTTCGTAGTAGTTTTTACATTTTTCATTCTTAGTGATTTTTTTTTCGAATTAATAATCTTTCGTTAGTATATTCATTATTCATTGCAGCACGTGCAAACACAACAGACAGATGGAAAAACAAAGTGTGAATAGAGTAGAATAGCTAGAAGTGCTTTGGCATGGAGCTATGAATAACTCTTCCAAGCTCAAATGTGCTTTGGTTTCACCAACTGCTTTTCGAAGTTCTCTTATTTGCCACTACAGATACTTCCTCTTCCTGTTGGCGTTAATTGTGAAGCGCACGTATCTCGCGTTCCCGTTCACGTTCTCCCGTTCGCGTTGCCGTTCGCGGGCGTCTTGCGCGTGGGGGCGTGCGCGAAGGCAGGCTTGTTGCAGCGGGGCCGGCGCCGGGGCGCCCGACGGGCTGGGCACCGGCTGGGCGCTGTGGCGGCGGCGGCGCTTCGTGCTGGCGGCGCTCGCCTTCCTCGGACTCATCTCGCTCTACTCGACGCGCGTCACCTTCAGCGTGGCCATCGTCGCCATGACCAGCGGCACCGGCGCCCACCGCCGCTTCTCCGACGCCGCCAACGGCTCGTCAACCTCCGCGTTCGCAGGGAACGTCTCTTCGGTCAACGGGTCCTCCACCGGCGGCTTCTTGGAGGATGCTTTCCCAGTCAACGCTTCTTTGGGCGCATTCGACGAAGACGCGAAGGTGAGGCCGACCAACGTCTCTCCCTTCTCTTTACTAAAATAAACTGTTTCAAAACATACGGATTAGTACAAATTGAAGGAATTACTAAGATGTAACTTAGTAATTATCTCTGATATTAATATCGCAAAAAATCACTGAATGAAATAATGTTAAATATTAATGTATAAAAATATTTTGTTCAGTTTAATTAATTTAATATTTGTCATTGTATAACATACAACACGTACTGCAACTTTATTGCAGTGAAGTTATATGGTCATCTTTTGATGGGAGCTGTGCACCTTTGAACTTTTCAAATTTCAGAACAAGTACAAATCAATTTTATGGTTAATATTTTTGAATATACGAGAGGAGACTGGGTTATGCGCTGTGCAATGTTCGTTCGTGTGTCACCGCAGTGACGTAATGCTGGGTAGTAAACTTAACCATTAAAGTACTTTCTTATAAAAGTGAATTGGTAATTATGCTGTGGACAGACTCGAGGTTGTTTATAGGGAACGCGAGGGCCGAAGGCCCGAGCCTCGCCGTGACTCCGGGCGAACGAAGCGAGAAAACTTGCCTTTGAATGTAATTTGGCATTACGATGTGACAGGAACAAAGCATATGTGAATATGGGGTATGGGTGAGTATGGGCCCCATCCATTCCTGTTTCATATTTCTTCCGCTTAGATTGGCAGTATGATTACAACTAGTGGTGGGGATGACGTGAGCGAACAAATGCAAATCGCACTCAGCTCATAACCAAATCTGCGCTAGTATCCCCATATTTTTAATATAAGAACATTACTTCTTCCTCTATTTCGTCTGAATCATGAATTTAAACGTGTTCGCCGCCTTAGCTGGACAACGCCGGTTGTGCGAACACCTTCCTCTCGTGCGGCAGAACGGCAGCGCGGGCGGCGAGTTCGCCTGGGACTCGCAGACGCAGGGGCTGCTGCTGTCGGGCTTCTTCTACGGGTACGCGGCGTCGCAGCTGCCGGCCGGGTGGCTGGTGGCGCGCGCGGGCGGCGCCAAGCTGATGGGCGCGGGCATCGCCGGGTCGGCGCTGCTCTCGCTGCTGGCGCCCGTCGCCGCGCGCTGCGGCGGTGCGGGCCTGCTGCTCGTCGTGCGCGTCACCCAGGTGCGTCGGGCGCTGCGGCTCCCTCCACGATAGAACCGCTAGGCCAGGCATGCTAAGGTCGGGGGAGGCTAACAAGCTTACTAGAACTCGCGAGCACTGCGTCTAGAGAAGTTGATGCGTGATTTAAAAGAAAGGGTTATACAAATTGTCCCGGATTGATGGTACGTCACTGGAGACCTGGACCATGACGGTCTTTGGGAAAAGTTACTAGACAGTTATTGTCACCAATTTAGCTACATTAATTCCCATTCTCTCTTTAAGGCAAAAAATCCATTATATTGAAATAATACACCAGTCCAATTTCAGATTCTCAATTGAAAGTAAAATTTAAAAAATTGAATAAAAAGTATCGTTATTTTGTAAGTCTGTTTACTTAAAAGCAATATTAAAGCATGAAATTTTCAGTTTATAAGATTTATCAGACAATATTCTTATCTGTTAAAAGCGCTGTCCGTCCGTAATTGAGATTTGTTAACTTATAGACTTGCTAATTTATTTCACATTATTGCTAAATACAATAAATAAATGAATGATTTAATAACAGAACACTGAGCGAAAAATGAAAGAATTCGCCATTCAAACATATTCCTGGCACTTATAAAAGATGTTTATGTAAGGGAGAAATTAGTAAGAAAATAAACATGAAATAGCAATAAGTAGTGATGAATATAAACATAATACAATTCTCAGTTATTTCATTAATCTGGCAAACGTATTTTCGTATGAAGCCACTATTCTCCGTCTCGCGCCTCTTAAGCTTGCGCATGTACACACCCCTTTCTGGATTTTAAGGGAAAATGAGTACGGAGTCAGGGGAAGTTGCCCGTGCCCGTAGGAGCGCCGGGCTCCCCAGGCGGGCAAGTAGCTCGTGCGGGCGCAGTTTGACATGCCTGCTCTAGGACCAGACAGGATCTTATTCCTTTCGGAACGGTTCAGAGCATCAACGGATGTCACAACAGTGCCTCTAAATGGGAGGTCGGAGCTTTCGAGTTCCGCCCGTATCAGGCTACACAGCTAGGTTGAATTCAATCACTATCTAGAGGAGAATTCTAGCGATCGGCTGTCCTGATCGGTAGGGCAGGGAATGGGAAAGAAAGATCATGCACGGTCCGTGGCCCATTTGCTAAGGTACTGGTTTGGCATTCGCCTGGTTTGACTGGAGAAACCATGGAAGTCTACCGATCAGAGCAGCCAGCCGCTAGAATTCTCCTCTAGATAGTGATTGAATTCAACCTAGCTATGTAGCCTGATACCGGCGGAACTTCCATATAGTAACTTAGTGGCGAAAATCGTGCTACCGTCTGGACTCGAACCCTAGAACTTCCCGATCGTAGGCATTGCTGTGACATCAATTGATACCCTGAGCCACCTAAGTATGACAAATATCACTGCACAATTTAATCGTTTACCAATGATAAAAAATAATGCAATATAATTTTATAATAATGTTGACCCACCTGACACGGTGCCCCTGGTGGGGTACACCCCTAAGTTTCAGAGATATAACATGCACTACACTTATCATAACCATAGACGAGAATCACAAAATACTGATCGGGGCTACCTGGGTGATGCCACGTCGAAGGCTGAGTTGCCGACGGCACAGACATGACACGGACAGCGCAGATCATGACTGGTATTGCGAAGAAATTAAAATGCTGTGCAAAAAGAGAGATGACGTATACAAAAGATTTCAAGAAAAGGAATTACAAACCTTCAGTTACAACAAAATAGAGTCACGAGGGTAATAATTCAATGCAATAGATACACTCCAGTGCTAGACACGCTGCAATTTATGTCAATAAACGAAAGCATTCATTATAAGAAGCTAATTTTTATTTTTAAATTAATTAAAAATCATATAACAGGAGCTTTAGTAAACAAAATTCAAAGAGTGAAATATAAAACAACAAGGGAATGAAGACAAGCACAACATTGGGAATTAATTTCAGTAAAACTGCACAGGCAAAAAATAGACTATTTGACAAAGGATTTGAATTATATAATGAACTACCGTTAGAAATAAAAAAATTGTGAACAAATTAAAGAATTTAAAAGAAAAATTATAAAATACATTAAAGTAGAAAATTAATTTTGTAAATAGTTAATAGAGTATACCTATAGATACATGTAAATATGTATTTTGTATAACAAATAGCCGAGAAGTCTAAATAAATCAAATCAATCTGGTCCCGGAAGCCTACGCCATGGTGAGTAAGTGTGCGGCGCGCAGGGCATGCTGCAGGGCTGCGTGTTCCCGGGCGCGGCGCAGCTGCTGGCGCGCTGGGCGCCGCCCACGGAGCGCTCGCGCCTCTACGCCGTCGTCGTCTCGGGCATCAACGTGGGCAACGTCGTCACGCTGCCCCTCTCCGGCCTGCTCGCCACGCACTGGGGCTGGCCCTCCGCCTTCTACAGCACCGGTGCGTTGCCCGCACACTCAACACCACCTCCAACGCCCGCGTCAATCACAAGGATTTGTTTTAGAAATGAGAGAACCAAACGATGTTTTTAAATTCTTGGAAGGTCCTTTGATTTTTAAGGCAGACATTCACACCTTAACAATCTTTATTAATTTTATTGGTTGGCAGGGGTACATCGTGCTTTGGTGTTTGGCAGGTACACGTAATATAGTTGAGCGCGTCAGAAAGTGTATCTCTCGAAACACTAGTGCAAGGTGAATTACCTACCAATCAGTAACACGAAGTTTCAAGTTGCAAATTTGTAGTTTCTTTATATTCGATTTTACAACATAAGTTCACTGTCAAAAGTAATCATATTCGACTCCCTTTACATGGACAAGGAGTTTGTAACATTTATTTTGAGACAATTGTATATTCAGACATTTATTTAATTAAAGTAAGTTAACATATATTTACAATATCTGTTTGTGGTTTAAACTGTGTAAATTGTTCAATCGCTCAACTGCACTACAACTCAACTTAAACTTTGTATTATCTTAAACCTAAAATACTGTTGTGTTACGATCAAAGAACCTTTTTTATAGGCATGAAAAAATTTACTAGTGAATTTTATGAAAAATCTAATTTCTCATTTTTTATTAGCATCCGAACAGCTTCATTTACGCTCTTTATTGTCTGAGGCATCAAAATATGATCATCTGTCTGTGCATCTTCTCACAACGATAAATTTGTTTGAATCAGGTGCCTTGGGTATCCTATGGTGGTTGCTCTGGTGGATACAAATTGCAGACAGCCCTGAGATTGACAAGCGAGTAAGTCTTACCGAACGTGATTACATCAAAGAAAAGATAGGAACGGTGACTGTTTGCTCCAAGGTACGTATTACACCTTGTTTTAACGTGTACTACATTAAATACGATAAGTCGGTTATTACTAAATTTATTTTGGTATATTATGCGCAGGTAATTTCACATCCCTGGCGAAAAATATTGACATCTCCGCCGTATCTGGCGAAAATAGTTGCAACGTTTTGCGCTGACTGGGCCTTTTATACAGTACAAACTCAAATTCCAATGTATTTGAAAGGTAAACATTATTATTGAAAAATGAAGTACTTTTCAGTGTATCGAAAAAGTGTTTTATTTTATAACTATTTTTTCAAGACATAACCTACTAGCTACTTTTCAGTTATTCTGTTTTGTTGCACCGTATTATTTCAGGAAACTTATTTAAAAATTAAAACTACGCGCTTCTTCATTTCTGGTACGGTATTTTTTCTTCGCTCACTTGTTGGACTTTCTTAGCAATATAAATCATAGCATTAAAGTCACAACTACAGTCACTGGGTATCGTTTTCAGAGCAATGGAAAGTAGTATTCGAGAATATTAGGTCATAAACCATCTGCACTTCATCCATATTTTTCAAGTTATCAGGAAAACTGGTTAAAATCCGTGTTATTGTTCTTGAAACGTTGGTTTATTATACGTCCGAATCTTATATTTTAAGAATTCCTACTTCTGGAGAACCTTTACTATATTTGCTTTAAATGAATATTCAAAGTTTTGTGATACCAAAAGAATTCTACGGTCTCTAGTAGATTAAGTAAGGTAATATAGTCTTACCCTACAACATTAAGTTATAAAATGGAACTCTCATGTAATAGAATGTATTGTTCAAGAAGTTAGAAAATTCATATTTCATTTAAGAGGACTCACCTTATAAAAATAAGTATAAATAAAATGTTCCTCCATGCCATGCAAGGTGAGACGATGCCTTCATGTACATAACCTACCTCTCAGTTCCCAGACGATGTCACGCACGCCACAATTTCGAATAAAATAAACACTGAAATTATAGCTACTGAAACAGACATTCAGCCACAACAGCGTTGGGCTTACTAGATTAAATTATGAGACGACATAAATTCCAGTGTCGAAGTGTACATTTATAAATTCACACCATAATAATAATAATAATAATAATAATAATAATAATAATAATAATAATAATAATAATAATAATAATAATAATAATAATAATAATAATAATAATAATAAAAATTGTCTTTATTTGTGGCGAGGCTCAGGCCTTGAGGGACCTGCTCTTCCGCCAAACCACTTTCATGAATTTACAATTTCAAAAATTACAGTTGAGGCGTTCGTAATTTAATTAATATTAACTGACATTTCATGTCGCAGAGTAAAAAAATCAATTTGTGGCTACCATTTACATTAATTTATCTGTGCGAGCCAAATGAATTTATTGTCATTTTTTGTTTATTCTTGAAATTTTGCAAAATGGAAAGACATGATATAAGGAACATTCTTAAAAAATGAGATAAAAACAGCTCCTACTTATTCCACTTAGAATTCACACCATAACCTATCTATGAGAAATATTCCGCTTCCTGACACAGATACGCTGGGGTATAATCTACGCGGCGCTGGATTCGTGTCTGCGCTGCCCTTCGTCGCCATGGGCTGCTTTCAGCTCGTGGCAGGCTATCTAGCAGACTTGCTGGAAGGCAGGAATCTGCTGCACACTACCAACGTGAGTTAGCGTGGCATTTCGATAATATCTGGATTTACTAAAAGAACGACTAGGACTTGTAGAGGTTTCGAAGATTATCATTTCTGGTCAACAAAAACATGGGATATCTCGTATCTGTTGCGCTCTGTGTCATATGCCCATGGGTGTTAGCCAACTTATCGGACTGGTGTTCAGGAGGTACAGGATATATCTTTGGTTAAACGAGACTTACCATACACTAATGCTTAGTGAGTTGCCTTCCAATCAGGGAGTAATGTATGTTGTGTAACTTCTTATATTAAATCTCCCACAGGTTCAGTGATAAAAAGTGATCATCTTCAACCCCCCAATTCCCTAGAACATTTATTCTAAGACGTTCTGGATAATTGCTGTATATGTATAAGATAAAATAATCTGCATTTTAACTCTAGACATTTAAGAACAGTTAAATTATAAAAGTAATTTAAGAGGAGGCATTCAGTTGAACGCAGTGTTGTGAAGTTTGTCGAAGTGCTGTACAGAGTTGGGCAGAGTTGTGTAGTGTAGTTGTGTAGTGAAAATTTTACTAATTATAATTGTTGATTGTTTTATATATCTACGAAAATCATTATTAACATGGCTATTAGGTTCTGTACATTTACTGGCACTTCGTAATAACTAGTTGCATTTAAACGCAGTCTTATCTAATTTCTTTCATAATCATTTTGCGGATACAGTAAAATCTATATGAACTGAATCAAAGACTACGGTGAGATGAGTCAGGCAGCACCAGGTGATTTCTGTGTCAGGTGCGGAAGTTGTACGTATGCGGAGGCTTCATGATGCTGGTCGTATGCCTGCTGCTCAGCACATATCTGACGGATGCATCATCCATCGTCGCGTGCATCACATTCGGAACAGCATTTATAGCTTTCGTCTACACAGCAAGCAGGTAAATACCATTAAAAGGAAATAATTTCGAACTACCCTTTCACACACCAAAAAACGACGGAATCTGAAGTCAGTACGAAGTTGGGTACGCCATCTGGAGGAGATCATATGATTAATAATTAATTACGTTACACTTCCATGAAGTCCATGCCCATTTCGTGAATTGTTCAATTTATTGTTGTATGCAGACTAACACTTTTTTCTTGGGTCTATGAAGCGTTTTGAAATAAAATTGGATTGTTTTCAAGTTCTTAAGATAGTTGATCATTATATAAATCTATATTTAATTTAAAAGTTCCTCCTTAATTCAAATTTGGGGTTTCAATTTTATTTATTGATTATTCTAATTTATTTATTGAATACTAGTTTCTATTGGTTGAATATTTGATTATTTACACTGAATATCTTTTGTAAAATTTCAAATAATGTATTTATGCAAGCCCAGAAAAATATCAAAAAGGAATTTTAACAATTTCCTGTTTCTTAAGACATTTACATATTAACATTGTAGAATTAGATAGGAACATTACATGAAACAATAATACTTAAGACTTTTTACAATTCTCGAACCACAAATGAAGAATGACGATGAAAGTAAGAGATACTTATTAATAGTTTCTAGAAGTTGAAAGTCGAATACAGTACGGTGTACAAAATTAAACGTGCATATTCGAAATGACTTTACGATAGTGACCGTGAGTCCATTAAAGAAAATTATCATCACAATTATTGTAGCCGACATTTCTTTAGTGATACCTACACGTAACCTGAGGAAAGGGTCATAAAGCATCCTTCAAATAAACATTTCGGCAGATATCGTTGGTTTCATTGAAGATTAGCGCAATATAAATAGCGCAAATCGTTACAATTCATAAATTTATTCACCCTTTTTATTCCCTGTTTATTCACAACTAATTACAATAGCTCTAATACGTATTGGAATATGAGGTAGCATTATTTGCAACTGAAATTCAATTAGCATCCAAATATTTTCTAGATGTTTTTATTATACGTTTGAAAAGAAAATGCAATGCACTCGATGATTCGTACGTAGAATGGTGAATATCTTGCTCCATTACTTATGCCCTTCCGGCGCATCCGGAACCTGAAATGTTTTGTTTACGTACAGTTATTTATGGTTTACTAGTTCATTGCTGTGTATTGACGGACCTCAAACACAACGCGTAACGGTATTGTTAATACCGTTGCGGGCCTTTCTGATACTTTATGCCTCCGAGCCTTTTGAATACTTTATGGACCGCTCAAATACCAACACATCACATACATTTTTATGAGTTCGATTTATTATAGTTAAGATGAAAGCAAATACTATAAATGAATGGCATAATGCTCAAATAAGTTAAATTACTCATTATAAACCTTATTTTGCTTAATCGATATGAAAATTGCAATTTTGGAATGTTCCCGTGAATGTTTAATTGCCATAAGTCACTCACATTTCACTGTTACGTATCACATTTTATAGAGATATAATTATATTCTTGAGTAGCACAGTACCAGTAGTAGTAATAAGATGTATAAGGAACATTGGCTAACATTCTCGAAATGTTATTGTTTGGTGTAACGAAATTTCCAAATAACGTTTAGCAATAGAGGCAAATATCATAAAAGTACCGTTTCATCAGCGTAACTTGCACTGTTATTCACACTGTTATATAACTCTCAAATACACCATAAACATTTTTATATATTTCTCGACATTTTACTTGTAGTAAAGCAACGATTACGGAATACCAGTACCAGCAACGATTATGGAATAGTAATTAGATACACACTGATTTGTTTATCTGACGTCATACTGACAAATGACTATTGCAATGCGTCTTTTCACTTCAGTCGCAAGAAATATAAAAATGTTTCGAACTCTCGTTTGATTCAGCAATGAACTAGTAAACCATTAAGTTTGTATGCACCACGGGCGTTACTAGATGTGTTTGCCCCTCAGGCGACTTCCAACCCCCCGGGCCAGTGGCCTTTGGGTTTGTAAGTCGTTCTCGGCGCAAAAACATCTAATTAACGCCCTTGATACATAAATGTTTCGTCCGTTTCAGCGTTAACATCCTGGACCTGGCTCCTCTTCACGCGAGTGTACTCGCTGGGCTCAGCAACACTCTTGCCAACCTCTCGGGAATGCTCACTCCGCAGATCACAGGCTTCATCGTACAAACGCAGGTACTTGAGCACAGCAAGACGCGTAAGAACCAAATGAAATAGCCGGTTATTTTGAAAAAGTAAGTTTCCGCGGCTGGAGTCAGTAGCGGCTTGGCTGACCAGAAGACGCCGCGTCCTAGGCAAATGTGCCAACGTTTCGGCCACCATTCTGCGATCTTCTTCAGGGCGAAATGCCTCATTTCGCCTCGAGGCAGTAGGCAGAATGGCGGCCGAAATGTTGGCACCTGTGTCTAGGATGCGGCGTCTCCCGAACTGCCAAGTATCAGCCAGTTAATTTCATTCGCTTTTGAAGAGTGAAGTAAACCAACAATAATAAAAACTATAAAACAACGTGCGTTGATTCTCATGCTTTCGTACTTCAACATTTTATAAGAAACTTAAACGGAATACACAATTGCAGTATCTTTATCCTCCTTACACGTAAACAAATCTCACATTTTGTTTTTCCTACAAAATTCACAATCAGATTCGATCTTCAGAATACACATTCTGAGTGCTGTAGAAATTTTGTGCGATTACATAAAGATGATGAAACTTTACTAGATTGGAACAGAAGTTCGCGTTGTGATAAACTTTAGGGAGAGGTGGGGGCATAATAGTTTTTTAAAATATGAGTGAAATTATTGCTTTTTTTAGGGATTGAGACTGAGGCTCGACCTAACGGTTTCGACAAAATCCGAGATCGAGCAAAAACAAATCATTTTGACTAATACAAACATTTTGCTCTACGATTGTCAACCCCTCACTCGATTTTCTAGACCAGGATGACGACACATTTACGTAGTTTCTCAATTTGTACTCACAATGCTGAGTACACTCCTAGCCAGATTCAATCCTATGGTGAAAATTGCCCAGGATCACCAGGAAATCGAACCTCACTCATCCGTATCCGGACCTCCAGATCGTTGCTAGCCATCGTCTACACTACTCCTACCTACGGTGGTCTTCCGAAAGATGCACAAACGTACACTTAAAAATTAAAAAAAGGGCGGAAACGAAGAGGAAGGAAAATGAAAGTTAAAAACCGATAATAGGAAAAGTGAAAGAAAACGGTGAATAATGTTTTAAAAAAATAAAAAATATCACCGCATTCCTGAAATGTTTCGTGTACCATTGTCTCCTATATTATTTCAGTAGTATCATACCTTATGCGGCTCTCGCACGCAAACAATATTTATAAATGAGGTTTCTAAAGAAAGATAATTTCATGGATACATGACAAATTGTACTTTGACTTAATCTACAGGAAGCCAAACAACAACAACAACAACAACAACAACAACAACAACGTTTCTCACACCGTAATCTACAGAATGAGATCTTCTTGTACATTCTATCACATTTCTGCTGGTTTGACGCTTCTCAATTCTACCCCACCTGTTCAGGGTCTGTAGAATCTGCTACTGTGTGTGAATTTGAACTAATTACTTGATATAGAGCGATTTTTCTGAGGATGCGCCAAAGTGACAGTTAGTGCTGGCAACATAACTGAAGGTTCTGTGGTCGTTGTGCCCTTGAGCCCATTAAGACTCCCTTCCCGCATTCGCTCGTTTGCAGTTAGCTAACGTGTAAATGGCTTCGACACTTCCTTTTGTCGTGTCCTTGTCCGACAGAAATATAGTGCGCTGCGAGAAATAATTGATATTAGGAAGTGCAGTGTAATGTGTTCTTCTGTAAATTCTTTTTTTCTTTATATATTACATTGAATTTACTTATTGTGTGATAAATATTATATTTTAAAACCGAGACTTGAATGTGAGATGCGAATCGGTGCACGTGTTTCCGGCTTAAAATAATTTTTCTTTCTATTGACATTCATGGCAGTTTTCTTTTACTGATTATGAGAGCATGTTAAAGAGATTTTCCACATACCTAATTAAATTTAAATATTTCCCGGACTCACGTACGTGCATATACCTCAGCGAAACTCTTAGACTTCT
The DNA here is from genome assembly GCA_011170035.1 of Teleogryllus occipitalis. Taxonomy (NCBI): domain Eukaryota; kingdom Metazoa; phylum Arthropoda; class Insecta; order Orthoptera; family Gryllidae; genus Teleogryllus; species Teleogryllus occipitalis. The sequence continues at coordinate 385,462 of BLKR01000446.1, forward strand.
TTATAGGGATGTTTTTACAGAAGCCATTAGCACTTTACGATGGAGCGTGACTGAACAACTGCCGCGGAGGGATACTTCTCTGAAATACATGTGATGTTCACTTGTTTTCACGATCTGTCACTTTGGCTCAACCTTAGGAAAATCATTGTATATTCTATGCGAGTGAATTACACGGGTGTACCTCTTTGTTTTGTAATAAAGTTAAATAAGAATAGTTTGGATTAACAAGGGTGTATTGTATTGTTATCAATTATAAGAAAACACACAGAACATATGACGGAAGATAATACGGTTTTGAAGAAAAAGATATATTGCATGCTCAATATGGAAATGGAAAAATAGGGAGGACAGTGGGGTTTAACATACGAGAGGTTTCGCATAGTGAAACTAGTTTAGCTCTATTTGTAATCTCTTGGTTGATACTGTTTCTTCTTTTTTAAAGCTTAGCTGATGACGTGGGAATTCAGTCACACCGGTACCAACGTGGAGTCCCGTGGACTCTTGAAATTTAGTTTCAAATATTAGAGAATTAAATTGTATTTGAAATAAAAAGCATTGAAACTTACGATAAATAATGACTAAAGAAAATATTAATCAGGCTATATATTTGGTAATAAGTTATCTAATGAGATAATATCAAATGATTAGGAATGCTTGAGTAACATTAAGCATATCTTTAATTTAACGAATTTATCTTTATTGCCAAAATTTATTGAACATTAAAAATATATTAATGAAAACTGCTATAACTCTAGAACAAAAAATCAAGTACAAAAATGTTACAACCGTCAACACTAAAATTCTGGCATTAGTTTCTTTAGGAATATGTTCTGCAGTGGGGTAGAATCGAGAAGCGTCGAACCAGCAAAAATGTAATAGAATGTTCAAGAAGGTCTCATTCTATAGATTACGATGTGAGAAACGTTGATTTTTTTGCTTCCTATAGATTAAGTCAAAGTACAATTCGTCGCCTCTTAATTATCTTCCTTCCCCAGATTCTAGACACGATTATCCGCTTGATGAATCAGTCATATTAATTTGATGATTCTAACATAAACTCTCACATTACTGTCTGTTTGCGCCAACAACTGTGCAATATTTTCTTCAAAATAATCGTCATTAATATTCACACATTCTCTTAACGGCCTAGTAATGTTTTCTGTTCATTGCAATTAATTTCTTTAGAGGCGACAGAGAACAAACAGTACTAACTGGCTAAGTGTGCCGCGCACTCAATGAGAGTTACACTGCTACCGATGTGACGTCCCTAGATCTCCTGCGCGCCAAAAAGGCTGATCGTTTTCCTGTAATGTATTCCACAACAGTAAGCTCGCGAACAGTTTCTTAAAACTGTAGAAGGACAGGTACAAGAAGAATAAAGTGTAAGGGCCGTATTCATAGTCATGACTTATAATAAGGAAAACCGTAAGGAGTTCCTTATAACGTTTTCCAATTCATAGTAGCAACTTATGCATCCACATAAGAAAATCCTTATAGCTATAAGGAAGGTCCAGCCTTCACTTATAGCTATAAGTGGACCCTCTCTTGATGCGTTGAAAATTGTCGTAATTTGAAAGAAATGGAAATGGACGACTATTTCAAAGATTATAAGGATTTTTACAGTGGCATCTTTCTTTGTAGCAGCAAGCGATATTTACGTGACATGTAACATACGTTTTTGGTAACATTGGTGACTAAAACCACCTCTAACTAATAGATATTTACTGATTTCACCACCATTTAAGCCTTTGTTTAAGATATTGGCACTATTTAAGAAACTGTGTAGGTTAGGTTACCTCACGGACGCAAGCATATGATAGTTCACGGCCAGTTTGATGGAGCGCTTCTGGCAAGATTCAAGTGGCTGTGAAACAGCCAATACGCTGTTGCCACACGAGGCACTGCTAGCATCGTACTTATTATAAGTATCGTCTATGAATACCAAATGTGCATAAGCATTTCCTTATCAAAAGTAACTTCTTATAGCTTAAGTATTTTCTTATCCTATAAGTGACGACTATGAATATGGCTCTAAAAGTAGGTTTCAGAAACTTCGCTAAGTCGGAGGAGTCCCAGGGACTCCACGTCGGCAGCTAAGGGTTAATGATTTTTGCGAGCAGCACACCCTTCCTGTCTCTATTTGGCCCTTGGTGTGCGCAGAGCGCGGCCGAGTGGCGCGTCGTGTTCTACGTGACGTGCGGCGTGTGCGTGCTGGGCGCCGCCGTCTACGGGCTGATGGGCTCCGGGGAGCTGCAGCCCTGGGCCGAGGACGGGCTGGAGCCGCCGGCCAACGTGGCCCTCGTAGCCGTCAAGGGGCCGCGCCGCGAGGAAGGCGGCCTGGACAACCCAGCGGCCACCGTCTCCTGAACGAGCCTCGCGGACCGCGTCTCTTGCTCCTTCGTCGTCCTCGCAAATGGCAATCGCCACGTCACGGCACGGAACTTCCAAATGATTACGACAGAAAGGAAGTGACTGTTAGTGTGTTAAGAAAACGGAATAGTGCAGCGTGCTAAAGATGGTTCAACTTTCACAATAGTTGGTGTAAATGAGGATTTTGAGTTTACTTTATTAAACATCTTTGGTATGGACGTGTGAGTAATACTGCATGTGGAAGTCATCTAGTCAACGCTAAACAATTGTGGTGAGAAGGGTTTCGTTCTGGACAATGATGATCTTTCAAAGTGATTGATATTCTTGTCCGTGTAGGTACACGGCGAAATATTTGCAAAAGGCATGATGAGATCGTGTTCGTGGAAGAATTCTCTTAAGTGCTTAAAATATTATATAATGCTCTTTTTTGTTTGTCGGTCGCATTAGGAGATACTGGACTGCCTTTGTTGATCGACCGTCAGATATTTTCAAATTTACTCTACAGTTTTACTCTTGTGGGAATTGTCACTGATTTAGTGTAAATATTTTCTAGTCGAATGATTTAGAGTAATTGTACGAAAGTTGTGTTTTATATAAACTAATAGAGTTCAGTGTGAGAGATAAATTGTATATCGAGAAGTGGTACTGATATTGACACTAATTGTGATGCCTCTTGCACAGATTTAGTATAGGAATTATTGATGTTTAATACGCACGTATTACACTCATTCTAATTATAACAGAAATTTGGAGTACAAACTACAAGGAATTATTTCTTGATTCTGTTTGCAATATTTTTAATAAAAATATGTCTACATTACCTCCCGTAAATCATGCACTATGTGTTAGACTTGTTTTAATAGGAATTGGTAGAAATGAAGAAAAACTGATGTTGTAAACATAGCAAACACTTTGTCATATTGTTTTTGAATTCACAAGTTTTAAACAAAATGATACTTAAAACTTTGAATAATAGACAGCCTAAAGAAATATCTATTTTCAATAACGAAGGTGTATGATATGTTCGAAAACAAATTTGAATTCTCGCAAATTTCAAAATGTTTGATGAAAGTCAAAGCTTGGCCATATTTATCAGCACATTTTTCTTCATTCAGAAAAACATTTTAATAAAAAGTTTAATTGATATACCCCCAAATTGTCTATTCGCAAGGTCTTGTGTTGAGCCAGATTGATGGGGGATTCTTAATTTTGAAAAAAAAAGCGCATGCTTTAGGCGATATCTTGTTCTCAGACAGAATGCCAGACGGACACACGGGTGAAACGTTCTGGGAAAACACAATCAAGGAAACTTGATTCCGTGAAAATGTCAAGAGTAAAGCAATTCAACAGCAAAAGCAAAGAAAACTCACACACAAGAAATAGTTTTCACGAAGTATGGCGCACTAAGAAAAACTAAAATATTTTGATTCCACACTACACTAAATTAAATATTTTAACAATTACATACCACATAAAAATACAAAAATTTACACAGGTTTGGTAAATATACTGTCTTCACGATTACCACAATAACGTAATAACACACTAAACACATTACACGCATATACACAATAGATCAGTTCTCTACATACCAATAATACGAAGGTAATTCCAAAAGTAAGGTATCCTATTTTTTTATAAGTACATAGACCTGTTTATTTCTACAATGGTTTACATCAGTTTACAGCTTGAACATTAGCTATTTTTCGATATAATCACCATTTCTGTCGATGCATTTTTGTAGACGCTGTGACAGTTTTTGTATGCCCATGTCATACCAGCTCGTCGCCATGCTGTTCAGAAAGTTACGAACCTCTTCTTTCACCTTGTCATCGGAGCTGAATCGCTCTCCAGTCCAATGTTCTTTCAACTTAGGGATCAGGTGACAGTCACTGGGCGCCAAGTCGGGACTATAGGGTGGGTGGGTGACGATGCGTGGTGGGTGGGGGACTGAGCGCCTCAGCGTGGCGTGCGCATGTTTACACACAGCGCGGGAAGCTCTCTTCATAACAGTGTGACCAACTGCCTCACAGAGTTCTGTACTTATAAAAGAAATAGGAGACCTTACTTTTGGGATTACCCTCGTACACAAAATTTTTAATTCCATAAAGCAACACGTGTATAGCAAATAACGGTTGGGGAATTCTTCCTTGTAGCCTTAATGTTGCATGACGAAAGCCGTCATAAACAGTGACGCATTGAAAATGAATCACCCATCGGTAAGCGTAGTATGTGAATAAGCGTAATAATAAACCAATATTTGCAATTTTCAGTGGAAATCGAAACTTTTTCATTGTTTTTGGATTTTTGTCAAGTTCCCTTCTATCTATAAAAAACATAGACACCTTTCATCTGGCCGGAGGCTGCAGTTTTATATTTTTGCGCGCATTCGAAATTAGTATATATACACATGTTGTAGTTGTATACACATGTCATTATCATTAGGCACACGTATTCATTTATTATTACGCATACGTATTCAACTTTAAATTTAATCTTTAAATAGTAAGTGGTGTATGCAAGTCCTACACACCGGAAGAATTTAAGATATTTTAAAACAGAGTGCATGTTGCTCGAAGGATTTTCAATCATTAAACTTTCTTTTTTACTCAGAAACAAACATTTCCATAACTTTGCTCTAACCCTTCTGTTCATGCAAACAAAAGCATTGATACACATTTTTTTAGCTTAAAAGAACAAATTATTAAATAATTATTATGTTAGTACAATTATTGACGGCTGGGAGATTAAAACAAAACAAAAAATTAAAAGTTGATTGACATGTATTAATTCATAACAAATAAATTGCAACGTTTCGAAAGTAAAAGTTCTGCCATCAGGTTTGAGAAAGTCCTCTTGGTCGACAACGGAAGTTACTTTACGGCCCGTTCACATTTAAGAAATCAACAAAAACACAGAAGACAATGACATTTTGTTTTGGAAGTTAATCAAGAATAATGTCACCATTTAGTGAAACTTGGGAGTCCGCTACGCACCAGAATTGCACTAGCATATTGAAGAAAACCGTTATATTTCGAACGTTGTGTGATTTTTACTATCTAGGTTTTTTATATATTCACCTTTTGAAAGCTGAAGAAAAACCCTGTCTTAATTCTACATTTCCGGTCATGCTGTTACCAATTTATCATATTGCAATTTATCATATTTATATATTGGCTATCTTTAAAAAAATTCCCTAGTTTCAATAAATGGTGGTACCATTCATGATTAACTTAAAAAACACTGTAATTTATTGTGTACTAATAAATGTCATTGAAATTTTAAAATTTTTGTTTTGTTTTAATCTCCCGGCTGTCTACAATTGTACGAAACATGCTAATTATGTAATAATTAAAAAGTAAATCATTAGGCCATATTTATTATTAAAGGACAAATGTTTATTGCACATCGTTCAGTGAAGCAGATTTTATTTCTGTCGAGAGAAAACAACGAACGCAGGTCTATTAGAAGGCAAATTGTAAATGGTGACCGGTGCTTAGCATCATAATTGAGGTTTTTGTGTGTATCGGGCAGCTAAAGGTAAAAATTTAGACTTTAGACGGCCATTGGAAATGAAATTATAGCCGTTTAAAAAGAATGGAACGTATATATCTTTCTTATCAGACTTTGCTAAATCGATTACTAAGGTCCGGCACTGCAATTGTGCTGTGGAGAACACAATGGATAAAAGATACACGAAAGGCCACGGAGGAAGGGAATAAGATTGCTACCTCACATGTTTATTCAATAGCTGCCATTATTGCTTTTACCAACGGATTTCTTTGACTCGCATTCATCTTCACGTAAGAAGGGAAATTGAAATAAAAAAGTGTACGAAAATCAAAACCATGTATTAAATACTAACTTAAAACTATAAATAAAATGTATAGTATGAAATAATACAATGTGTAGACATCAAATCATGTGCATCAAGCATATGCATGATTCATTCTTACGAATTCAGCATCACTCGTGATAAAACGGCATCAAGTTCTTACTTCGGTTCCTTTCAGCAGGAGAACAAACTTAGTATGACATCAAGGAGTAAATTCTTCACCTCAAGGACCTCGACATGAAGTGCTTTTGGTGAGTGCTGTCTATCGTCCCGTGTGCGTATACCGAGTCGAACCCAATTCCTTCCTCAGTCCGTGACAGAGCAGGGCTGCGTAACGGACTGGCGTCCGCGATCAGCAGGCGGAGTCCACCGCCCACGGCTGGAGCTCCGCGGAGCCGAACGCGATGAAGGCAGCGGCGCCCACGGCGTACAACACCGCCATGATGTAGAAGACGGCGTGCCACTGCTGGGGGTCCTGCGCCAGGGACGCACGCGTCAATCCCCAAAACGTTGAACGTACGTTGATTCATTTGATTGATGTTTCTAGGCACGTCAACTACTGTATTCATTAGTCCACATAGTGTTTGGAATGTTTTCGCCGGGAGGTGGCGGTGTTCTTTAATAGCCGGATGGTGAGATTCGGCGCCGACCTACATGTCAACTTGCGTGGGATTTCCTCTTCAGGTATCTCCCACGGCGAGGAACTGTCCCAATCGGCACAAACTCTGAGCTCCTGACCGATCTCCCGACATGTGTGGTAGAATAGTGCAATTGCGTAAAAATGTAAGTAAGGGAGTGTGAGTAGGACAAGGAAGAGGAAGGAAATGTCTCGTGCGGTCCCTGGCCTATTTATTAGGGGATTGCTCCGGCCTTCGCTTACTATTGTTTGGAGAATCTACAGAAAACTACTGATCAGAGCAACCGGCCGCTAGAATTCTCCTCCAGACAATGGTTGAATCTGAAGTAGCTATTAAACTAGTGTCAAAAATCCACCACCGTTGGGACTTGAACCCTAGAGCCTCCCACTTAGAATTATAGAGCTCTGATTTCGTTTGATGCGAGAGAAGTGGGAGGTTTGGTGTTTTCCATGTCGGTAGTATCAAATCAGATTTGTGGCTGATTTGTCGATACAAATATTATCTATTATGCGGGAATAAAATCTTCTTGGTATCAAATGTAAATAATACATGTAATATTCTATTGACGATTCAAATACATCAGAAAAAGAGTGTGAGTGAAGAATCTGGGGCTCAAAAATCGTCTTCATGCAACAGGGAACAGGGTATTTCGAAAAAGTTTGCTTGCTCATGAATAACTCAAAATCCGCTTACATTATCTATTATGAATTTTTGGAATGTTTAGAAAATATGGTCAGACATAAGCGATTTGCATAGAATAATCTGACTTTTCTTGTAATATTTAATATTTTTCCTAAAAAAATATACTGCAGGCAATGTTGTTCGATTTTAAGTTAGTCCTAGAATGGTACATAATTCAAGTAGTGATCTCGTCGATCGTTTCGCGCTATTTAGATCAATTTTAAATCAATGAAATTTATTTTATCATTAAGAAGAAATATTAATTTATAGAGAAATATTAATACAAAACATACTCAGACTTTAAAAAACTAAAATTGAATAAAAATAATTGTTTTTACTTTACGTACATCATTTTATCTATCAGTTATCATTATCATAATTCTGTTTCCTTGGAGAAATTTTGTAGAGATAATGCGATTATTACATGAAAAATAATATCAATATGTATGACTTGTATATCAAATTATTATATTTGAGGAGGAAATAACAAAAGTCAAAAGAGAAAAGGTTACTGTTCCAGCAAACGAACAATATACCATGGTATGGCATCCATGGTACCATGGAAGGAACATCCTTACGCAGTATCCATACATCCGTTTTAAATTTTTTATACAGGAGCCCGATTTTTTCTTTGTGAATTGTTGTTGACCTTGTATCAGTTACGTATCATATAAATGGCGGCTAATAATTTTTCAGGTGAGTTGAATGCACAAAGTTTGCCCTAGTATATATATATATATATATATATATATATATATATATATATATATATATATATATATATATATATATATTAACCACACAAGAAAGTAAAGTGGAGACAGTTAATTGAGGTCGCTACTTCGGTGCTTGGTCAGGAAAGAACTTGACATTGCAGAACAACATTTTTGTGGAGTACCGTATTTAATGATTGACCTTCAGGATATTCATGACACCCATATAGACGATCACTGTCCCACAGACCTAGTTTGTTGCATTCAGCGCACCGCTTTTGCAGACGATTGCTATGCTAACAGTGTTGTGGCGGCACGGCCTTCAGAGTATGCTGTTCGTGCAAATGTATAGTTCTCTGAGTCGTCACACGAGGGCGCACGACTTGGTTCTAAGATATTCGTACAGATGGCGCACACTGACAGACGGAAAACTGAGAAATACGAAATCTCCAAATTTTGACGCAAAAGAGCAAGCATTTAACATGTATATATAAGTTAGAAATTAAGATTCAATTTTTATTAAAAAAGATATCAATAAATAGTCATCCCTACGCGTAAGCAGGCACTCGTTAGAAACATGAAAAAAGTATGCAGGATAATTTGAGCGACACCAACCACCGATGATTTTCAGTTAATATAATTGAAAAAGATATTTCGAATTTTGTGAAAATTCTTTGGGCGTGGTGTTTTACCAACCAAATCTCACAAATACTCCAGTTTATGACAACTGTGTGGACATTGTATCAGAGGCCTCCCTAAAATGTTATATAGCAACCACTTATAATCATTAAAATTCATGGAAATGCTACTGTATCTCAATCGTTTTTACTGTCATTATTTTCTAAACGCCAAAATGACGGATTATCTATGTTACTCATAAACTAACGTGTTTGTCATTCTCAACGTCACAATCGCGAACGTTATTTGAAAAACATTCAAGAAACTTATTTTTACTTTCTCGTACACATACGTATATACGAAGCAATGAGAGAAAGTTATGTAATGCTGCGGAAAGTTACGTAATGTGTAGATAGAGAGTAGTTATGCAAAACTGCGGAAAATCGATTTCGATATTTCAACGGAAATACACGTTTTGTAGTTGATACCGATACCGAAAAAGTGTTTTTTCAAAACGTCCGTTTGTCTGTGAACACCACTAGCGCCTAAATCATACGTAGGATTTTTTCAAAAATGGATATTCCCAGGTCGATCTGGCTCGACTCGAAGCGCTGCGATTTTGAAAAACATTCTTTACAATTTGGGATAAATTTACATTAAGCCCTTTCGACATGTTCAAAATTTTCTCAAAAATGGCTCAAAATTTTTTCATTAAATTTATTGTAAGAATAAAATAAAATACACTTATAAAGATGGCGTATGTGCGTTTTTTACTGTTAAGTCTGAATTTTCCAATATTTTATAAGATTGAATTTTATTCGGCCTCTTCCTACAACCACAAAATTGTAGATATAGATATTTCCTTCAAACGAAATTAGTTTTCCATATTTAGTTCTTTCAATGAGGTCATGTATATTTTTTGAAACTTTCAGTATTTTTCGCGCAATATTGCGTGCAATATGGGTAATTTTAAAAAAATAACAAAATCAACATTTTCTCAAAAACGGCTCTTCCTTATTATAAAAAAGTAATATTTGGAATATTTCATTAGGAAACTTTGAAAAATTGAGAAAACGTCTAAAAATGTATTTTGGGCGCTATCGATGGCAGCTGGTAGGAGGATGGGGCAAGATCGTAAAATTAGCCCACTATAAGGAAATTAAAAAACTTTACTACGAGAAAGTCTGTGCCATTCTGTAGCACCATAGTTAAGATTTTTCAGTACATTACTTCTTTTATTTTATTAATATATATCCTGCCCGAAGTAGCGAATTCAACTTAAAAATGTATGAATGGGAGGTTTGTATTACTACGTAATAATATTTGTCGATAAACGTACGAAACGTACATTGCCACGACCTTCGAATTTGAAAAACGAATAAAATTTGTGGCAAACGAACGGAATTAAAATGGAAACTAACAACAACTACAACAAAAACAAGTATCTTAAGAACTCACAAAACTATCTCACCTCCCCAGTTACCAGGAATCCGGTGACGACAGGACTGATTATGCCGGGTAGAGTAGCCAGCGAATTAGTAACACCCATGAGCAACCCCGCGTGTCTCGGTGACAAATCCAAGTGGTTAACTCTGTGGTAGATAAGATTCATTTTTAAGTTTTTATTATATATTATTTTTCAATACTAGCTCAATGTCATAAATCAAAATTAATGTGTGTATTTGTATGTATCAAAATTAATGTATGTATTAGTAGGTGTACAATATTTTTATAGGTTTATATGCTTTGATGACAGAAATAATATCATGTTTAGAAACCTTAGAACGAAGATATTTTCCGTTCTTGTTCCTAAACCTTTCTCGAAATCGATGACTCTTAATTCATATTACAGAAATTGAATTCACTTTTTAAACTTTTAAGGGAAGAAGGGAGAATCGCTTTCTTTAACTTGACTTACATTAACTTGATTTTCCATTTGATGTCTCTAATTATTACATACATATTTATACCTGATGATTATACGTGGAAACATTTGTAATTAAATTAAAATATTCGTATAGTTTTCATTTCTTCTGAAAAATATGTAAAAATAACTTATCTGTTGTTTTTTTTGAATGATCTCATCACTTTTTAATACGTGCGAGTAATTTTGAGCTCAAATCATACGGGCAATTTGTTCCGGTTTTGTATAAATATTTTGTTCTAAATAATTTTGTTAAAATGGAAAAGAAGGTCCGTATTTTGCGTTATTTAAAAAATTACATTATCTGCAGTTTTCACCTTTTATTTATATAATGTGTAATGCGCGATACTATTTTAGTAGAGCTCTACCAGTCATAACGGTCACATAACACTCTCTTCATGCTAATGAACTTAATTGACGGGTTACCAGACAAGAAGGAATAAGAGAACCTGTTTCATATTTAAGATATAAAAACTAGTACATTTCATCGTTTTTCGGGAAAACTAACCCGTGATTTTAGATTTTGGATTTTTAAGTATTTCCAATAATCTGTATTAAATTCTGAAATAGGCTTTCAAACAATTTTTATTAAACTATTTAAAATTCTTTGGGACTTACGCTAGGATTTTTAGGAATACTCAATAAATTTTTAACAATAAATCCATTGCAAATATACTTTTAGACGAGGCCTTAGTGGCGCACAAGTATGCAAAACTGACGCAGTTTCTTCTTTGATTCTTAATTAAGAATGACACCTCAGTGTATAAAGTGCTGGGAAGTGAAAGGTGCTACCACATGTGATAGCACCTGTTTTAAAACGCTATTATAGATAGCGGATGATAACCTAACATAGACACTATTATCTCTGTAAATCTTTTTCCGTATTTTTGGTTTTGCTTTTAAATGAGAGGTAAGGAAGAAATCTTTAAGCAACGTTCTCACACACGTTTTAATAACTCCTACCTCTTTGAATTCAAGGGGAAAATTCTGAACATGTAAAGAGCAAAGCTGTTTTGGAGATATAAAAAAAAGGTAATTCCAACAAAATTTGAGAAAAGTGTCCCATGCAACCATCTTAGATTTTTATGAACTTTTGTACGCCAAATTACACATATCTGAAAAAATTTCTTCAAAAAAGTAACTTTGGCAAAATTGTTGCTCTAATCTATTCTCAACTAGTGGTGCTACATCAGCAGACACGCCTAATTTTGTCTAACTTTTGAAACTTTAAAAAATGCAAACAACTTAACTAAATGTAGCACAGTTGTTAAGTCGCGTTAATGTTCTACCCGCGATAAAAATTAATGAAAATTGATGGGAGTCGTCTCTGAACTTTTTTTATGAATTGCAAGAACTTCAAACAAAAATTACGCGAAAACAATTAGGTTTTCAAACAATTTTACAAGACCGTATTAAAATATCTAATCGTTCTAAAATAGATTTTATGAAAGAAAAGATCTCCATCGTGTATATTTGTATATTAATTTTGTAGCTTTGCAATTTTTTTCTACAATTTTCGATACTTCAGAATGTAGCAATTTTCAAAAATACAGAGTTCAACGGAAATCAGACCTGCATCATTTTTAAGTATTTTTCCTTTATCTGAGGGAAAATTTTATTAAAAAAAGTAATAAGAGTTTTTGAGAATATTTATTGAATTAATTGAATTTTAAGAAAATGAACGGTGAATACTAGCGTTTCCTAATGGTGTCTATGTCTACCCCCTAAGGGCCGATGTTGCTTTGACTGTGCCAATGATTATAAAGGGTTCCATTGGGGGCCGATGATCAAATAGGCACCAGTGACTGATCGCTAAAGTAAAATGCAACTGATCGCCACTGATTGCAAATCATACATTTAAGTTGACAATTATTTGTTTTGACATTTAATAGTTATTTTCTTGCGTTTTTATCTGATTATAAAGTACTACAAATTTACTCGTATAGATTCTAGAAAATATGTGCCCTTGTTGCACCACTAGTACCACTTTTAGTGCTTTTATTCCTAATCCTATTTTAATTGACCATGACCAATCATATTATCATTTTATATAATCTCCGTGTGTGAATAGCTACACATTTTTCGAAACGTTATTGTTGAAGTATTCTCTGGTTTGTAGACAATGAAACATGCATTTCTCAGAACTGATTAATTCATTACTTGAAAAAAAAACAGTTTCTCGGTTGGAATGTATACTTTTATCATGTGCAAAATAAAAATCATAATTCAAAGAATGTTACATTTTTTAATATCACTTCTGATGAAGTGAACAAAACAGCCCGCGAAACGTCGCTTTGTTTTTTTAAGAAGGAAAGAATAAAGTAGATACATTGATTTTTTATACGTGCTTGGTTGTAAACTAAAGGATTCAACAATAATATAAATATTCAATAGACAATTAATATCGATTACGTTTACAATTTTAATGGAAGAATGCACTTTGGTCTTGACATTGAAGCGCCGAATTGACGGTCGGCATGTTGTGAAGTAACGCGCGTTGCGGAACCTAGAGCTATTAAGCTTATTACAATTTTAAAATGTTTTCAAATGTTTAAATAAACTCGAAAATCAATTAATAGCCAATGATTATCCAATGAAGTTCATTAAGAAGTTTATTCAGAAACGAGTAATGTTTCATAAAAATCTAAGTATTCAAACTAGACTTGAGAATGATGAAATCCTCATGTACAAAATACTCAAATACTTAATGAAATTGTATCTCATATTCCTGAAATCAGTAAGTTTTCAAAAATTTGTAAGATGTAGATTAGATGGAAACTTCAACGTTAGAAATAATATAGTAAACAAAACCGATGTAGTTAAAAATGTGAAAGACAAAATACATTATAAGGAAAGGGAGAATACAATGTATAGAATAACTTGTCAATATTTCGACAAGTACTACTTTGGTCAGACTAAAAGGAAATTAGAAATCAGAATCAAAAAACATGAAAGAAACATCAGGAAACCATCCGAGGTAAAATTCGGCAACTACCCACATAATAAACACTGGTCATAAGTAGGATTTTGTAAATGTTCACATGCTCGTGAAAGAACCCAGAAGATTCCCTAGAATGGTGTCTGAAACATTACATATTAAATTAAATAAAACCATTAATTGGATGTTAGAATGCAACAATTTCACCAGTACATACGATAATATAGTCCACGGAATCAAATAATATCCCAAATGATTTTTTCTTCCATCTTTCAACCTCAACCACATCATTGTCCCCATCCCTCTCTCCCTTTGTTCATCTTACCCCTTCCTTCCCTCCTCTTCCATCCATTTACCTGCTTCTTTTTGGTCGAATGAAAGGACAAAAACCTTGCAGTAGTATTTGGCCATGGAACCCTTCACAACCAACTCTGGAGTACAATAGATAAATATGTTTAAGTGGAAATTTTAACAACGGGAATACTAAACTGTGGATGATAATGACGAGGATTTATGATTGAATCAATCCAAGAATTTATACTACTGAGATATTATGTCCATATTTGACAAAATTTTGTACTACAATTTACGAAAGGTAAGCTTCCAATCATACTGTTGCTTTCTGCTTGTACAATGTTTCACCTGTTCTTTGATTAAATTCACGTATTTCTTAAAATATTTATGTATTTCAATTTTAATTTTAGCCACATCATGGATCTGAAGATGGAAACGCATTGATGTTCGAAACGTAGTTCAAGACAAAATGTGAAAAATAAAGCAAGCTTATGTTTTATTCAAATTTTAACTGTAATTAATATGACTGCATTCCCAATAAAATCCTGATTGTCTATAAATAATTGGAATCTTTTTATCAACAATTGATTACATTTCCCCACAAAAACCATGTCTCATGACGTCATCGAGGCAACATTCCCCATGGCGCGGGGGCCAAGCCGGACTCACAGGAGCGTGGCCCTGGGGAAGGCGCCCGTGGCGACGACGGCCAGCACGCAGCCCAGCACCACCCCGCGCGAGGCCGCGTGCGCCACCGTCAGCATGAGCAGCGCCTGCAGCGCCAGCGTGCCGCCCAGCATCGCTTTGCGCGCCTGCGCCAACGACACGGACCACACCCCGCGAGCGTCTTCACTGCCCCCACCGACACCGCCGCGGGCATTGACGGGCATGCGTAGTAGATCGATCTCTTAAGACAATGAGACTGGGAGCTTCTGTTAAAGAGGGATTACTATAAGAAGAGACCGCTTCGACAGCTAAGCATGTTGTCTATGCACTCATTTTGTCAGTGCGTTCGTTTACAGTTAGCTCATTTGCAAATGGCTTCATCACTGTCTCGTGCAATGTCAGCGCCCTGCATGACGTTCGTTTGTTTCCCGACCTGCCAAAGTGGTCCCTTCTTAGAGTAACTTCTCTATAACAATATAAGTTGATATGATTACGATAAATGTTTGCAGTTATGTTTCCAAAATTTATTAATTTTATCTTATTTTCCTGGTTAAAAAAGTGAATCCACAAGAATTTTTGCATTTTTGTGACCTGAATAGATGCCCTATTCTACTGTTAGTGCACCGTCAAAGATAAACTAATAGTGTTACAGAACGGTCCAACCCTTCTTCTACGAGTCAGTTTCCATATTCTTTTAC
Source organism: Teleogryllus occipitalis (assembly GCA_011170035.1). Lineage (NCBI taxonomy): Eukaryota > Metazoa > Arthropoda > Insecta > Orthoptera > Gryllidae > Teleogryllus > Teleogryllus occipitalis. The sequence goes on from BLKR01000446.1 coordinate 400,837, forward strand.
AATGCGCTAGCTTTTTGCTATTGCCTCATCCTCCTTTCCCAGCTGTTACACACTGACATCTAGAGGGCATTTTTTAAAAATATTTTCTCAATTTTCGTTTCCCTAGAAGTAGAATTGAAATGCGACTATAAAAATATTATTAGAGGATCCTGGTTGGGTGGGTGTTAGTTATTTTGGGTGCATCAACTACTGAGGTCATCCAGGGGTGATCTTCCCCTGGTGGATGGCGAGATCCGGCGTCGACTAGCGGGGTTTCCCCAACCTAGTATGTCCCACAGCGGGGCACCGCCCCAGCAGGGACCCCCGACCGGTTTCCCGGCATGTGTGGTATATGTAGAGCATGTCAGTGTGAGTGAGTGTCTGTTAGGGACGAGCATAGGAAAGGAAGATAAAGGAAAGATCGCGCGCGGTCCGTGGCTCATTTGTTTAGGTACTGCTTTGGCCTTCATCTGATGTTGATTGGAGAAACCACGGAAAACTACCGATCAGAGCAGCCGATCGCAATAATTCTCTTCCAGACAGCGACTGAATTCGACCAAGCTGACAAGCGAGTGCCGAAAATCTTATCACTTTCGGGACTTGAACCTAGGACCTCCCGGTCATAGGGTTCTGGTCATATCCACCATTTTTTTTTCGAAAAATTGTGAGCCGTTTTGAGAAAAGTCGTTTGAGCGTTTCTGAAAATGTGCAATTTTGATATCATTTTCACACAACGCTTTTGGGTTTTTCAGAAATCATTTGAAGGACTTGTACTCACAAATACAATAATATACAAAACGCCTGTAATGTAAATATTAACGGCGTGAAAGATTTATAAAGCTAGTGCTGCTACAATGGCACGTACTTTCTCGCAATATTTTTTAACTGCGCCGCAATATTATACTACTACACGAACCAGCAAACGCGTTTTCAACCAGCAATTTTTTTTTCCCGCACTAACGTTTGCACTCAGCTCCTCCAAGGTAACTCCCCGTGCGCTTTATCGCTACTCCAACCAGACGCTCTGACGTACCAACTCGGGACGACGCTTAAAAATCTAAGTGCCCCAACCGAATATTTCCAGCAGGCTGTTTTCAAAAATTCAGAGAGATCATAAAAAATGAGACTTCCTTTTAAGCGTCCCCTGTTACATATACGGAAAAGTTTAATCACAAAACAATAAAATTAAATACCAACCAAAGTTAATAAAAAACGATGAGCCATTTTCTTTTTTATACTTAGAAAATGTCCCAGGATCTTCAAATAAAGTACCTCCCAAAACTAATATACCGGTTTCAAATTCGAGGGGTTGCGGCATAAGGCAGATCGATTGGGGAATATCAGTTACGACGAAAATCGACTGAACTGTTTAGGCGCTAGCATTGAAAATAGAAGGACAGACATAAGTTATGCCGCCAATGAATTTTTTCGGTATCAAGCACCCACAAAACATGGATTCTGACGAATCAACGTATTAGAGAAAGTAATTAATAAACTATATACACGGACAAGATTTATCCAAAATTTAGTTACTACAGTCCCGTAATTTAGAGTTTTTGTGTCGAAAACTCGCCAATTTTCATTATTGTAGCAGCATTACAATACTTTCTCGCTACTGCGTAAGCTGTAGCAAGAAAGTAAAAATGAAGCCTTTTGAGAAAAAATGTTAAAAAATTAAAATAACCTAGATTTCATGCACAATTACACAAAATCTATTCATTTTCGAAAAACTGACATTATTTCAAGATGTCATTAAAGAACAGATTTTAGTAAGAAAAAATTATATCTTCAATTTTGTAGTTGTAGAATAATGCCGAGAAAATGGACTTTGTGTAATATTCGAAAAATCAGGAATGTCAACGAAAATGAGAACCGCACTCTTAAACATCTTTACGCGAATTCGAGGACAAAGTTTAATGAAAACATTCGGACCCATTTTTGAGAAAATGTTGCACCTTCAAATTAAGTACCCCCCGAATCAAAATATCTTTCAAACTCAAACTCCCCTCGAATTAATTGAAATCGATCGGGGAATATCAATTTTGGAGAAAATCGACTGATTTTAATCGTTTACCAGTCAGACGGACAGGCAGGTGTTTTGTCGTCAATCAATTTTCGATATCAAGAACCGACAAAATGTCGATTCTGACTACACAACTAGTTAAGGAAGTAATTTTCTATGTATAGCAACAGGACATCCTCTTTTTCGTTTCTAACCCAACAATAGTTTTTCTGCTGCCGAAAATTCGCCGCTTTTCGGCACACGATAGAAATACTACATCTTCTTAAGGGCAAGAAAGTAAAGACTTACGATTGTGTAATTTTTGACAAATCAAAAGATTGCATCAAAATGGCGCTTGCTCCATTAAAATCAATGCACTTAGTATAAATCGTACAAAACGTTTGAAAGAAAAAATAAAGAAGTTTTTGCGAAAATATTGTTTTAATACTGGTCACATTTCACTCAAAATTCACAATACGCTTTTACATGGCATTCATTAAAGAATTTTGGAGAACAAATGCCATTTGAAGAAGAAAATGTCTTCAATAATGTAAGTGTTCCAGGGAGTCCCAAAAATTTCAAACTTTTGCTATTTTCGAAAATATATTTAAATTAGAAGTTTGACCCTACTGTTACAAGAAATTCAAAGAAAATGTATGGAGACATTTTTGAGAAACTTTTTAAAATTTCCCAAGGCTTTAAATATATTGTACTCTCGAAATTCACGGAGTTCTTTTCAGAATTGCATGGCTTTGGGTCGGCTCTGATTAATGGAGGAATACTAATTTTGGAAAAAAAATCGTACGAATAATTTAAGCGCTAGTGTTATTCATAGATGGGCGGACGGCCACACGGATAGACGGAGTGGCCTTTTGAGAAAAAACAACACTTTTTCGGTATGAGGAGACCGCAAAGTATGTATTTCCATTAAAGTCTCGAAATCGATTATACATATATGTAAATGACGTTCATTTTTCTTACGTTTTTTCAAACAATTATCTGAATATAAATGGTTGAGAACTTACGTCTTACATAAAGAATAGTAGTGCCGCACGTTGGATATTAATATTTCCAAGGAAGCAAACTCGAGTATCAGAACCTTTATGAGTATCACCGTACTACATGGTCGTGAATAGTACATAAAAGAAAACGTAGATGAAACCTGGGGAAACATTTCGCTTCGACAAAAGATAATCGATTTGCAGGAGCAGAAAATGTAGGTATTCTGCAAGAGCGAACGGCAGACGTTATAAAGCCCGATAAAAAACTGTCTGGCCAAATAAAATAAAGTTGACGTAGCGCACCTGCGTGACCGACATCAGTTTCTTGCGCACCAACATGTCGGAGAGATGCCCCGCGCCCGGCAGCGACGCTGCCAGCAACACGTAAGGCACGGCGGCCATGATGCCCATGTGGCCCACCTCCAGGAGATGCACTTCTGCACACACCACATCCGCACAGGATTCGCAAAGAGCCATGGCAGCAGTCATGCAAAGTGACTTTTTCCTTAATAAATGCAGGATTGTCCATTAATGAGTGCTTTTTGTTAAACAATGATTTTTATTATTCACTTTGTAAGCCTGTGTTCGACTTTAAGTGTACCGGAATTTGTTATTAGATCTGTGCATTTTCTAAAATATTTACGATTGGCTTCATCAATATTCTAAAAACCCATATGATCTTCACGTTTTAGTTCACATCATTTATCATGGAACACATTTTGATGAGAGACCTTACGTGAATGTGGACCTACCGTCCAATGAAAACGATTAGTAGGGTATGAGTCGTTTCATCTTCTATGGTCATTGGCGCTCATATCAAATACAACATGTATAAATCTGGTAATACATGTTTCAAAAATAATACAAGATTTCCAAAGAAAAATGATAAAATAATATATAGAAGTAAAAAAAAATACATTTATTGAAGGGACAAACCGGGAATACCGAGTAAGGTAAACAGGTAAACAGGTTGTGAAACGAATCTCACACATGCAGTTGTTTTGGTCTCCCGATGAAAACCAAAGTCTAGAGAGGGGGAGGTATCATCATCAAGTATTTTAGAGAGAAAACTACATTGTGCCTTCGAAGACACCATAAAACTTCCTGAAGTGCAATATATATTTTACTGAGAGATTTGGCTCGCAGATCTCACAAATTGAAAGTTATTCCTCTCTGAGAAGATATCAGTATGAAAAGTGGCAATGGCTAATGGGCAAAAATTTTATAGTATTATTTCCTCACGCTTAGCAACTAGGCAGGTGAAGGTACATAGTATTATAGAGTCTTTTTTCCTTTTTACCTTAAAATTTGTGTTGTGCCACTGTGTATACCATGCATCAAGAATGGAAAGCTAGATTGAAAGCTGAGTATACCACGTGGGAATTGAAGACATGCCAAGGTTTATTATTTAATTGACTTTTTTTGTATGTTAGTATGTAAATTTAACTGCTTGGTCAGCTGTTTGGGCGTTTTAATTGGGAGGATTTGGTGCACAGAATTATTCTATATTCAAAATCGATTCAAGAATACTTAACCAATTTGGAAGAATTGTTTAAATTATTTAGAAAGTGTAATTTAAAATTAAAACTCCTAGAAATGTGAATTTTGTAAAATGTATGTAGAATTTTTAGGATGTGAAATAAAAAGAGAACGATAAAATTTTGGAGAAACGAAAAACTATCTTGCAAGAAATTCCACAAACCTACAAATATATGAGAGTTAAGAAAAGTATTAGGAATATACAATTACTTTGCTCGTTTTTGTAAAAAATGTTCAATTATAATTAAACCATGTGTTTTGTTAAGAAAAGGAGTGAAATGGAATTAGTCTAGAGAATGCCAACAAGCTTTTGGTTACAACAGGAAGGAAGGAAATATTACAACAAACACATACAATTTATTATCCTGATTTTCCTAAAAGAACGTATGTTTAAACCGATGGAAGTGGAACAGCATTAGGTGCACGCTTGCTACAATGGGATAATAGCGATTGTGTGAAATTTATTACACTAGACAGTAGGGTGTTATGTCTAGCTATCAGTCTTAATTCTTGTCGTTTTCAGAATCTTCATTTATGACAAAAACTCAGAAACACGTATTGCACATCTTTGGCCCAATCGTCAAAGCTCTCCCACCATTTAAGCCATATTCGAAGCCTTAACAGTAACAGTTTGAAGGCTTCTGACAAACTATAGGCACAACAAAATCCCTAGAATGCTTTTTATTTAGCCATTTTTGAAGTATAACTGAACGAGAGATGCAACAGATATGTGGGGTCCTTGACTTGTCTAGTCCCCTACCTTCATACCAAAATAATGCTGATAGGCATTATTCACAAGAAACGTCACAAGAGACGTGAGATTCCGTATCTGTGACGACAATGTTACTTCGCCAGAGATTTACCACAGTATTAAAAATGATTCTCAAAATTTACAAATTTACGTGGCATTTTGATTTAACATATTGTACGTACAAAAGCACTCCAAAAACAGACATCTAGTAATAATCACCACAGAAACAATATGAAAATCTCAGTCACTTGAACAGTAATTGTGTTTATAACCTACAAAGGGCCAAAAACCTACAAAGTTACATTTTGTCAGTTGGGAGGGGTTAAAACACTCAAAAACAAACTTTCCTCCAAAGTAAAAATGTAGACCCTGCAAAATGGCATATCACTGTATCTTCAAAGTAAGAGCTAATTTATCATTTTTATGGTGATTTTTTAATTCAGCAGGTTGAAATAAATAAGAATAAGGTATTTTTCAGCCCAAAACATTTTCACTGTTAGTCGAGAAAAGCGAGAGACCAATATGCCTCTCGTTGGGAAGAAAATTGTTCCACAAGAGGAGAACAAAGCACCATTTTGTTTTATTTTCTTCCCTAATACACTGTTCTCTGTAAAAGCTAAATTAGCCTTAATGAAGATATTCCGCAGCAAATTATTCCTCGGAACGGCTACAGAGGCAGTCTGAATTCGAGTCCCGGTAGATCGATCATATATTGTCGTGGCTGAAATGAAGAGTGGTTCCTCCCAAGAGTGTATACCATCAGAAAATTTTCCTTTGCACTAGGTAGGCGTTAATGTTACCTTCGATGGCAAATTTACTGTATCCGTTGAAGCCATGAATTTGCTGCAAATTATGATACTTTTTCCTTGTCGTAGGGAAGATGTCTCCTCAGCAGGTCTCCAGAAGAGGCCTGGAAACTAACATGTGCGATTGGAAAGACAGCAGGCTCCGCTTTCAGTTTACTACTGTATGTCTGGTCTTGGACATATATTACGGAAGGTTTGAGTGACATTGTCTGGATTCTTGGTCAGACAGGCGTTTGGCAAGGAAACATCGTTAACTCTGATCCTCTGGATTACTCCTCCACCCCAGAAAAGTTGGACACATGTTGGAATTTGAAGGTTATTCTCGTAGTTAACCCAATGCATCGGAGCAGTGCAAAATTTTACTTCATTCATCTCCTTAATCAAATTTTTCGTACACCGGGCTTAACTCCATGCAAAGCTACTGGGTGTCACCGAACCGTTGTCATTTGAAATATTGCAGAGGTTTGAGCACGTGCTGGCATACTTCTCAAAGGCTATTCACAATCTATCCTTTCCGGTAAGATTGGGCAGTAAAAAGTGAGAATTGGAATTCTTCCTTGCCTATCCTTCTGTTTCTTGATCCTACATCCACCTTGAGTTTGGAAAAAGGTTTTTAAATATTCCTCTGATTCGGAGGCAAAATCCAAATAATTGAATACCTCTATAAAGATATAGGGAATAATGTTTTGTCACTTTCACATGGAGGCCATCAATTTCTTCGCTCCTAGTAATTTCATAATTTGTTCAACAATACGTGCATCAACGAGATTGAACTATTCATCTGCCGCATTATCGCTTGAGGCTTTAGCGTCAAAAGCAGTTAAAACTATGTCTGACGGGATATGAAGTAACGTGTATTTTCTGCAAGTTTTTTTAAAATGATGGGATTCCACCCTAACCGTATACAAGTTGAATAATGAATACAGATGAAAATGAGCGTTTTTTACAAGAATTGATAAGAAAATACTCACTCTCATGCAAGAAAAATAGCATTCAACTTACACTCTTGAATGTCTTTTCTACATCGGCACATCATTAGTAGAAATCGGTTTAGGCTTCGGAAATTGGTTAAGGTCGGTTCAAATGAGTGCAAAATAATGTTCAGATTCAACGTAAGTTCTACAAATCTCCTTTATCTTTTGAAAAAGGGTACTGAGCCTTTTTTGCATTTGTTGTTTCCTCACGAGCGACGATAGTAGCGAGTGTGGTAACTTATCGAGAAGAAAAAGTATATTTATTGTCGTGTGTAATATTTCATTTTCTTACATTAGTTTTAATAAATACACTTTAACAACGATACAATATCTTCCGTGATTAGAATAGAGGTAAGGTTTGATAATACTGAGAATAGGGAAAAACTGTTAACACTCATTGTATAGAATTATTACACGCGAAACATAAACGAATCGAAGTCGCTTGCTTCATTTTGGATCTAAAAAAAATGGCACTTATATTATTGAAGATTTGGAATTGGCGAGAAAATGAATGTGCCAAATATTGTGGAAGAGATAGTAGCGAAATAAATAAATAATTCCATACCGGTAAAGTCCAAAAAAGTGTATGATATAGAACACCAGAACCTCTGCAGCTGGAGAAGCAGTAAACATTTGAAAGGTATCGTCAATGAAATATTTTGCTGTGTCATTCTTTTACTAACTCTTCTTGATTTTTGCTGTATGTGTTTTATTGTTAGGGAATAGAAAAACCGTTGTATCAATAAATAATTTAAATTACAAACCCTGGAAACAAGTAGTAAAAAATCACGCCATTCTTTCACAAATAAATTTCATCAGGTAGTTGAAGGAGTTGAAGGGCGGCAAATAAACAACAGCTACCAGCTACCATTTAGATCTGGTAGCCCCGCAAGATCTCCTCGACAGCATATTCTTTGAGTCGTTTTATAAACTAAAGGACGATCCATAAAAATCTGAACCATTTATATGAGTTATAAATTCTCTCTGAAAGCTCGAAGAAACGAGAAATTAGTTTAATAAACTCAGTTGCTCTGGGAGAAACATTTCCACTGCTCAGTGTTGGCAATTTTGTTGACTATTTCTGCGCAAGAGCTTGTCTGTCCAGCATTACGCCGTGCTTGCGTGAGTTTGGCCGTAGCAACCTCGTTGGGCAGTCAGTCGTCCTTTGTGAAGTGAGTGAGTGTTAAGTTCCTATCAGAAACATGCAGTACACCCTGCGAGAACGTGTTTTTCTTGTGAAAACATATTTGAAGACAGAATCATTGGGCACAACGGGCGACACGACAGTCATTTCGAAGAGATTTCAATATGCGCGATGTTTCAACAAAGGCAATAATTTAACGCTTCTCAGGAAGATGGAAATATCTTGTATACTAGAAAGGTACGCGAAATAGGTAAACATAGACTACCACTGAGTGCAGCGACTATTGGTAATGTTCAAAGACGCTTGGAGAACATTCTAAAGATATAGTTGCAGCGATTGAGCCAGAAGACAGGCAATTCATATGGCACATTCAAGAGAGCTGCGAAGCATTCGGTAGTGGGACCATACAGAGTACATTTGATGCAAATATTGAAAGAAGTAGATCGTAAGAAACGAATTCGTTATCGTCAATGGTGTCAGAGGATTGGTACTGATCGTTCAGACATTCTCTCCATAACTTGGTTTACAGACGAGGACTGGTAACATCTTTTAGGCTACATCAACACAAATCAGCAGATACTGGACTGCTGTAAACTCCCCTATTATTCACGAAAAAACCACTGCGTGTTGAAAAGATTGGAGTGTGGTGCGTGATATCAGCTTTCAGGGTTGTTGGGCCATTTTCTTTAATCACACAACTTCCACGCTGCAGTTTATACGCGCATCTTGGAACCATTGGAACAGCGGATAATATCGAACTGGTAAATAATTGATTCTAACAAGATGGAGTTACGTGTCATGCGTCTAACAATTCCATGGAACGTAAAACAAATTCCTTTACTGACGGAATAATCACAAGAAACTTGTGCTCCTCTCCTCATCATCTGACGTAACCTCACTCGACTTGTTACTTAAAAGCAGAGTGTACCAGAACACATCTCGGATAGCTGCAGAACTCCGTGAGGCCAACACATATGAAATAAGCAACAATGGCAAGTATGCACTTCACTAAACGTTGTTGAATATGATGAAAAGAGTACAGTTTTATGGATGCTGGTGGAGGGCACTCCCAACAAGTTATTGTAATCAGTCTCTTTGCTTCTTTTAGGGTTGAGGATACTTTACATGCAGTAAATCTACTACATGCGACAGTCGGCTTTACTTCTCCGAAGGAAGGCGTACGAAGGATTTTTTCGCCCTTAAAAATCCACGACTTCGATCGGGTTTGAACCCGCAAACTCGAGTACAACAGTTCGGTACGCTGACCGTTTTACCACCGAATTATGAAGATACCTATAGCTGAAAGAGGCACACATAAGAGATAAAAGCATTTTGTATTACCCGTTGATAATGAAGTATGGTAGCATTATATTATTGACGTTTAGGTCTTTAACCTTTTGAATAAAATAGATATCACAACTGTCTCTGGATTGAAAGTAAAACAAACTTTACAATGAATGAAAAGATTTAATTTTTGTACTATTATGAAGGTGCTATTCCGACGACATTGTATGACGACATTGTAACTTCTCAGGAACTCCGGAATCTAACGGCGTCTAGGCCAAATGACCTTTAGGGGACATACAATGGATAATTACAAATACAAATGGCACATGCTGTTGATGTTATGGGAACATAATGCTCAAAGTGATAATACTTTGTACACTTGCATCACATTCATGTCTACCTCTTGTTTTCGTTTTGGGAAGGCTCTAAAAAAAATGTACAGATCGTATTCGTACACAGCATTGCTGTTCCTCGCCTAGCAATGTTAAGAGTTGTGGAGACTGAAAAAAATATTTTACGGAGATATTTACGAAAAGTCAAACCCATTTTACTCATCTAAGTAATTGCGAAACAGCACGTTGAACTCTCAAATTATTATCGGAGAAAATTGTACAAATTTCAGGAATTACGGCTCATAGAAAGGATACAATTATCCAAACAGTTTTTCAAAATAAACGGGGCTCAGCAACAAGAGTTTTTCTCTCGAAAATTCTCCGTTTTCCGGCGCATGATTACAATACTTTCTGTTAATACGAAGTAAGTACTAGAAAGTAAAAAAAAGATGAAATTGTTAACCAAATTTTGACATGAAGTTTTGTGGACATGTGAAAATTTAAAGATATTTCAAACTTTGCAAGGTCTTGAGAGTGAAGGCTTATCAGAGAATATCAACTTTTGAGAAAATTATGTCAACATATTAGGCGCTAGTGTTGTCCACGAACGGACAGGCGGAGCGACAGATAGAAAACTGTTTAAAACTAGTGGTTGTAAGACATGACTTTCTTTCTCGCAGCAACAACGGTTACGTAATATTATAATACCGCAATTTCTATACATATGGACATCTCAGCAATCATCTTTAAAATCATTATAGAAGAATCCGCCTAAGAGTGAGCCAAAATGACAGTTCGCTGAACAAGTTATCATCACTTCTAATCCAGAGACGTATCCCTCCGCCGCAACAGCAGTTCAGCCACCCCTCTTCGTAAAGTGTTGGGTGATGGCTCCCGTGAGGACATCACTATGCAGAAGTCTAAGAGTTTCGCTGAGGTATATACGCGTATGCGAGTCCGAGAAGTACTGAGATTTAATTACGTATGTGGAAAAAGAAAACTGCCAGGAATGTAAATACAGCTCGCCACCTTACAGCACAGGCACCGGAAATATGTGGACCAGTAAGCATCTCACATTCTAAACTGGGTTTTAAAATAAACATAATACTTATCACACAAAAAGTACATTTAATGTAATGTTTATAAAAAAAGAATTTAATCTCAACTATTTCTCCTGGCGCACTATTTTTCGTCGGATGAGGACATCACAATAGGAAGCGTCGAAGCCATTTACAAGTTAGCCGACTGCAAACGTCGAAAGGAGGAAGAAGAGTCTAATGAGCTTGAGGACAAAACGACCACAGAACCTTCAGTTGAGTTGCCAGCACTAGCTGTCCGAACGGTCCTTTCTTATAAAAATAACTCTATAACAATTGTAGTACATTAGAGGGGAAAAATTAATTGATTTAAAGGTAATAACACCAACACAAATTCGACAATCCATAATCAGTTCCTTACGCCAAAAAACATCGCCTAGAAGTTATTCTGAGAATTTCAAACTGCAGTGTGACGGTTTTCCCATTATCGCAATCTAACGTCATAACTCCCGAAAGATGCTAGCAAAATAAGTACCGGAAATTTCAATTTGAAAATTCGTTAATTTTCACAATTATGCTGAAATATTCATATTGAAAAAATGTAATAATCTTATTTAAAAAACTAAATTTTTATAACGTTTCATTTAACAAAAAAATCTCTATCATCGATAATTTTCTTTTGCAATTTTCGAAAAAAAGCGTTTGCCGGAAATGGAAGCAGCAATATTTTTTACGTTCTTTGATAATACTAGGGCAAAATTAAAAGTAAAAAATCCCACCGTTTTTGGCAACAAGGACAGATTGACTATATTTCACGCAAGGATACGCAAAAACTACTCGTATTTTCAAAAAATTGTACATGCCTTTATTTAAAGATTTGTCTTTCAACAAAAGATTTAATTAAGGAAAATATCTCTATATTCAATATTTTAGGGGTAGAAGACGCCAAAAAAATTTAACTTTCGCGATTTTCAAAAAATCGGGGATTTCAACGAATAAGACTTGTACCGCTCTCTTAAGCGTCTATTACGCTATCCGACTACAAAATGTAATCAAAAAATTTGGACCAATGCTTTGAAAATTTGTAAAATGTCACAGGGACTTTTGATAAGGCCCCCCAAAATTAATTTATCAGTTTCGAATTCAAGGGGGCGCGACATCAGGCGGATCAATTGGAAATATCAACTTTGGAGAAACTCAACTGAAAGGTTTAGGCGCTATCTCTTCTTACAAAGTAAGACAAGAACGTAAAAATAATATATTTCGTTAAATAATAATTTCAATGGTAGTAAATGCAAGTGGTAACTGATTGTTTGGTGTTTAAAATTCAGTTCTAACTTTAGGTCTTTACTTTTATTCCTATAGTAGATGAAGGGAATAGGTGTGAATAATTAATGTTTTATATAATAAAGAAACATTTCTCTTTCAATTTACTGTTTATATTTTGATACTATGTATTTTTTGGCTCTTTTCCTCTTTAATATTACCTCCGCACTATTTGTCATTTAAGTATGAGGAGTTTGCAAAATTAATTCTATTCATTATTATTAATTGTCAAATTGTTAACATTAACACCGAACGATCGTTTTAAAACATAAGTTGGTAACATATTGTTTTGTTTGCATCTTCTAAGAACTTATTTATTTTTATGCGATAGCGATAATCATTATAAATTCAATTGCAATAGTATCTATGATCATACATTAGAGTAATAGACTTAGTAGTAGTAAAATTAGTTGTAATAAAAAATAATGTTTTGTTGGTACTGAGTTCTTAGAGAAACTCTATTAGATCGTATTTCGAAACGTAGCATTAATCTTCACGTGTCTCTTGCTTACTGCTAAATGTTGGAAAAACAATGCTCACGAGAACCAGAATGCCTCCTTCCACTCTTCATCAGACAAATCGGGAGGTACTGAAAAAATCATCAGAGCAGTATGGTATCAAGAGCAGTATGAGAATGGAAACATTAAGAGCTATCAGTGGACAAAAAAATTGTCTACGCTTGTGGCCGATTCAAGTTTTCTTTTCGGTCCTAGTTTCAAGAAGAAAGTGGACAAGTATGACTTCGTACAAGATATATGCTTGAAAGGCTTTGAAAATAAAGATTTTGAAACTCATGAATACCATTATAGTCCCCAGAGTAGCAACATTAGAAGAGATTTTAGTAAACATGTTTGTTACATTTCCGAGCAATTCAGAGCCTCCCTGAAGTTGGAGCTACGGGCAATAACGCATGTGGTTGAAGCGATCCAAGGGCTCGTTGAGCAATATTGCATTTTTAGGGGCTCGAAGGAGCTTAGATATCGGGGAATTGACTTCATATGCTATCGTAGTAGCTTCGCGATTAGAAACGATATACAATGCCATATCGATTGTTGAAAACCTGCAATTTGTATGACCTCTCCGACAACAAAAAGTAAATATTTGAAATGCAAATGTAATAAATATATTGCAGCGCAGCCGCTTGGCTGTTTGGGAGTCGCCATGACCTAGACAAAGGTGCATTTCGCCCTCAGGAAGGTCGCAGAACGGTGGTCGAAACATTGGCACCTGTGCCTAGTACGCGTCGACTTCAGCCGTGCTCCCTGCAGCTACTGACTCCAGCCGCGGAAGGCTACGCTATCATATTGCAACGCTGTAACTAATAAAATCAGACGTGCCGGTTATGGATGTCCGGAAAATCAATTGCAATCGATCGCCAAATGGGCCGGAGCTCTGGCTTTACTCGCGTGCGGCGAGCACCCACCGAGAAGGTAGCGCGGCAGCTGCACGAGGAAGGGGACGGCGCCTTTAACGTTTCGTGTATACTTACATGATACCACACATGTTAATGAGTGTTTGTAAACAAATAATGTACAACTGTTCCTCATATGTTTTAGTGTTACGATAGTGACGTAGAAGTTGATTTAAAGGATAACTAGGAGACATAGAAATTGATGTATGAGAGAATGAGCCGTAATAATTTTTTTTTAAAAGAATCTATCGTGATGTGCTTAAGAGAATGTAAGGAATTATGCGTTATATGGAATACACAGAACTTCACACGCCCCAGTTGTAAGGCGCCGTCAATTGCAATGGAAACTGCATTCGCAAATCAATTGCAATCGAGCGCGAAATGGGGTGGAGCCGTGGCTTGGCTGGCGTGCGGCGAGCGCCCACCGTGCAGGTAGCGCGGCAGCTGCATGAGGAAGGTGACGGCGCCCCAGTTGTGGGCGACGTGCGCCGCGGTGAGGGCGAGGAGCGGTGGGCTGCACGCCATCGCCCGCCACGGAGTGCAGCTCGCCTCCACGCCTACGCAGCCCAACCAAATGGCGCTTCGACCTTCTCCTGACGAACATTCGTTAATAGGAGGTGACTCAAACCGGCTGAGTTTAGGGCAGAGCCGGCATTGCAGCCGTCTCTGCAGTGAATCTGTCCGGGAGGTCTTAGACGGTGGAGAATTCCAGGACAGCCTGCTTCTATAAGCAGGCTGCTCTGGTCGGTTTGTTTTCCGTCGATTGATTGAATGTTAGTGATTTCGAGTGCGTCAACTAAAGATATTAGTTACGTAAGTGTAGTGCATGTTTTTTCATCGAGAGGTGGCGATGATATTCTCCCACTGGATGGCGAGATCCGGCGACGACCTACCGTCGACTAGCGGGGTTTTCCCCGACTAAGTATCTCCCACCAGCGGGGCACCGCCCCAGCCGGGATAAACTCTAAGCCCCCGACCGGTCTCCCGGCATGTGTGGTTGTGTAATGCATGTTAGAGTAAGTGTGGGTGTAAGTGGTGAGAATACAAGGAAGAGGAAGGAAAGATCGCGCGTGGTTCGTTGCCCTCTGTCATTCGCCTGGTGTTGATCGGAGAAACCACTGAAAACTACCGATCAGGCCAGCCGGCAGGTAGACTTCTCCTCCAGACAGCGACTGAATTCGAACTAGATCACAAGCTAGTGTCAAAAATCTTGCTGTCGTCGGGACTCCAACCTAGGACCTCCCGATTAGAGGCACTGTAGTGACATCGGAGATGCAGCGAGCCACCTCTCCCGGTTTAGTTTTCCGTGCTTTCACTTATCATTGCCAGTCGAAGGCTGGATCAGTACCCTAATCGGACCTCAGACCGCACGCGATCTTTCCTTCCTCTTCCTTGTCCTACTGTCATCCCTTCCACACATACATTTACAAGCACCACCACGCATATCGTGAGACCAGTCGGAAGCTTAGAGCTTGCCCTTTCTAGGTGTTGTCCCGTTGAGGGAAATTCGCATAGGTCTTCATGCAGATGGCCACCGGATCTCATCCAGAGAGGGAGTATCACCTCCATCTTCCACGACATTCACTAAAACCAACAGGACTAACGACCTTAGCAATTGCCGTGCCTGGAATCAACCAACCAATGAATAAGGTGACTCAGAGCTACATTCTCCAACCTTGCTTTGAATTAGTGTTCCAAATGGCGAAAATCGGATAGAAGATTTTCATCTGATACAGGATTTCCCTTACACGAACTTTTGACCTTTTGCCAAACTGTAGCACTTGTCATGCAGCGCGTTATTTACCTAGGAAGGGAAAAACTATAAAATTGAGTATAGCAAGTGAAATTGTGTAAGATGATTTTTGTCAAAACACGAGGAAAACGTTTGACACTAGTAATTCAATCACTGGCATTCGATTATGTATTTTAGTGAATCAGTAAGAATACAGAAACACAGCGATTGAGATGTTGCAGTCCATTCGAGTTGAGACTATATTTTTGTCAAGTATTAGAGTATTTATGAAATTATCAACATTATTTAAGAGTGGAACAATTTGGAGGGTTTTTGGATTTTGTCGTCGACCAAGCATACAAAAAAAAATTAGTGGGAAAAATTTATATTTTATAATTTACATACAAGGAATTTCCGTATGAAGTAGCGTTATCATATATATATATATATATATATATATATATATATATATATATATATAGCGTTATCCGTAAAAATTCCACATGAAGTAGCGTTATCAGAATTTTAGGGATAGTATGAAGGTGTTGAAAAGTTGATGTTTTTTTTACATTACTTGTAACTGACGGTTAATCTAACATCCGGGAGAAACTCCAGCTTAAAGAGCAGACACTTTTTTCACCTTAAATTTGAAAGAACGTAATTATGACCTATAATAAGGAAATATAAGGACAAATGGCATATCTCCATATGTTAGAATTTCAAACAAGAGAACTGTCTCATTGGCAAATGATACTGATTCGTTATGATGCTTCTAAGTTTCGAAACCTAGACGATATTAACAACGTAGTGAGTGCTGAACTACCAAACAGGTCAAGCCACGGTCCGGACTGAGCTGTAGCGCCACCACAAGGAAAACAAATAATATTTTTACCACTGTTCATTGGTCGCAGTTTTTGATGCTACTAGTTATATTTAAATTTTCAGTTTGCAGCTCGATAGTTTTGCCTGATTATTTGTCCTTCATATCTGCGACTAAATAGAATAGACAGCCTCAATAGCAGTCTGCGAAGAGAAGAAATGCATGCATATTCACAGAATGCATTGGCGTGCAGAAGAAAAGCCGTTGAAACCCTCAAGCTACAGAGCACGTATTCTTCACCTGTGGTTGGACATTCTAGTGGGTGAAAGTCGTGGGGGTGAATGTTCTCTAGTGATTATAAGGAAATTGCTCAATGAAATGATGTGGGAGTGCATTACCTCTACGTCTTGCAAGTGAGGAAGGGAAAGCAAAAGTCTGGACGAATGCAGTTTGAGAAATACCTCATAACTGAGTTCATTGACTTCATCCTTATGTCACTCACTAGACATTTAGGTCATCTTTGCAGAATGTAGTCTCAGAAGTTGCGGGGAACATGTATTTGCCGTATATTTGTTCTTTAGTTTCATCTTGTTCTAAAATATTATATTTTATAAACTATTATTCACACTTATTCATTCAACTAACCTTTATTGTATATATCGCTATTCTCCTCAATATTACATTTCTTCAGAAAATTGTACGAAACTTTCCAAACGTCTAAAACTAAAAAAAATCTTATTTATAGTTTTTCATTGTAAATTTTGTTACACATCATTGTGGGAACAATCATTTACAAATATTTCTAATTCCAACCTCGTGTGTAATGATATTAACTAATACAATACGTCTAATTTGCGGTAGTATAATACGCATAAAACAACTACAATACGTATAATAGGCGGTATACTTTACACAAAACATTTAATTAGAATCTTCTATTGTAGTAGAAGTCCGCAAAGCATCATTGACATTTACATAAAACCGCTGAATAAAATTCACAAGTATCTTAACATTTTGAAAAATATACAGAAATCAATAGCATCACCATCTTTTTAAAACTTTTTGTAGTTTTCGCGCAATATTGCGTGCAACGTGTGAAATTTAAAAAAAATAGCAAAAACAAGATTTTCTCGAAAAAAGCTTCAAATGTTTTCTTTAAACTTCTGGTAAGCGTAGTGCTAAATGTACTCTATGAGATATCATAAACGTGATTTTGCTATATTCTTTTGTTTTATAAAAAATAGAAAAGTATAATTGTTTGACTTGTTTTTTACATCGTTAATATTTATACTAGCGGCGATTTGTTCACATAATTACATTTATGAGTACATGTTCTGTAAATAATGTCAAATAAAGTTTCTCGAAAACTCAACAGTTTTCTGTGAAAATGAGCTCAAAATTCCGTATTTTCATAAACGCTCAAATGCGATTTTCTCAGAAAACGGTTCCAAATTTTTAAAATATTGCGCGGTGTGTGCGGCCGCCTACCCGCGTCGCCGCCGCCGTTCGCCGCGTCGAGCGAGGCCTTGGGCGAGGCCGGCGGCGGAGAGCCCGCGCCCGCCAGCGCCGTGCGCAGGTACAGCAGCTCCTCGGGCGGCGTGCTCGGGTCCTCCTCGGGGCCCTCGAACACCAGCGCCGCCCACGCCGCCAGCCACACCAGCCCCAGCACCCCTGCGCCCACGCCCGATGCTACACCCTTTCAATCCCTCAGGAGATTGGTTAGTCGTTCCGGGCACGTCAACGGCGAAGGTCAATAGTTCCGTAAGGCACCGCCACCCGCGTCCACACACACAGAGCTCATTTTTGATCTCTTCAAACGTCTTTTTTTTCTCGTGCGAATGCCGGAGCAGTACCCTAACAAACGGGCCACGGACCGCGCGCGATCTGTCCTTCCTCTTCCTTGTCCTATCCTCTCTCCTTACACACACACTTACACTAATATGCACTACACTACCACATATTCCGGGGGACCGGTCGGAAGCTTAGGGCTTGTCTCGGCTGGGGCGGTGCCCTGCTGGTGGGAGAGTCCTGGTTATGGGGAAACCCCAGTATCCGACGGTAGGTCGGCGCCGAATCTCGCTGTCCAGCGGGGGAACATCACCGCCATCTCCCGAGAAAAAAACATGCTATACACTTACGGGACTAATGACCAAAGCAGTTGACGCGCCCGGAAACACGAAAAAATCAATCAATCAAACCGTAAGTGTGGTGCATGTTTTTATCCCGGGAGCTGGCGATGGTCTTGTCCAGCTGGATGGCAAGATTCGGCGCCGATCTAACTGTCCGCTTGCGGGTTTGTTCCCCTACCGGGGTTCCACCAGCGGAGCAACCTAATCGGGACAAGCTGTAAGTTTCAGAGTGGTCTCCGGACATGTGTGGTAGTGTAGTGCAAGTAAGTCTAAGTAAGATGTGAAGACAGGACAAGGAAGAGGAAGAGAAGTTGACGAGGTGTTCGACGGCCGTTTGTTAGAGTATAGCTCCGACATTCCGGTGGTGTGGCTTGAAAAAAATCTGGGAAAAACTGGCAAACGGAGCAGCAGTAGTTGAATCCCTCGACTTTGCGTAGTATTGGTGACACTCCACTCAGGCCAGGTTTGCTCAAATGGGCGGCTCACTCGGTGTACCCTGGCAGGCAACCTATGCAGGTGTGGCGCGCTGCTTGTTGAGTCACCCCCTTGGAAAGAGAACGGAGGGAGAGCTCGGGCGTGATCGGGTCTAATTTACTGAAATTCGACTGGCTCGGGAGAAACTGCAGCGGTCCACCGCAGACAGATTGAATCAAATTCTTAATCTGGATAAAATTCTTAAATGCTTTTGAGCAGCCGTGATTGAGATGGAATAATTGATAAGAATCAATCAAATTCCTGCATGCATTTTTGGGGATAGTAGAAATGTTTAATATATGAATATTAATTATGTCATAATTGTAAAGAATTATCTGGCTTCGAATCAGTAAAAAACGACAAGTTTCCTAATTTGAACTTTTTGGAGGTCACTCGCTTCAACCCAAAATTTAAACTTCTAATTTTATAATTCTGGCAAAAATAGCGTTTTGATATGACAATTAAGTCAATTCTAATATTTCCGAGGTTTCAGCAAGTGTGAATTATCCAGCAACCTTGATGCTCGTTCCGCTCACCACACGCTCTTACATAAGAAACGTGTGACTTGCGCTTTTATTTATTTGAGTTACATTACAATAGCTATTTTTATACGTAAAAACGTCATGTGCGAAGGCGTTGTTCAAAAATAAACGACTACGAATGCGATTATAAAATAATACAAAACACAAATTCCAATGTGATTACTCACGTATAACTGCCTAGTGACAGGGAGCGTCTGATCTCACACCTACATGAACTGTCAGATGATACGTACATCCTTAGTTTTCTCTTTTTGTTACGTAAAATTTCATTCGAACGCTTTCTATTGAACTAGACTCCGCTACTGCCTTTTACTTCTCAACTTTACAGCATTGAAACACGTTAATCGAAATCTGATTACATATTTCTGTCAAAGAGAGATAATAAAATTAGGCGATATATCAACACTTTTTTTTTTAAAAAAAGGGAAAATGCTCACACTGTATTTCCTCTTCTTTAAGACATAAAATGTTTGTTATTCATTTCGTGAACATTGCTCTTGAACTGTAGAATATCCGCTCACACCATTATACGACACTATAAAGGCAAATTAATTCTTTGGGCATGGACGATTTCTGATCTTCCAACACTTTTCAACTTTCTGTCCCTTACGAAACTATAAACTCTTCCCCCAAACCTGGCTATGTTCCCCGCAGGGAGGGGGGGGGATCGCGGTCACGGAGGTGGTCACTATCTCTGGTGAAGAGTTGTGACGACCACCCGGATCCTAAGTTTCACGGTGCAACTCACATCGTTAGCTTTAAAGTGGAGGCAGTGAACAGAGATGCTAAACCCCGTGTTGCCGGTCTTGCCCGATAGCCCACCAGTTGACGCCTACCCTCAGCCTGGATGGATCCAAAAGACCTTCGTTTGAACGTTCCAGATCCCACACATAGAAGTCCAGCCGGGAAAAAGGTCCTACCCGTCGGGTAGCTTAAGTCCTGGCAATACCTTAGTTCGGGTGGCCGTCTAATGGTCTTTAGGCTTCGTCGTGGTAGTGGTCTGATACTTTGGGCAAACAGGAGGGACATGTTGCCGGCGCATTGTTTGGACACCGGTACTAGGCTGGATAGCTAATAACTCTGAGATGGCAGGGTGGCCCCACCCAGGCATTGAGTGGGGACGTTGCCGTGAGAGCAAACTGCGTCCCGGTGGAATCCGGAACCTCCTATTAAAACTAGATTTACGTTGGTAGCAACTAGATCACTGGAGTTAAGTGAAGGGGACAACACTTCTAGCATCTATTATGATTGTGGTGAGTACACAATTTACGTTTTCAAGCCACAGCTCGTACTACAACATAATGTCTGTTGTACACAGCAAAGGGCCACTGTGGAGAGACTTTCCTGGTGCACTGTACTTAAACACGAAAAAATGGTTCCAAGACGGAAAATCCCCAGCTGTCACTGAAACATAGGTACCTGGGTTTCTCAGCGGATAGCTGAAGCACTATACGAATCGTCTGAGGAGGAATATCAATCTTACAGACGTTAAAAGAAAGTTGAACATTTAAAATTAAAAAAAAACAACAGAGGTTTTAGTGAAAATATGTCTATTTCGTTTAGAATTTGTAAAAACGTTTTCAGATGTGAGAAAATCTTTTTACATACTTTTTCAAAGTTGTCACTTTTTACACAAAATTTCGCAAAAAACTACTCTTATTTTCGAAACATTTTACATGACACAGTCGCATAACAATGAAACGTGGGGGTCAACGATGAACCGCAACTGAGTTCTTTCTTCTATCTTTATTTAGATAATGAGCTACTGTCTCATCCTTTAGGGTATTAATTAGGAACTTTAACAATACTTACGGATTATTTAATCTTTCAACTCTTATTGACATTTCGCCGAGAGAAGTAATACCTAGTATACCTAGTGTTTACATTGCACTCTGCAGCTCCATGCTTATCGACGCTAGTTCACATTGCAGTGATCACTTCTGGTGCAAAGAGTGGCGAGTGTAGTGAAACGACTGACGAATATTCAAGTAGTTTCTTTTCAAATACAACACAGTGCAAACGTTAGTGAGTAAGTGTTTATGCTCTGGTCTCGGGCCAGAGCATTACCCAGTGAACAAAAAAGATGTACTGTGTGGGGATCATATACTACTGATATCAACATTATTGCAGTGCGCAAAGTGCATCCTCAACAGGAGAAGTAATTAAAAGTGTTTTAGAAGTATTAAATAATTGTAATGCAGCTGTAAATTTCATAATGGAAATGATAGAGCCCACTCCTGTCCAGCAAAAAAAGTACAAGAACTTCAAAACTTGCAAAACCTTCAAACTTCAAATCAGCTTTAGTGCTTGAAGACTAACATGAACAGTTACGGCGAAATATTTAAGAAGAGAACATAAATATTCCGCAGCTGCAGCAGCATCAATATATTCAACATGACCCGCATATTCAACATTCTACACTGCATATACGTAATCAGAATCAGCGCTTTTAACAGAACGTAAACACAGAATCAAATGTTATAGAAATGAATTCTACAAAAAGGCAGAGGAAACAAGATCGTGATATGTTATCCCAGTGTCAAATAGGTACGATATGATAATGGAAGAAGAACCTCCAAAAGAATCAGATAAAGATACTCCATTAGTTAAAATCTCACCCATTTATGTTATGTATAAAACGATAGTTATTAGATGACATCAAATTAGTAGCCAGAAACGATTTTACCTAAGTGGCTGAATATTAATAATATTTTTTTCAAGACAATTGCAATGTCAACAAAAATGTATAATGTCGTTAACACACATGAAAGGCATCACAGCCGAACAGGAAAGAATAAATAAAGCTCTTATTGGTTGTTTACAAAAAATTCGATACCGTCGTCATGTGCAATCGCTTTGTATAAGTTCTGGCATTCTATTTGAGCAAGACATGCCCATAAACACGCTGATATATTATTTTAGTATCTGCCAATGTCGATAAAAGTTGTGAAATTGCAATAAAATAGTACTTTTGAAAACGTATTTTTTAAAAAGCGTGTTCGTCTTTGTCCCGGTGGAGCGGATTTCAATAACAGAATAAGTGCACATGAGGCGGTAGTTGTTCATAGACTGACAGTTATTTAGACGTAAACTAATTTTTCGGGATCAATGACCTACCAAACATGGGTTATGACTACAGAATGTAGTAGAGGAATTAATTCACTACATATAGGAGCAAAAATTATCCAGTTTTGTGATACAAGGGACCCACTAAACCAGTTTTTCTGATAAAAAAATCAATTTTTCTCTGTAGCTTTACATAAATTTCTCTACACTACACAGTAGTACAAATAAATTAAATTACCCGGGATGCGTTTACGGGTCTTCTCTCCCACCCAAGAGACGGAGAGGTTCGGTCTCGGCAAAGGACTGAAAAACATGGAAGAGCGCGAGATGTATGTTTTGAGATTTCGCGAAGAAGGGTATAAAACTTGGGGTCAGGGGGTCGGCTCTGGAAAGTCTGGAAGGTTACTGCGACTAAAAGCATTAATAATGAAATTGAAAATGCACCGATTTTTAGGTCATTGCATCTACTAAAGGGCCGGCATGGATGAAAAAGATAGTTCGAGCGTGTACCGACTACACGCCTCTACTTGAAGGGTCGCGGGTAAGAATCCCGACCTAGCAATGAGTTTCAGCTGTTGTCAGTTCAGACCAGTTTGAAAGTTTTTTTTTGACGTAAAATAAATAAAAAAAAATAAATAAAAAAAAGAATGTTGGTGGCTAGCAAATGATTCGAGATATTCCTAGATAAAAATATTTTAAAAAACTAAAATACATATTGTCTTTTTACAGCACTAAACAGCGCGTAGATTAAGATTAACAGCACAATATACAATTACCTATAGTACTGAATGCAATAATAATTTTTTTGTAATATGACTGTTTAGTAACAAACAAATATTTTACGTTCTCGTGTACTATTAACACAGTATTTAGGAGAAGTAATACTGATAAACTTTGCCGCAAAGAAAATGAATTAAGAATATTTTGAAATACGTAGTCAACACGTATTGGAGACATGAAAAAAAATCTCGATCTAGGTATATGGATTTGATGAATATCTCGTATTTAGTCATCATAACCAAAAAAGGACTTAAACAAAGCAAGAACTAAAAAGTCGAGTAATTACAACAGATGCAGTATCAATGCTAATGTAGATAAATTTCAGCGGAAATAGACGCAGAACACAAACCATCATTTAAAAAGAGAGAGAACTAAGATACTACTTGAGAAGGCACTACCGTCTACTCTATATTGTATGAAAGTTTATATTTCGCGTTTCGATTGGGATTTTCACGAATGGTTGCGAACAGCAATTTACTTTCTGAAGAGAATCTACATTTCTCACAATAAGCCTATGTAAATCGGCCGAATCGGTTGATTTTTTGATTATTTGCATCTTTTATTTTCTATATCTAGGTTTTACATTTATCATGAATCTCGTGTTTGTCAAATAATTTCTTCAGCGTACGTTTGTGACTACAGATGCATAAGAATAGTTGAGGGTGTTGATTTTACCAGTGGTTTGGCAGTCAAATAGTTTTCGTTCGTTGTGTGTACTTTAATGTCTTCTATATATTTCCCGATACTTACAATATTTCATTCAAAATTTACGTATTTCATCGTACGCTTAAATGTGCTTCAGAAATGGTACATCATCTCAAAAATTGCATTCGTCATTTATACATGATCATACCTTGAATGTTTGGTTTTGTCAATTTCTTTATTTAGATTTAACAAACGATACATAACTCTTCCTACATGAAGAGTTGCAATTTTAGAATTATTCTTGGCATACATTTACTTCAAGCTAACTGGCAAGTAATTCTCCAATATTTTATAATCGCAAAAGGAAAAACGAATTTTTGGCATCGAGTCTTCAAATGCAAACCCGGAGCCAGCTCGTTCCCAAACCCTGTGGCGGGTAGTTCCATGAACTATGTCAACTTAAAAAGTAAATGGTCTGTTGTCTGATGACGAATATCTAAATTAGAAAACCAGTTCTAGACGTTTGCTTTGAAGATGTCAGCGAAATGAATTTAAATCTAAGCAATCAAAACTGGTCAGTTTGGATCCTTCATTTGTTGAGTGAAATATTCATAACTACGTATTTTATGAGATGGTGTTCTGTCAGTAAGTGCTCACCGAAGACGTAAAAGATGGAGGCCCAGCCGAAGTGCAGTGCGAGCGCCCCCGACAGGAAGAAGACTAGCACGGTGCCAACGTTGGTGCCCGAGGCGGCGAGCGACGCCAGGCGCGCGCGCTCTGTGGGCGGGGCCCAGCGGGCCCACAGCGCGCTCATTGCCGGCAGCGACAGCCCCTACGCACGCCCTCGCTGCAACCAACCAGCCCTCCAACCCAGCGGGCCCACTGCGCGCTCATGACCGGCAGCGACAGCCCCTGCGCACGCCCTCGCTGCAACCGACCAGCCCTCCAACCCAGCGGGCCTACAGCGCGCTCATGGCCGGCAGCGACAGCCCCCGCGTACGCCCTCGCTGCAACCGACCAGCCGTCCAACCCAGCGGGCCCACAGCGCGCTCATGACCGGCAGCGACAGCCCCTGCGTACGCCCTCGCTGCAACCGACCAGCCCTCCAACCCAGCGGGCCCACTGCGCGCTCATGGCCGGCAGCGACAGCCCCTGCGCACGCCCTCGCTGCAACCAACCAGCCCTCCAACCCAGCGGGCCCCCAGCGCGCTTATGGCCGGCAGCGACAGCCCCTGCGTACGCCCTCCTGTAAGCGACCAGCCGTCCAACCCAGCGGGCCCACAGCGCGCTCATGGCCGGCAGCGACAGCCCCTGCGTACGCCCTCCTTGCAACCGACCAGCCCTCCAACCCAGCGGGCCCACTGCGCGCTCATGACCGGCAGCGACAGCCTCTGCGTACGCCCTCCTTGCAACCGACCAGCCCTCCAACCCAGCGGGCCCACAGCGCGCTCACGATCGGCAGAGACCAACTTTACTGTCGGGGATGAAACAGCGAGTATGTTTCTGGGCGTGTCAACTACTTAGGTCATACGTCCCGTAAGGGAAGTGTTTGTTCTATCGCGGAAAGTGGTGATGTTCCGTCCCCGATAAAACGTGAAATCCGACATGCACATCACAGTGGTCAATTTCGGTTCAGTACCTGGAGAAAAATAATAGTGCTTAATGTTGACCATTTTTTGCTTAAAACCTATGTGAATATGTACGCTGTTGTTTTCATCCTTCTACACGTTATTCGCCCAGTGGGTCAAAACTAGCCTGTCGGAACCGTTATGAATAAACGATAACAGTAAAAACAGTTCTTAGAAGGTAAAATGTATAATGTAGTTTTTAAAATTCTTTAAAGATCTCATTTGCTAAGTTGACAATGACTTTACACTGTCTCTAGAATTATGAAAGAACGTGTCTCAGGAATTAAGTTTTCTGAGGTGACGGTTCTAAGTGATCCTCTCTTAGCCGAGGAGCTGATGTTCGTGATTGCAGTGCTTGTAAATGTCACATTACTTACAGCTGCACCCACAGTGAAATGCGGAGGACTGGGGTCAATTATTGAAGAGACTTACTCTAAACTCCACCTTAGTTTGAGACTTCGACTGAACTGTCAGCTCTGCAATGTACATCGGTACTATTGTACCAATATACATCGCAATGCACATCGGTACTGTTGATATTACGTCGGTACCGTTGTAAATTATGTGTTGGGTAGAACCAGCAGAAGATCGGAGTAGACAAAAGCGCAACATAACTTCGAAAAGTTAGGGAATATGTACAACTGGAAATGCATTTGCGCGACCACAGATGGATTTCAAGCTACCGGAAGAACCAGGTGACCGTGGGGACTTAGGATTACTAGACGAGAAATCACATGTTCGCTTCGAGACGGAGTTTAGTCCATTCATTTTGGCTGAATTCATCAAGCATGTACTACGCTATATCTACAACCTAGATCTTCACACCATATGGAGTCTACCGGAGCAATTACGTTTTAAATGGCACAAGGATGATTCAAGATTACCATGCCGAAATCTACTAGGCTCCTTGTCAGATACGCTACTCATACCATCGATTCAATGAGACGAAGGCGAAGCTCTGTTTTACGTTAATTACAGATTGATATAGAATGTTTCCGCAGTCATCACGAAAGCCGGAACCGTTATCCGATATCAAAGACTTAAGCATGCATATCTCACTTTAAGATCACAAGATTCACGCATCCAAATAAGCTACGGTTTTGCAGGTAATGGGGCTCTCGTTTACCGCTCTGACACCCATAACTTGCGGTTCTCCGCCAGAATTCTCTGCGAAATAAAAGTAGACTGGCTAATGTCTACCTTACAGAGTGAAGGAAGAAGCAGATGCCGGTAGGAACCGCTCGAGCTGCTATTCATTTGGGATAGCATGCAAATGTGCCTGATGGCTGAATTGCTACCCGAAAACATTGATGATGAAGAAGAAAATGGTGTCAGTTTCATTGATTTAAGGTAAATATTTGTTAAAATGTGTGGTTTCAAGGTCCTGGTACGATAAATCATTTGGTTAGCCTTTTGAGGTTTCTAGCTGTATAAATGAGGTAGTTGTGATGGAATTGGAAGTAGTTGGGTCTCAAGTAATTTGCGAAAATGGTAAAAGTCTGAGTAAACATTGGGATAGTGTGGTTTATACGCACGAGATGAATGTCAATTGTATTATTTCGAAAACATTAAGCGAAGTATTGTTGAGAGAATTTCTTTCCAGAGATCCTTACAAAGTGTGGCACAAAAAGCTACGGCATTTGAAGTATGAAAGTTTTAAACAACTTTTATCCTAGGTTAATAGAATAAATCTTCTTGTAAGGAAATTGTCAGATGAACAATGTACGAATCGGGGAAATACTCAATTTTGTCACATAACAAACCTCATGCATGCTTCAGTGTACGTGATTCCCACGCACATATCCAGTGGATTCACAGTTTTGGCTCCAGTAGCATCTTATAAAAAAGAAGTGTCTTCTTACATTAATTGATGACTACTTTATTTTAACGATAACATATGCTTGAGAAAGAAATTCGGAAGATCTTCAATGCTTCACAATGTTATATGTAATGGTTACATCTCGTTTCAACCTTGACATTTCTACTGTGATGTACCACACTACTTTACTACTAACATATTACGATGCAACAGACAGAAACCAGATGTTTCTGTTGCGCAGAAATAATGACGAGATCGAGTTGTAGAAATAACAATCGCCCTTCCTTAAGCGTGTCAAAATCGAAAAGGGTCCGTTCGTGGAACCTACAGAAAGAGGGTCAACAGCGCTTTGGGGGAACAAGAGGGCGAAATAGCTGCGCAGAGACGCCGGTTTGGAAAGCTTGACTGACCCATATGAATTAAAACTATTGGTGCAAAACCAGCACGTATTTTCTCCCTCGTATTTCAACGCAAAATTACGCGAAAAGTACTCAAATTTTCGAAAAATTGTTCATAGTCTTATTGCAAAACATATCTTCCATGAACAGATATCATTAAAGAGAAAATCTCTATCTTTAATATTTTTATTGTAGGAACACTTAGAAAAAAAATTTTGAACTCATGAAAATTTCGAAACATTACGATTTTCAATGAAAATGAGACCTCCACGATTCTCTTAAACGTCCTTCACACTATCCAACAAAAATAATAAAAAACGATGGAGCTATTTTTTTCAAAAGTTGGAAAATGTCCCAGGGGCTTGAAGTAAAGTACACCCCCAATTAAAATATCTATTTCAAATTCAAGGCGCAGAAACATCTGTCAGACCGATCAGGGGATATCAAATTTGCAGAAAATCGGCTGAATGGTTTAGCCCCTACGTTATTCA
Organism: Teleogryllus occipitalis; assembly: GCA_011170035.1. NCBI lineage: Eukaryota > Metazoa > Arthropoda > Insecta > Orthoptera > Gryllidae > Teleogryllus > Teleogryllus occipitalis. The sequence goes on from BLKR01000446.1 coordinate 428,950, forward strand.
CATACGGCCGATTTTGCCCCATTCGATTTTTCGGTATCAAGAACCCATAAAACTTGAATTCTGGCTACACCATGTGATAGAGGATTTATTTTCTGAATTAAGCATTTCTCTCTACGTCGTAGCGAGAAAGTAGTAAAAGTAAAGAAGACCCGAGGACAACTATGGATTTTCTTGGAGAGGGGACATTTATCCCAGCCACACATATGCGCGTGTGTCCAAGAGGCCTCTCCAGTAGTCTTTGCCCGAACCCGCGACACAATTTCTAGAAGCCAATGAAATGCGTTGTTTCGTCGCAACATAAAATAGGGATTCGGTTTAAATTAGAGAAATGGCTGACAATGCCAGGTCGCTATGGGAAGAGAACGAGCGAAGTTTCATAGTAACCTTATGTACCGAAGAGCGTCATTTGACTTTTTATTTGAACTTTGTCACCTTTTTTTAATCGACTTAAATACTTGGCTTTTACTTGATTACTCAACTCACTAACGTGAGTGACTTGCTTACGTGCCGACGCTGATGACGGCAGAACATTAAGTGGACGCCGTCGTGCTTGCTTGAATTGTGAATTGCGACTACGTATGATCTTCCAGTTGCTACATGTAGTTAGAACATTTAAACGAACATTGTCTGGAATGTGGAAATTCCTGGCAACACGCAATTAAAAATTTGCAAATGAGCACCTAGTCTATGGAGTGATCGGTCAATGGGCTGTTGGAAGCAGTTAAGGGCGCAGTGATTGGAACTATTGTGGTGGAATTCCGAGTAAACGAATGGCAGTCGACGCGGACAGAAACGATGCCGTCGCTTAGTCTGCGCGCGACTTAGGTCAACAAAGTAGCGCGACGGTCTCCCTCAACTCTCTCAATATCACTCTCTCTCTCACACACACTCTCACTCTCATCCTCTCTCTCTCTCTCGCTCTCTATCTCTATCTCAGCTGGCAGTCAGTGGCAAAAAATGGTAAGGAAAACGGGGAATGCATTTCTGCTTACCCGCAATGAGTTCTCTGATTTGCGAAATCTGAATTGGTTTAAAAAGACTTCCATTGCCAAGAGCCCTAGTACGATACGCATAAATTCATATGAAGCAGTAAATCCAGTTACCTCTGCACTTTGCGATTTTCGGCCCTTTAAATTGTATCCAAATTATTATTTAGAAACTTAAATTCAACATATTGCCAACTAAACATACGTTTTATTTACCTCTTTATTCCTAGTCATAGCATAACGGTAGTGTATGTGTTTGTGGGGAGATTTGTCCGCTGAGAAAGTAAATTTTCGAGATCATTATCACGTTAATGTTCTCAGATGAGCACTTAGCCTAGCAAGCTTGGTTTTGCCGGCGGTGGTCGGTGGTTTCTCACTACACGTATATCGGTGAGTGCGAAATGAAAGCGAATATTCTTCAAGGTTCGGGAAGATACTGATTATGAAACAGCATAGTACAGACCTCGGGTTTCTTGTAACGATTATTTAAACTTAAAGTAATTATATTCCAAATTAACTACTAATATTCATCTATCTACTACAGAACTGTCTTATTTAAATTACTTGGAAAATCGGTCAGAATGTTAATTCACTGACACCTTCTGAAACCCTACAATGAAAATTGATCTAGTATAAAATTCATGTTTAAAAGGACACGATAATAATGTGCCAAGCAACGCAAAAATTTAAATTGTTCCTTTGGATAATTATTAGTTCATAAATAATTTGGTTTCGGTACTCCTTAGATACAGATATAACACAGTTTATAAAGTTTTAAAATCCAACAAGAGGCGACAGACCAAAGGAGTCTCAAATATTAAGTAGAGCAGAAATAGAAATGTTTATTGCGGAGATATTTGCTCGGAGGACGACGATAGTTATTTGCTCATGAAGGGTTAATTTGAAAATATTTTGCAACGATTATCATTTGAAACTAATCTAAATCGCAACTTGTGAACATTGTTTTCGAAACCGAGCATGTCGCAAGCAAAGAATTGGGTCAACAGCACCAAATGATAGAGAAGAAAAGGCAAATATTTCAGAGTGAATGTTTTATTCCTGGAGACAGATATGAGTTCAAAGAGCTCATTTGCCATGGATGATGAAAGAAAATTGAATGGACGTGTTATCTGCAAAAAGAACCCAGTTTTACGGCCGTCACATGTGAAGGGCAAGAGATTTTTCTCATTTTCACATGCCACGTGGATAAATGGTCAACTCACGATGCAGTGTATACACTTTGACAAATATGTAGCTGCACTTTGCTAAATTGAACATCAATATTCACGTATAAACATTGATGATTATAAAAAGTATAATGGACACTGTTTATAACGCATGACTCAAACATTGCTTGTGGAATGTGATGGAAGTAGTACATTCAATCTGAAAAACCATGGGAGATAGTAACCCCAAAAGATCATTGAAAAATATGGTGCGGAGTTGGAAACAATTTGATTTCATACCAAGTACTTTCTGTGAGAGAGGAAAATAATATATACTATCACTTCAAGCTCAACGTGTACGTTCAAAAGATTGCGATTAGATGATATGCTGATCTTTTAGTAGATGTATTCATGTAAATAATGAAAAGGCTTGAATATATTTGATAATTAGCTGAATATATCCTTATTGTTGTCGTTAATAGCATTGTATTCATTTTTTTGAAATAAACAAAATTCCAGTAAATCTAGTCTAGGGATTTCGTTATAAAGCATACTTCGCTACCAGAGTCTAACAATGCCTGTAATGGAATGTTATTGCCTTTCATATTGATTGCATAAACGATAGGAATAGGAAACAACACTCCAAATTGTTTTATTCTCGAAGCTAAATGGAACAATATTTTTTATCGTTGCTTGAAATAGGTTCATTTTGAAAATTTGCTCTTGCATTCTAACAATCCTTTGATTGCACGTTAATACGAAGTACTAATTTAGATTTTTTTGTTAGAAGACATTGATTTAACTTTCTTTGACGGCTGGTTGTGCTTCTTATAGTTGGAGCAATGCAGAAGAAAATGTTCTCTGTTACAATATCTACATCAACGTTGGCTACACTGTGATCTGGAGTAGATTTTCATAGACACTTCATGCATAGTGAATTGGTTCGACACAACTTTAAGGGCTTCTGAATGGGAAGATGCTGATGCATACAGTGGCGGATTTACACATGGGGAGCCCCTGGGCACTACACTCCCTACCGTCCTTTTTCGTATTACACAAAATGAACTAAACGTCTTGTTAATTGGACATTGTAATAACATTACACAAAATAAACTAAACGTCTTGCTAATTGGACATTGTAATAACATTACACAAAATGAATCAAACTAACTTGCGTCTTGCTGATTGAACTGCGAATTGGTCGATTAAATCATCACAGTATTTTGATTTTAAAATTTCGGATTCTCTTGACAACAACACAAGCACATTTAATTGATCTTCGGTCATTGTTGATCTGAGGTAGTTTTTCACTCGTTTCAAATATGAAAAAGATCATTCAGCGCTGCAATTACTTATCGGTGTGCAGCCAATACTCCGGTATGCAAAATCAACATTGGGATAATCATATACAAGTCATTTTCACGAAGGAACTTCATCAATTTCATTGAAGACAAATTTTCAATATTTTTCTAAGCGCAGTGTGCTTGGAAGTGTAATATTTCATGCCCCACTGTGCCTTCTCAATATGTGACACAGAATTCTCAGTTAATTTTTCTTGTACATTACTTTCATTTTTTTTTTTTAATTTGTTGCGTCTCCATTCATATTTCAAAGTTTCGTATATTCGAGTTGACTCGCAAACTAAGTAATCTAACATGAGTGGCGTAACGTAGTGGGGACCAGGCACACCAGGCGGCAAAATTTCACAATAATAATAATAATAATAATAATATCTTGTAAAAATTTGAACAACTTCAGTTCAAATTTTTGGCACACCTACGATTGGGACAGATTGAAATGAGCACAGAATCTTTTATTACTTATTCTCTAACGACTTCTTTAAATGAATGTATAATAATGACATCTTGTTCATTGAAGCGACTGGCAACACCGTCTGTACTGACTTGCAGGGATTCCCCTTATTTGAGTTTGTGATGGGATTGTTTATGACGAATATTTAGCGAGAACGACTTCTATCACATAAAAAAAGTGAATTTCATTGACACAGTTTTGATGACGAAACCAGAAATGCCAAATTGTCTTACGAAAATGAATGGAGACAAAAACTTCGTTTTCTTTGTTAGATAGAATATCTGTAGAAATTCATGAGCATTTTCAGCAGTTACTAAATTTGGCGAAGCAAGTTTGCTTATTCTAACGCCGGTTATATTACTAGATTCGGAGGATAACAAAGGAATCTAGACTATGCATCAGCCAAAATTGACGAGCAGGATTTCAAGCTGGAAGGACTTCGACTTCCGACTTTTATTGTTGGCACAGGCAACAAACGAAAATATATTAATTAATGGGGACCCACGTGAATTATTAAAATGTATTGTGAAATACATTTGGAAGATCTGACCAACGTTATAATTACTGCGCTGAATATTCCTCACAAATGCTTCAAGTATACCCAGCTGTGAGCGGTTTTTCAAAATTGAAATTGATCAAAATTATTAATGATTAACAACGATCACTTCAAAGTTCACCAATCTGATTATCTTGTCTATTGAGCAAGAGCTATATGATGATATAGACACTGATAGTGCAATAAAGGACTTTTTTAAATACATAAATGAAGTTTTAGTTAAAGATAGAAGTTTTGTTATGAATTCTATCAATTATAATATTTTTCAATAAAAATATAAACAGTAACAGTATCGATCTAGTTCTAATTGGATGTGGTTTGGTGTTTTATATTCAATTCGCTGAGAACTTAACCTTTTCGATCGGCAAGGTATGATAATAAGTGTTCTATTCCTGTTGTATCAATGTAAGTGGCATACGTTAAGAATTTTTGCAATAAATATGATTATTTTGTCAAACACATTGTGACATACCAATATGGGGACATGTTTCATTACATAATATTTGTCGTAAATGGGCGAAATGGTTAGGGCAAATAATAAGCAATATGGCGCCTTAGTAACGACGTCGTGGTTGTTGTCAGGATAAACAACCATTCATCTGACCGTGGAGGTGACGACGTGAGTTATTAAAACGGAAGTTTGTGGCATTTTGTCGAAACAAGATAGTAAAAAAAATAAAAAGAAAGGCGAGGCATTGTGGGTTTTAAATGGACGATAAAATTCATTCTGTCGCATGTCGTGACGGTGAGCAGTTCGCTCGCGAATAGATTAATTTGTGCATTGTTCAGACTTTGAAATATTTTCGTGTGGTAGAGCAAGAATCGGACTTGAGGAACATATTCGGACTCTGAATATTTTCGTGGCAGAACTACAAGTGAACTTGCCATACTTTCTAAGATTTGTGGAACGTGTCGAGTTCTGAATATTTTGCTGTGCATCAAAATAAGACTTGGAAATTTTTCGCGAGTGAACTCTAATCATTCTTGAGCACATTTTCTTGCTATAAACGGAAGATAGAACCGAGAAATTTTTTGCTGCGTAATCATAAAAGCACTGGATATTTATACGGAGAGAACGGGCATCAGACATAATATAGTGGAGCTAGAACAAATATTTGAGTGGTGCGAAACGGTGAATCGGCAGTGTTCGTATTTAAAGAAGAGAAGAGGATTCGTGGTAATTGGGCTTCGGGACTTCGGAACCTTAAGAAAGAAGGGAAGGCGTTTCTTCGAGGTGGCATCGAATCAAGAGCGCGCGAAGACCAGAATCACCGAATAAGGTTCGAACCAGGTCATGACTAAAAAAGTTTCTCATTGTAAATTTTTACATTTTTATTTGCTGCATTTTGATAGGAAATAAACATTAAGTTTCTCTTTGAAAGAAAGATAAATGATTTTCATTGGCCAATTCAAGCTAATAAGTAGCTAGATCAAATAATCTCTGTTTTCAGATTCCTCGCCATTCTGTATAGATGGCAGATCGGGTAATCGGCTATTAATAGATAATAGCGATTATTTCTGACGTGACCCATCGACCCAGCTAGCGGGATAATATTTCAGTTTTTATCAGAGTAATAATAGTTAAAATATTATCGTAACCTTTTTCCTGGCGCCCATGTTATTAGAAATTCGGAAACGGGTTACGACGAATCGCCCAATAATTGTAGCAGTTAGGGGCATGTTTCATATATATATATATATATATATATATATATATATATATATATATATATATATATATATATATTTAATTTGGAACGTTTACAATACCAAATAACGATGGCGAAAAGTTCTTTAGAATTACTGGATATTTTAGTCTTTTAAATTGAAATACTTAAATAAGAAGGCGGCGAAATTTTCCTCTACCTCGAGAGACTGTCACTCACGCTTCGCTGTCTAAAATAATAGAACGTAGTGACTTTGAATTGAACGCGGGTCACTTATTTGTTAATTATTAATTGAAAGTGGTACTTTGCTATCAATTGAGTTAACACGTGGTCATGTATACCTTTCATATTTTTGAGCATACAAAAATTTCGCAATATCACAAATTGAAGTAAAATACCGACATATCACTAAATAACCGACGTATCACGAATTGAAGCACAAAATAGCTATGAAAATTGATACGACATAATATTTACTGTTTATTATTTACTTCAATTACGGTAATTTAATAAATATGTTTTCATCAGAAAAAAGATACGCTTTGACATGCTGAAAGTTATAGTTCTAAAAAATTGTATTTTCATAATTTTGTTAAAAAATTCCACAATATCGTTATTCGCTTGCTAGCTGTTCGAGCGCAACTGTCCTTACTGAATCAACACGGGCAATTGTAAATCCTATCAATAAATAATTTTACTAATATAAAAACTTTTTAATTAAAGAAAATTTGCCGCTCCCAAAAATATGCCATCCAGGGGCCAGTGCCCACAGTGCCCATGCCTAAATCCACCACTGTATGCATATATAGGACGGATGCTTCACTTTACTCAATATGCACTCTATAGAATCAGAATTGAAGAAGAAATTTATAGAGAACACCTTCATTGAATCAGGCTGGGACACCTTTACAGAATTTCCTGTAACAGACATTGGGGGATTTTTTAAAAGAAATATTATCATTGAATTCTAGTTCGTTTGTTCCATGATTCGGAGAGTTCTTGCAATGTTTTAAAGAACTGTTAAGATACCAATATTCCGTAGACTTAAAATATAACCTTTTTAGTAAAATACGTTGCAGAATTACTTCGCCTAGCACTGACAATGTGAGTGTAAACCACTGCATTTTCTTGAAATTTGAGTAATGAAGACTATAGTTATTATTAATTTGATATAAATTTAGGAGGGTCTTGACAGGTGCAACAATTATCTTAAATTTCTCTGAGTATCTATCAACAAAGAGTTGCCAAGCTATTTTGACATTTTCACTTAAAACATTCACTGTACTGACCAGACTACGGTTCTGCTATTTGATCAGAGTGCAAATTAATTACTTCTGCTTCACTGAGTTGTTTTGTTTACCACGTGTAATGAATATACGAGAATTGCATATGCCCCATTAAATATTAGGAGTTTGACAACTGGATGATGAAATTGTTACGTGTCGTTTTAATATAAGATTTCTCAGTTAGGAGTCCTAATGCGGAAAGACGTTTACTCTTAAAATTGAAGTATCGATCTTATCAAATCTCATAAATTTGGTCTAATTTGTCCAACGTGTCATTTATGGCTTCATCAATAGCACTTCTGATGTCATGCTATAGTCCATTATTTCCTTCAATTAGGCATTCTAAATTTGACTCATCGTGTTTAAATAATGTTTTAAATTGTCTTCCATTCTATCTAATTCTGCATCTAAAAATTCCCACTTTTGTTTTACTTGACGTTTAATAAGTTTTGTTGGATTAATATTCACTAATGAAATTATATTTGGAGCAATTACTTTTTTTCTGCAACGTAATGACAAAAGTTAGAGAAGTCAATCATTAGCTTGGTCGACATTTTGGAGTATGCCGTATATGTTTTAAACGAAAAAGTGAGCTTAAACGATTAAAAAACCATTATGGATACATGTATCTACCAACACTGCCATATGATGCACAAGTATGGGCTTTAAGAAGCTATAATGAAATGTCACCCGAAGATGCCAATCCAAGATGGAGAGAAAGATCCCACAAATAACATTGAGAGATTGATTAAGAGATGAAATTAGAAAGAACACCGATATAAAGTCAATGCAAAGACACTCAAATGGAGATGAGCAGAATGTGGCAATGCAAAAACAACAAAGATGGGCAGCTACAACAAATTCTGGGACCTAAGAATTGCATCGAGATGACAGGGACGACAAAGAACGAGATGGTCGAACCAAGTAAGGAAAGAAGTATATGTGTGGTTTGGTACGGCACTAAACAGAGAAGTTTGAAGATGCGAATTAGAGTACAATTCGGGCTAGTTGTACAATGTCATTAGTGTGGGAAATGTATTGTTGGCCCGAACGTGGAATACAATTGTTTTCTTGGTTACTATGTAATTGCTGTTATTGTTAAACAAAATAAAAGTATTAACATCCCATAATTTTGGGGGCTCAGCTGAAGCTTTTACTCAATATTTCATGTGTGGAAGGGTGGAAAAATCGCAGAAAGTTTATTTTATTTACTCAAGACGTTCAAGCATGGCGAAGTATTTCAGACGAATTATTTACATTGTTCCAAAGAGAATTAGACATATTGCAGCCAGTAACAAGGCGAATTGTGAAGTACGAATAGAGCTGAATACAGTGGTACAGAGATTGTAGTTCAGAAACGATGCATGTTGAAAAAGCAGGTTAGTCAATATTCTTTTTCATATTAATTTTAATGGGCGTGTCTGCGTCTGAAAACTAAATGACTACTTCAGAGAATATAACAAAGAATATAAACCAATTGGTTTAGCGCCTGCAAAACAATCCGTATTTTGCATAAATTAATTTTTGAATCAAAACCTGTGGACATCGACAAAGATTGCGAGTGTTTGTAAGTTTTAAATTGGATCATAATTCATATGATCACAATAATAACATTGGTTTACAAATACAAATTTTCCACAATTTGAACTGATTGCATGTTGTAATATTTTATATCTTAATAAAATGGGTACCTACCAAAGATAAACTAGCAGAACGTATTTGCAATAATTTAATTGAACTTGATATTTTGAAATCAAGATGTAATGGTAATAATAATGGTGGTAATGAAGATGATACTGGTGATGTTAATTCACTTTTGAACAAAATGGATTCTAAGTCTTCGGAAAATTCTGTTGAATATAGTTGAGATAACCTTTTGGAAGAAGAAGAAACATAGAATAATCAAATAAGGATTTGACTAATAATGTAAATACTTCTAATGTTAAGAATTATGAAACTGCCAAATGTGATACATCTCATAAATTTTCTCTTTCTTTTCGAGATGTCGAAGATTATGTATGGACGTATGATGGAACCAGTAATTTCTCTGTAAGTCGATGGATTACTGAGTTCCAAGAAATGTCTTTATTGATGGGATAGGATAACTTACAGAAATTATTTTGGAAAAATATTATTAAAATGTCTGGCCCATTTGTTCATTCAGAGTGTATCAGGAATAATATCTTGGAACAAATTGAAGACCTCTTTAGTGATGAAATTAGCAAGTAGAGCAGCTGTTGATAAAAAAATCGCTAATTCAATATGTCATTGATGGGATACCATATGATTCTGGATCTAAATTAATTTCATGGTTTACTAGTTCATAGCAGTGTATTTCGGACCTGAAACAAAACACGTATCGGTATTGTTAATACCCTTGCGGGCCTTTCCGATTCTTTTTATCCTCGGGCCTTTTGAATACTTTACGGTCCGCTCTAATACCAACACATTACATACTTTTATGAGTTCGATTTATTAACGTTAAGATGCAAGCAAATGCAATAAATAAATGGCATAATGCTCAAATAAGTAAAATAACGCGTTGTAAAAGTTATTTTGCATAATTGATATGAAAATTGCAATTTGGAAATGTTCCCATGAATTTGTAATTGACATTAGTCACATCTCACTGTTACGTATAACCTTTTTTAGAGACATGTATTCTTCTTGCTTAGTAGTATTAGTAATAGTAATAAGATGTATAAGGCACATCCACTAACATCCTCGAAATGTTATTTTTAGGTGTTATGACATATTCTAAATACCTTTTTGCAATAGAAACAAATAATATAAAAGTACCGTTTCATCAGCGCAATTTACATTGTTACTTAACTCAAAAATACCCCCTAAACATTCTCATATATTTCTCGAGATTTTCCTTGGAACCGCACTCCCTAGTTTTGTTAGATTTTGCGAGAATTTCTGCATGAACTTCACAATATTCTTTCATTTTGCACGAACAAATCAGGCCTATAACGATTATGCAATAGTAATTAGATACACACTCTGTTTTGTTTATCTGACGTCATATTTACAAATGACTATTACAATGCATCTTTTCACTTTAGACGCATGAAAAATGATAAACTGTTTCTAATTTTAGTTTGATTCAGCAACGAACTAGTAAACCATAAAGTTTTGTATGCATCACGGGCGTTACTAGATGTTTTTGCCCCTCATGCGACTTCCAACCCCTCGGGCGAGAGGCCCTCGGGTTTGGAAGTCGCCCTTGGGGCACAAACATCTTCTTAACGTCCTTGATACATAAATATCATATTCAGCTAACTATTTAAAGGAATTTAAAGAAAAAAAACTATGTTGTAATGAGCTTTTCTATAATCAAATGTGTCATAAGGAAACTAAAATTGAAAAGTCTCCTAATTTTCAGAATTAAATATTTTTGCCTTCAAAGTAGCATACAAATTGTTTCCTTGATTACTAGGTAATAGCTATTGTTGTACAAAATAAAAGTAAAAAGAGATGTCGCATTGGTGATATACAAAATTGTTTTATTGAATGTTCAATAATAAGCTGTATTCCAAATTCGTGCAGCTATGTATATTTCGATTCGCGTGTAGTTTGTGTTTAGAATGAATGTTGAATGCATGTGTTGTGTGCTAATAGATGTGTGATGTTGCTGTTGCTTATGTAATAATACTAATAGTGGAATTTCACATAAGCATTATTTGCTTGATACCATATTTGATTTTTGTATTTTTTACTGTATCTCAATCTATGTAATGTTTATTTTGTTTTGACTTATATATTCTGTATTGTGTGAACCGACCTTACCGAGAGGTGGAAGGCCTTTGATCTCAATGAATGTACTTGAGCTCAAAATAAATAAAATTCAATAAAACTTATATTTTCCCTCAAGATCATTGGCTTCTGCATAAGTTTCGTTATTTGTATTTTCTTACATATTGCTGTTTTTATGTAAAGAATGGATATTTACATACTACTTTTTTCAATGTTATCTTAAAAACACATGCTGTCACAATCACAGCAATATTCACTAAAATAAGGCATACAGAATATTTCACTACAGGATTCACACACATATTCCAAATTTCAACAATCCTTAAAACAAATAGACACAAATTCAGCCCATCTCTGGTCAACAGTCAGACGTATTACGGGAGAGAAAACTGAAATACCCCCTAAAAATCAATAATACAAAAGCCTACTCAGATGAAAAAACTAAAATACTAGCAGATCACTTAGAGCAAGTACACCCCATCCAATAGCAGTGCCAACCCACAATAAAATTATCGAAGATTTTGTAAAAGAGCCTCAAGTTTCAGTAACAATGAAAATTAAGTTCATCTTTCCATCAGAAGTCACGAAAGTTATTAGAAGATTGAAAACGAGAAAAGCACCAGGGTATGATGGAGTAAATAATAAAATCATTAAGGAATTAAATAAGTATACTATTGCGGCACTCACGGCAATATTTAATGCAATCTTACGTCTAAATCACTTCCCAAATGCATGGAAAACCGTCGTCATCCTACGATTTTGCAAACCAGGTAAAGATCCTAGATTGAGAGAAAATTACAGACCCATCAGTTTGCTACCCTCCATATCAAAAGGTTTTGAAAGATTGTTGCTCAGCAGACTTAATAAATACCTTTCAGAAACGAACGCAATCCCCGATGAATAATTCGGGTTTAGACCTAACCATTCATGCACGCACCAATTACTGAGACTAACGGAAACTATTGCCGAGAGTTTTCATCAAAAGAAGCATACAGTAGCAATTTTCTTAGACATTGCATAGACATATGACAGGATCTGGCACGCAGGACTAATGTATGAATTATGTAGTCTGGGCGTCCCTGATTACATCCAAAAAAATAATCAATAGCTTTCTTTCAAACAGAAATTTCATAGTAAAAGTCAATGAAACATTATCAACCCCTCGGAACATATCAGCAGGCTTACCTCAGGGCTCAGTACTTTAATTTTATTTAATATTTACACCTTAGATATCCCACGTATGCCAGACACCAAATTAGCCCTCTTCGCTGATAACACAGCCTTATTCACTGCTCACGAAGACATTATCATAGTCCAAGATCGGATACAAAATAATCTTGAAGAACTAATATCGTGGACAGATCAGTGGAGAATAAAAATCAATCCAGAAAAATGCCAAGCCAAAATATCACACTCCGTAGACCAAAAACCCCTCCCAACTTAACAATCAACTGCAGCCCAATTCAATGGAATAATGGTCCAATTAAATATCTTGGTGCGCTTTTCGATAAAAGATTAACATGGAAACCCCACATCCATGCAATAGTAAATAAAGCCCAAGGGAAAATATCAAAATTATACCCACTAATTATCAGAAAATCCTCATTAAAAATTGAATGTCAGCTAACAATATTTAAATCATTTTACCCACCTTAACATATGCTTGTTCTGCCTGGGGAAGTGCAGCACCCTCATCAATAGAGAAACTTCAGACGGTACAAAACAAATGTCTTAGGAAAATCATACAAGCACCGTGGTTTATACCCAATTCTCAGATCCATAGGAAACTACGTATGGATTTAATAAAAAATAACATCGCATCAGTTTCAAAAAATTTCTATTCTACAGAACATTTCTCACTTAACAAATAATTCAACCTAGGTTGAATTTATTTGTTAAGTGAGCTATGCTACAAAATGCTATCCAACCTTGCCGAAACCAATCCAAATTGTCAAATTACATGATGGGGTGCAGAGAGGATTTGAATACATGATATTGATAAACGAAGGACTTGGAGTCAAAAACAAAAACATTAACATAAAAAAAATAACACGGAAAGAAGGGAAATCTCGGACTTAGCAACACGATATTTCAGATACAAGACCAACCTAAAACTGACTAAACTGAAAAAAATAATCGCAACAAGGATCTGGATGTAGTTCTGCCTATTCTACAAAGTGAAGTAAGATGCTCTATCTCAGAGCTAAAAACAAAACGCTCGCCACGTGACAATGTAATTTACGAATTCTATATGCAATGTCCAGAAAAAGCGATAATAGAAATAAGAAAATTATTTAATAAACTACTATAGGCAGAAGTTACGCCAAAGCGAAGGTAACAATGCACCATATCCCTATTACATTAAAGGCCACAAAGATGACTTGAGTAATTAACGATCGATCAGTAAAATGTCCAATCTTCATAAATTATTCACGAAAATAATAACCAGACGAATAAGCAGGACGCTTGACGGACAACAACCAAATGAGCAGGGATTTCAATCCGGTTTTAGTACAATAGACCACTTACAGACACTAAACCAGATCATCGAAAAAATACAAGAATTCAATTTAAAGCTCTATATAGTCTTTGTCGATTTTAGAAATACATTTAATTATGCAGAACATTCACTATAGTATTAAAGTCAGCATGATAATCAAAAAATCCTTTATAGATTCCTGCATCACTCCGGTATTAACATATGGCTCTCAAGTGTGGCCTCAGGATTCCATGCTAATAAAATGTCAGAGACATATGGAGAGGAAAATTCTTTAAATAACACAGATAAAACTAAATCTGAGGAAATCAGAAAGAAAACAAAAATACAAGATATTGGAGATTGTGTCCGTGAACTCAAATGGCGCTGGGGTGGTCGTGTCACCCGTCAAGATCCAACCACATGGTCCCACCGTGCTACGTTTTGGGATCCGAGATACGGCTGGCGCAAACAACAGCGACAACAGAAGAGATGGGCTGATGAGTTCAAGAAAGAAGTGGCTGTAAAGTGGTCTCAGGTAGTAAAAGACAAGTAGTAGAAACTTAAAATCAATGTGCACACATTTTGATCGTTTAGTTTATACAGAACACTAAGTTAATATATATTATATACTGTTATTTAATTTCTATTATGTAACCATACTACGTTTTCAAACAATAAGTGTACCAACTCATGTCCTCGCATCTGTGGGAGGCCTTAGCTCTCAAGGGATCTGATAGGCTTAAAATAAAATAAAATAAAATAAAATAAATTGATAGTGATGCAAAAGGTCGACTTGTAAAGACGACACACTTATTCGCAACTACTTAACCTCGTGTATAAGGAGTACGCAGAATTCGGCGTCTGTCTGTTGTTCATTCACTATTTGAGTTTATAGTTTTCGTGAATTCCAGGGACGCTTACTGATCTCTAGCACCAACCCAGGCGGCTTAGTGAGCCACTGAGCATGTTTGCTTGAACGTTGAATTAATTCAATAAATGCCATATGTAACATAACGTTTGGACTATCAGCTCTGGCCACACAAATTCCGCTACGCACTTTTCACCGTCTAGCAAAGAAAGAAAATATCACTGGGGGAAGAAACTGGCGATTATAATTTTGTCCAGAGACTTTTAAGCTTGAGGAAGTTGTAAATCTACATGGGCAGCTGGCTTTACTTCCCCTATAAAAGAAGGGGTACGAATGATTTCCCCCCTAAAAAAATCCACTGCTTCGATCGGGTTTGAATCCGCGAACTTGGTTGTAACAGTACGATACGCTAACCGTTACGCCATCGAAGCCACGAATAACTCCCGTGAATTAATAACTCCCACGAATTTTATAAGCGCTGCCGGGGTGAAAGTCTGTTGGACAGCCAGTTAAATCGACTAGTGTGTTAATTGTAGTTAACCCGATACGAACATATAGTATTTTCATTCAAAAGTAATTTTTCGAGTGCTTTTGAACGTTTTCTTTCGCGAAAATATGTTATGAGTAGCTTTACCTTAATTTTAGATTCTAGAGTTACATATTGTGACTGTTCTATCATTTTTATGTGCAGATTACATCCATCCTGGTCGTGTACCGTCGTAGACTAGCTCTCTCATCCCTTTATGAGAGACGGTCCCGCCTGACGACCATGACAACAGATTACCATGGTGCCATATCGACATGTGAAGGTTGTTATTAGAGAATCATCATCTGTTTTCCGCAAACGACACGCGGATGATATACGCTCTGTACAATATTAAGCTATCCTTGTATATTATGTACAAATTAAATGTACACATATGAGAATCCTGTCGTCTTTATTCGTCACGACGCTACAGGTTGCAAGTTTTAAAACTATCAGTTAACTCTGATTTTGAGTAATTTATTTTGACAAAGAACAGTAAAAACAGTACGTGACGTATGGGGGAGAAGTACAATCCGTGCAGAAGTTCTTAAGCTCCAGCATCTTTTCCCCAAACTTTAACCATAATTAGTTGAATGATGAATAAAAGTATCAACAAAGAGGGGATTAACGTTTGAAATCGAGGCATTTTCACTATTGTGTTCTAGAAAATTGTTTGCATCAGTAACGAACTACTGTAGTACAGGTTTGATTTTTTAGTATTGCTAAAATGTAAGTTACCCAGGGCATCAGCTGACGTCACTGCAGTGCCTCTGACCGGGAGGACCTAGGTTACATAGCTGGGTCGAAGACAGTCGCTATCTGCTGGAGAATTCAACCGGCCGGCGATCCGATCAACACCAGGCGATTGCTAGAGAACTACGCTACCAAACGGACCACGGACAGTGCGCGATATTTCCTTCCTGTTCCTTGTCCTCTCCTCATCCCTTACTTACTCACACTTATACTTTCGAGCACTTCACTATCGAGCATAAATAGGCAGATGGGAAAGTGCTAAGAGTGACTGAAGTGCACTACGGAAATTGATGTTTACAAGTACCCATCATGAGGAACCTAATTCGATAACTAAAAAACGGTGGATTACAACTCAGAAATATGCTTCAGAATGGGTAAATTCGTAATCAGATAATAGTTCGTAACCCGATCTACAACGTAATGCAGAAGCCGCTGAATCATTGATGGGAGGGTCCTCAGTGTAAACAAAAGTGTGGTCAGGATAGACTTGCCAGCATCCTGACCATATGTAATATACTTGCCAATATCACAAATTATGGCACTTTTGTTTGTTGGAGAAGTTCGATCAGAATTGGACTTTAGCAGCATACGTTAAGATTAGCTTACCCAGCATTGTTTACGTAAAGTTATTTACGTAATGATTTACGACTGATAATCTTCATCGTTTGTGATACTCCCTTAGGGAGGCTAAGGGATGTAAGCGTTCGCCGTTAAAGTAGCAACAAGATTTACTTGGTTGTTCACTCCCTTCGTGAATTGCTCTAACACAATAGAAAACTTTCTAATAATATCTCCGGGATGTTTAACTTTGTATCTGCGTCTTGTTTCCGAAAACGAAACTTTCTCATTTACCTTAATTTTTTGAATTCTCTTCTCATTTATAAAGATTGGCAGCTGGTTGGAATTTGTCGTATGACTACCCTTGCAGTTTACGCTATGAGGTAGTGACGAGCAGAATGTTTCTTGGTGCGACTTTCCGCCAAACGTGTGGCTTGAATATCGCTGAGGGTTTGACACGTACTGGCACACCAGAGGGTAATAGAATTCACAAGTTTTTTTATCAGGACGAGGACATCAAAAGTAAGAATCAGGTGAAAGTGCGGATTTCTTTCCCATTTCCTTTCGTCTTGAACATACACAAAGTTATTAAGCCTTGATTTAGGAAATATATCTCATTTTCTGCCTCAAAGTCTTCGCTAGAATGGCTAAACATGAGTCTACAAAACGTATATAAGATTATTTTAAAGAATACGGAAGAAAATTCAACTTACAGACCAAGAATTTCAAGGAATAGAAATGCAAGGGATACAAAGTAAAAAAATCCAAAAAAACACTAGGGAAAGGAAAAGTAGGTGTCGCAGCATGAAAAGGAGAGGAGTATCAAAGAAGGGTTGACCTATGGGATACAAATACACCTGAAAGCTTGCAGATTCATTTTTATCATAGAATTCTTAGAATTGGCTTAGCAAGGGGGAAGGGAGAAGTCACCTGTCAAAAACACTATTTTCAAAAGAAGTTACTAACGACAGTGAAGCGATAACAGTTTTATTTTCTAACATTCAAATCACTTCAAAACAAACTAGAACATGACTTGCTTCATTTTTATGTGCACATCCATCCTGGTCGTGTAACGTCGCAGACTAGCTCTCATCCCTTTATGAGAGACGGTTCCACCTGACGACCATGACAACCAATTACCATGGTGGCATATCAACATGTGAAGGTTGTTATTAAGAGAATCATCATCTGTTTTCCGCAAACGACAGAAGATATATGCTCTGTACAAATACTATGCTATCCTTGTATATTATGTACAAATTAAATGTATACATATGAGAATTTTGTTGTCTTTTTCACGACGCTACAGTCAGTCATTTTTCGATACTGAAAACTGAATAAAGTTAAAGGTGCCGAGAATGGCACAAACTTTCTCGTAATAGTTAATTTTCTATTTTTTTTAGTCTGATCTAGTTTCTCTGTCTTGTCCCATCCTCGTGCCAGCTGCCACCGCCCAAAACTTTTTTAATTTGTCAACTTTTCAGTTTCCTAATGGTGGAACCGACATATGACTTCAAGTTTATTAAAGAAGAGTAAAATCTCGTTCTATTCGGAAATTTTCGTTGAAAACTTTGGGCCCGGCCCGCGCGCTCACCCCGAAGAGGCCCAGCACGACGCGCAGCACGAGCAGGGCGCTAAAGCCGCCCAGGCGCACGGCCGGCGGCGACAGCAGCGCCAGCACGGAGCTCGCGCCCACCGACACGCCGAAGAGGCGCGCGGCGCCCAGGCGGCCGGCCGCCAGCCCCGCGGGCACCTGCGACGCCGCGTACCCGTAGAAGAACGCCGCCAGCAGCCAGCCCTGCGCCCGCAAAACCACGCTCGCCTCTCGCTAAACATTCATTCATTCACTCCTTTACAGTTTGTCGGACGCGACAACTGTTGGTTGTAAGCGAGACATGACAGAGGGAATTGTTGGATACACGCGTGACATTACAAAAGAAGAGTCATAGATGTTTCTACGTAACGCGTAAATATTGATAGATTGTCCTTCTTGATGAAGCTAAAAATGGTTTTCTAAGGAATCCGTACAATTCATTAAATTGGTCAAAATATTAATTAAAGATTGTTATCCGTCACATGTCGACATTTCACTTTGTAAAATAGTGACAACTACTTGTACTATGGACTTTTGTCGTTGGTGTGGTGCAAGTTATAACTCGGGTGCTGGTACAAGGAGAGGTAGCTCAGGGTGTCATCTGATGTCACTGCAGTGCCTCTGACCTGGAGTCCCGTCGGTGGCAAGATTTTCAACACTAGCTAGATAACTATGCCCATTACTGTCACTCTCTGAAGCAAACTTCTAGCAGCTAGCTGTTCTGATCGTAATTTTTTCATGGCGACCGATGCCAGGCGAATGTCTGACCCTAACAAACGCCGCGGACCGCGCGGGATCTTTCCTTCCCATTGTACTTCCCCCATCCCTTGTACTTTCTCTTACATGCCCTGCATTATCACACATGCCAGAAGACTGGTTCTTAGCGACTTGTCCCCTGGTGGGAGGAAGCTTAGTGCTTGCTCGCTGGTGGGAGATAGCAGGTTGAGGAAAACCCCGATGGCAGACCGTAGGACGGCGTCGAATCTCACCATCCAGCGGGGAAAAATAACTGCTACTTCCCGACTAAAAAAGATGCACTACACATACGAGACTAATGAACGTAACAGTTGACGCGCTCGGAATCACTTATCAATCAATCAAAAAAACTGGGTAGTGGTTGGATGTTCCTTACCAGATGAAACGTGAGAGCCGGTGCCAAGTGAATTCATCGGTCAAAGAAACACTCCTTTCGGTAAATGCCATGCAAACCACTTTACCTCAAAATAAACGAATACTATACGTTCTAGAAAAACACTGATTACTTCGTACGGTTACGTTCACGTAGAACTTTTTCGATATCGAAGGTGCTTGTAAGGCCTGCTATATGACATAAAGAGACAAACGATATGCGAACAGAAATATGGAAAAGTACTGAAAAGAAATTTCTACGTGGATGAACAAATTAACATCTACATAACCTCAAATGTATTTTTAACTAATATTAAAAGTTACATTGAACGCAACTAATGAATCAAATTTCCAGAAAATAAACAATACATTTTTCAAAGCATTTGTCAATTTCTGCGAGTGAACAAAATTAGATGATTGTAAACGAATTAAGAAAATATCTCTCATAGATATATAATTTATGTGAACTTTCTGTTAGTTATTTACATAGTAAGAAGTTGTTACTTTTTGTTATTTTAAGATCTATTTATTTGCTATTAGTTAGTTGTTAATAACTTTACTTTCCAACAGCTGATAGCAAGTTTGTGAAATTAGCTTCTTAGAAACAATTCTCCCCGTAGCACGTCACACGCAATTCTTAACTGTTTGTGACGCAAAATAAACTTTTAAAAAACTATTCATGGGTCGCAATACCCAAATTTAGAACCTTTTAAGATCACTATATTTCAATGTTTGTCCAGAAAAGAAATTGCTTTTAGACTATTAATTTTCAAAATAAGCATAAAAAGGCAACATTTCTGTCACAAAATCAGAATTGGTCCGAGAATTTGCTTAGTACTTGCAGATTAATGAAGCCATTTTATGCGCATCAAATATTTCCATAATTTATTGTAAAAAAGTACGAGTAGGATTTATTTTTTATTGAAAGAAATACCATTATTAATAAGAAGTGATGTAATACTTTCAGACTGATGCTGAACCCGTTAAATTATCCATCATAAACAAGGGTATCAGTTGGTTACCCTACAAACATTTCGACAGAGAAAATGCGCTGAAACAGACATTGATAGGGATACATCTGAACCTCAAGTGCTGGCTCACGTTAGAGCTAGCAAAGCGGAGGGCGTGGGAAGAGATGCCTCGTGCCATGTTCATCCGCACAAAAATCTAATAAGAAAATTTGAAGCCATTTTTTTAGAAAACATTGAAAAATGTTCAGGCTTCATGTAAAGTACCCTCAAAAGTCAAATTATCATTTAAAATTCGCAAAGCCTCGAATTCGTTGAGATCGATTGGTGGACATCAATTTCGAAAAAAAAAAAAATGAAACGAATTTGGCGTTACCGTTGACCACTGACGGACGGACAGACGTTTTGCCCTGAATACATTTTTCTGTGTCAAGGACCCACAAAACATTTATTCTGACTGTGTTAGAGGAAATAATTTACTATATAAAAATAAGATTTATAGACTTTTTCGTAACCAGGGTCCGGCAAAAAGAAGTTTTCTGCTGAAAATTTGCCGTTTTCAGACGCATGTTTACAACACTGCAAGAAAGTAAAATTCCTGTTTATTAATACGTTTGCGCCTGTAATAAGTATATATTACTGATTAGATAAATTGACTATTCTTTCTTTTTCGAGTTCTTTATTTTTTATTCTCTCAGGACACTCAGGAGGGTGTGGCACTCTCACCTACTAAAACCACGGACCCTTTTTTCCTCAGACGGGGGAACCATGCCTGGACCGCTTTCGCATTACTTCGAAATGGACTCTTCTTATTTACCCTCAGGAGCTTATTTCGTCGTATTGCCTCTTCTTTATGCTCTTTCGTGTTGTTATTAACCTGGGGTTTCTTCTACTTTCTTGGTGTGGAGTGCTTTTTCACGTAGGTAGATATCTCGCAACAACTTTCTTTGCTGGTACGTTTCACCTCAACGATATTACCAGGAGTTACAGCTCCAACTCGTGCTTCTAGTTGCCTTCTGCTCATCCCTCGCAGACAAAGAATCAACAGATGTGTTCAACATTATCTGTTTGTGCGTGTCAGAACCCACAATCTCCACTTCTACTTTCTTCATCCGGTGGAGGTATTTGTGGAAATATCAGTGACCGGCGAGAAACTGTGTTTGGTAACAGAAGACTTCCCTGGCCTTTCGATCAAGGACTTATCTGGGGGATGAGCCTAGCTGTCCATCATCATCTGTTTTGATTTTCCTAGTTGTTCTACCGATCCTTCATTATGAGGGCTCTGGCTTCTCTATGGGCTTGTTGGTTTTCCAGTTTGGTCTTCGTCTGGTGTTCGCTTTTCTCAGCAAAAAGCTGGATGGGTGTGACTCCAGCCACTACCGTACTGCAGGTTCGAACGCAGTTCTATAGGAGCAAGATATTCTCAGTGAACCTTTCCTCTGTACCGTACTCAAACGTCGCCTTTGGTGTTCCTTTGTAAGTGCTTCTGACCATATCTCCGATCTGCACAGCATAATAGAATGCGCCACAGAGATGAGTAAATGCTGCTTTCTGAGCCTTGATACTCCGACGTTGGCCATCAGCTTGCTCAGTGCCCAGGCCACTTGTGAAGCCTTATCCGCTGCCCGTATTACAAGTTCACCCATAGTGAGTTGGTGTCAAACGTGAGGTCAAGGTATTTTCCGGACGGCTTTGTTCGGATAACCTCGGTATTTACAGTGATGGGAATCAGCGTCGGAATCTGTTTTCTTGTCAAAAGGACGAGTTCCATCTTGTCCGTAGCTAGGTCAATTCCGTGATCTTCCTGTCATTTTGTGACGCGCCTTATCAACTGGTTAACGATTTCGATGGTTTCACGGTTAACATATCGGGCTGTTACCCCCGAGTTTGCGGGTTCAGTCCTGATCAAAGCCGTGGATTTTTTCAGGGTGAAAATATCCTTTGTACGTCTTCCTTCTGAGGGGAAGTAAAGCCGGCTGTAACTTGTAGATTTACTGCATGTAAAATATTCAGAAACCTAAAATAAGCCCGTGAGCTAAATTCAAATCGCCTGTTTCGTCGCTGGAGTAAATGCTTTTTTTCTCCACTGGGTGGTGAAAGGAGTGTAGCGAAATTTGCATGGTCAGAAGAAAGAGCAGGCCTCATGGTCTGAGTCTTGCCACGTAAAATAAGGCATAGTTGAATTGAAGTGAATTGTTAAGCGTCCACTGGAGCTCTTGTCATCGAGCGTACCTGGATGACGGCTGTAATGTCTTCGGCCCAGGGCAAGGTAGTGTCTTCTGACATTTCCATCTGAAGTTCATAAGAAACATTCCATAAGTCTGGTCCCAGAATCGATCCTTGCGCTACTCCCGCCGTAAGGTCTGTGTCGGGGGCGGGCGTTGGAGGTGCTATATATTAGATTCCCTCAAGTAGTAACTGAGGATTCGTAGGTTGTAGCGTGGTACTTTCAACTTCTTCTCCGGAGCAATCACCATATCCATCCACCTAGCCGAGTTGGAAGCATTCCGCACGTCTAGTGTTGCTAACGGCACAATTTTGCAGGAATAGTGGTTTATCTGCCGTGTGTCTTCAACAACTTCCACAACAACTTTGGCTGCGTCTGCCGTATATCGCTTAATCCAGAAACCGTTTTATCTGTCTGATAGATAGCCAGCATGAATCACCTTCAGAAAACGTATTTGAACAACTTTCCAAGTAGCTTCTCGGCCGTGTGAAGCAAGCAGAGGGGCCTGTAGGACGATGATAGATGCAACTCAACCTCACCCTTGTCCAATGGGACACAGTTGTTTCTCCATTACGTAGGGAAGATGGATGTTATACATGTTCAGCAGAAGGTTAGAGCATTTTAGTGCCGCTGTTTCAGGGTGGTACGCCATCAGGCTCTGGAGCCATCCTAATCTGGAGGCTGTTTACAGCAGGATATCTGTACTATCTTTGGCTTGCTTGTCCGGTGGTCTACACGGGTGTCTGGAGAACAATGCGTCCACAATGAGACGCTTGGAATATGCGCCTAGCTTTCCCTCCGGTGTTCGCTTCCTGAGTTTTCGTGTCATTTTCTTTTAGACTTGTCACGTGTAACTCTGTCAACTTCGCCGATCAGGGCCTTCCAGCACTAAGGATTGCTTTGATTGATCGCCCATCTCAATTTATTCTTGGCGTCCCGGTGTTGGGCGCACAGCAGCCGAGATTGAGAAGTCAGTCTCGCTCTCTGGGCCCAACGTCGGAGCTTGAGATAGCAGTCCACCAACATACTGCCGGGGTTGTGTCTTGTGGGGCGTTAATACGTCGCAGGCCTCGTCCAGGGCGAACTTCGTTTCTACCTGTCTGAAAAAGCCTCTCAACGCTCATGGTCATGGAGCACTTCATTATCCTTGTTGATTTGTGTTGCAAATTTCCAATAAGTTTGCATTCGTCTAAGTTGTTGACATTCCAGCCTGTTTTTCTGCTTTCGGGTTTCTGCCGGTAGCAGCGCCCTTGAGGACCGTCTGAAGGTAGGAGTGGATCCGCCGTTCAAAACTGTCAGGACTTGTCTGACCGCCATCTTCAATAAGTATCTTCCTCTAGTGTTCAACGACAGTGACAGGAACTAAGGTATTTCCGTCTATCGTGTCCTGTCTTCTAGGTTGTCAATTTTCCTACGTTGATCGTTTATCGTCTCATTAAGTGTCATGTAGCAGCTCACAAAATTATTAACCCGCTTTTTATCCAGACTAAGTCTCTTCCGGGTCGGTGACTGAGGATGTCAATGATCCATACACCCGCGGTGCCTAGGCTGTCAGAGACCATCCTGGACCGCCCCAATTTCGGTAGTTTGCTGATAATCATTGCTGTGATCACTTCTGTTGCTAGCTCGTTTAGTAGTTAGCCAGCTGTTAGGCTTGTTTGTATTTGACTGTTTGCATTTTATCATTTGGCTGCTTTCTTTACTCCGTTTGTAGAGTTGGCACGTACTGGAGTCCGGACCGTGTTCCAGTCCCTCTGGCGCGATCCCTCCGTTGGCGCATAAGATGCATTTCGGGGACTTCGCGGAGCATGTTTGTGACATATACCCTGTTGGCATATAGACGGCCGTATTAATTCAAATTTGGCGCCGTTCTTGGAATATAATCCATTATAACTACTCCTTCGGCCGAATTAACAGCAAAGGGAATACATTTCAAACATCCCGTGTTCGACTTAATTAATTATTCCCTCAAAACCTTCAGCTAGCATGCAGAGAGGAAATATATTCATTTCGATTGTTTCAGTTGTTTGAACTGCTTCCAAAGATAACCGTGAGAACGAGCCACAGACCAGACCCAAAGATGTACAAAAGCAGTTCATTGTCGACAACTTCTCAGAATTCGACTCTTTTCTACTTAAGACGCGACAAAGTCACGTTGTTTGAAAATCAGGGAAGCCGAGCAGTTTCGTAGCGACTCCTCTCGCTCGTGTGAAAAGGTAGTAATGAGCGAGTATGTATCGAGTCAATTCAATTGCGTGAGATTGGTGTTGCGACTGAGATATCAGCAGAATAGTTGGCACGTAAACTGAGCTCACACGCACGAATTCCGAGAGAAAACAAGATGGATACGATTTTCTTTTCGCCCAGACTAGTAACATTGACATTTCCTTCAATACTTAATGATTCTTACGCCAAGAAATGCTGACAGTCTGTATATTGTCGTTTTCAGAATCTCCCCTCATGACAAGACTGCACGAAAAGACGATAAGGAGATTCCTTGGCACAATCACTTCAAAAAGCTCTCCCAATATTTCGCAGCCTCGATATGCCCTTCCCCTCCGCATCTGTAGCAGATGTTCTTTCGATCCAGCCTCTGCAGTCTCTTGATAAGTTCTCGTATCCTATGCACCTATAGTGTCGAGCGACGACTGTTGCCTTCCTCTCTCGACAGTTGACTGATTCTCGATTTTTGGAGTATGTTTGCCTCCTCGTCGTGATCCAAATCAGATCTTTTGTCTCCAGTTCTTTGGACCGAGCATCAAAATTCATCTGGGGAGGGATTTCTTCTAGTTGTCTAGACAAGCTTTCTCGAACCTCCTCGCTCTCGATGTAGGTGTCCAGGTCCAGAACCTCAAGTGACACCCGTGAAGTCAGTTGCTGGACGCTCCCCGTTTCGCCTAGGGCCTCCTTCAGATTATTGTCGAATTCCTCTACATTTTTTGTCCTCTCGCCTAGTTCAATGACATCCCCCACTCTCTTCTTTCTGATGGATCCAATCTCCGTCTGGCTGTCTTCAGGGTTTATCTTCTTCCTAATTTCCTCGAGAATCTCGTCTTTCCCCGGCTGGTTTGATGAATTCTGCTTTTCTTCTTGGCTTGTTGCCTTTTTCTTCCGGTTGCCGTTTGCAGTTTTTTCGGTTTTCTACCGTATGTGAGGGCTGTACATTTTCTGCGGTCGTGGACTTGACATATTTATTGTTTCTTCACGAAATCCATTGTTTTGAATCCATTCTCTTTTCTGCCTTCTGTGTGTGGCTTTCTCCTGAGCGCACTACATCGTCACCTGGAGTCGTTCTGAAGCCGCTACAGCTTTAGTGTGGGATTTTTTGTTCCCTATTCTTTTCTTCGTAAAGTGTTTTCTCCATGTGTTTCCAGACCTTTCGTCTCTTGTGTATGGAGTCTATTATCTCTCGAAGCTGGGCAAGTCCGCTTTTAACGTCAACACTGACATTCCTCTGCTTTGGGTGGCTTGCTGCAGTCGATTGGTAGCGTCCAATTTCTTCAGAAGGGCTTCTTCATCCTGATCCTCCTTGTCCACTCCTTTTGCGTAGGCAGATTGAAGCGATGGACAATAATAATAATAATAATAATAATAATAATAATAATAATAATAATAATAATAATAATAATAATAATAATAATAATGGCTTTCAACAGTAAAAAAATTATGCTCTCGAATGTGGAAAATGGAAGTCATTGAGTTAAAATTGTCTATTCTGAAGAGGCACACGTGAATATTGAAACTTCTTTCTTCCTCGTCGCATGGAAGCTGCGATGACACATTGATTATGAGAATTCAGTCGGTACGAGCAGAATGTAATGGTGCAAAAAAACTATCAAATATTTAAATTATAGTCAAAATCAAAACTGTTTCATTGCTTTTGTATTTTTTTAGTTTCATTGACATCTTCAACATGGGTACTAATCACACATTTTATATTAACAATTCACGTACATATTATTGCGAAATAATCACTACATATAATAATTTACTAATTGTTTGGCTCAAAACCTAAAAAAACGACTGGGAACAAAGTTACAATATTTCAGTCGGTGTGAATAAGTTGCAAAATGAAAACAAGGGGTCGGAACACTTCTTATCACAAACTGCAGTGAATTTTCATCATGGATTGCAGCACTACATACATTTCTCTACGTAACATTATAAGTGTACTTTATATGCAGTAGTGCACAAGTGTACAAGAAAGGAAAAATTGTGCATTTTGTACATATTTAGTAGTTTAACTCTGAACTACTCTCGTAGAGTCATTTTGACCCCTAACACTTGTATTTCTTTCACATAATTCTACGACTATTAATCTCATATCTCTTATGCTTTGTGTAATCTCATAAGCTTGCCGGAAGAGAGAACATATAAGCGACTCATGAGCATTTGTGGTTGTTGTACCAAGTGAGCTCTAATGTAGACTGGAGGCAACACTCTGTGTTCAGAATCGTGACGGTCCGCCATGATGGTGAATGTCTATTCTGTCCTAGTTATCTCAGAACCAAATAGCCAAAAAAACCAAAGTCATTTACTTCAGGGTGGAAATATATTTTCAGAAAACGCCGATGTCTCTAACTATAACACACGACGTAGTCATAATATTCATCAGGTGACAATATCAACAGCTCACTGCAAAAAAATCACAAGTATTGTACCGCAGCTTCTGGGTCAATGACTTCCGTTTCGATTAGGTTTTTCGTCCAGTTTCCCTGATCATATGCGCAAATGCTGAGATGGCCCCTTGTTTTGCTTCTGAACATAAATGTAACTTAATTATCTCAGAACGTCTTCTAGAATTCAGTGGGAAATATACTTATTCAAATTATCGCTATGTTGCAGCAGAAAGTATTATTCCTTCACAAAGGTCATAATGAGGGATAGGAGCCCAAATTTATAGCTGATTTACCCTGAAAATAGATTTATACCATCGGAGCCAATATTTTGAACAATCCTTGCAAAAAACGCTCATTTCTTTCTGTATTCAAAATTCAAGTGTATACGGTGTAGGGTAGGGATCACAGAATTATGAAAACGTGCACTGATTTCACCTCTCCCCGTAGCACGTCACACACAGTTTTTTATGTTTTTGACGTAAAATAAAAATAAAAAACAAACAAATACAGATTCAAGAGTGCATCAATGTCAATAGTTTAGCTGCACGCCATCAGAGGATGTCTGACATCTACTGATTTCATTAATGTCCAGAATTATTACGAAATTCATTAGAATTCGAATATGTCTACGTAATGGGTGTGAACGTTAAGGGTTTTATTAGTTCTGAACGTTGGTGTAACATGTGAAAGCCTTAACCAAAGAAAAAAAAGAATATCTATGTACATGCATTATATGTTGTAGTTATCGTATACTTTCTAAACAACCTCTTTTTTTACAGAAGTTTGTGAGCACTGAATTGTTTGAAATAATGCCAAAACAAATCTCACAGTTGTCAAAACAGACTACAAGTGCTAAGATGTGGTCAATATATAAAAATTCTGAATCGGCTACTCAGAAGCAAGAGCGCCCTACTGAAGAACACACTCCCACCATTGAAAACAATACTGCAATGAGGGAAGCAAATTTGAATAATTCTCTATGTAGTGGAAAGCTTTTCATCGTGACTCAATTTTTTAAGTAATGGATAGAAAATAATGGAATAGAATTAGAAATGAACTGGAAGAAAGTAGCAAGAATGGACATACAAAAATTAGTGATGGGGATTATATTTTTAACTCTATTTAATGAACAATTTTAAGCGTGTAGAGTTATAATAAGTGCAAAGATCTTCTGTGAAACACTGAAAACATGACACGAGGATGTACACAAACAATGATTGATATCATTAAAGGCAAAATTAGCGAAAATAAAAGAACGAAGAAACAATCGACTCTAACAAGATCGAGAGGCTGATTGTGAAGTAAATGAACCAGAAGCGAACAGTGAAGAAATGAAACCGGTAATAACCGCGCAACTTTTTTATGACTGATGGCCTACCTTCCCTCTCACTTGAGCAACAACAATTGAATTGAAAAGATTACATTACGCATTGACAACAATCTAAATATAGAATCTTCTTTTTGCGCGAAACAGAAGCGAGTTGCTTTCAAAGATGAGAGCTTCTCATGTTTTTTTCTAGATAATACCTAAAGAAATGGCTGAGGAATGTTCCTTTACAGGAGACACCTCAAACTACTGAGAAAATTAAGAGGACATAACTAGCGGCGAACGCAAAATTATTGAGGAAGTTGGAATTTATGTTAGTTGGAAAAGGGGAGAAGGTTTTGATGTATTCTTTAAGTAATGCTTTGGATTGGGCTTTTGCGTACACTGGAAAAAAGTATTTGCACGATACGTAGATAAAAACAAAAAGAGCTAACGCCCGATAAAGAAATGTATTATTCAAGGAAAACAATTTTTCATACTCTATGTACTCACATTTTTTACATACTATTTCCACCAACGTTCCACAGATTTTCGAATGCAAGGTTGATTTTTAGTGTTTTAAGTCAATAAAATGATTGTGTTGTTAGCTTTTGTGGGTATTTAGACTGAAAGATGATAATAATTTAATATAATTATAATAAATAAATAAATAATATTATAATCAAATAAGATTCGTCAATTCAGACAAATAAATTCTACAAGTAAAGAAAATAACCTGCCATACTTTACAAAACACGAGGGGCAATTTTAAAGACGAATCTGGGATAGAATATTTCTGTCAAAGCTGTACTGAGAGGAATGATCAATTAAGCTGTATTGGAAAGTTCTGAATGCATAGAACACAATTCTTAGTAATGAATTATTTCCTAAAATTTAAAATTCATTTATTCTTAATCAACAAATGAATAATTGCTCGAGATTGCTTTTATGCTCCATCTCAGACTGTAAAGTTGCCTGCTGTCGCCACCTACGCGACGTTTTATGAGTCTCATCTTTCTGTTTTGTCAGTTGGTGGCTCGCTGTGTACAAGCCACGTCGCTCTTTTGTGAACGTATGTTATTTTCAGTTACATGTGCCGTTTATTTTTTTACCTCGACCTTTAATTGGTTATGCGGCCAAGCCGCGCGCGAATGAGCAAATAATAATAAGTTTAGTGCTTAACGTGAAATGTCGCCGAGAAACCCGAACCGCCATTTTGAAGTTATCTCAGCTCGCGGTCTTTATTATCGTGACGAAATGCGACAATGATATCAAACATCGTGCGCATTGGAGCACTATCTAAAGGCAATTTCGATAGTGGAATATCAACATGAAGGGTCATCTCGTACAGAATAAGACGTGGAGTTACGTGACCGACGCAAAGGTTAAGCCTGAGCCAGACGAAGAAAAAGCCAACTATGTAATCTATTGGGAAGTCAAGGATATCGAAGTCAAGCCCGGCATCATTTTGGCAATTCAACCTGAATTGAAGCAAATTAAGTTTTTCAGACTTCGCGGAAATCGTAGATAGATAATTTATTTAATTTGGTTTGGGCATTAATCCCGGTGAAAAATTCTTTACACTTTACATTTATGGGTGAAACATGAGTCTATTTACCAGACTAAGGATTCCGCGCGAAAAGCAAGTTTTTTTAAGCAAATCGCCCTTCAGTGTATGAACGATGGTGACGATGCGATGTACTCGAACACCTCACCGTACTTTGGCACGGTGGAAAAACTGAAAAATATAGACATGACGAATAAGAATTTATCTTCTATTTTACTTTTATACAGCTTGCCAACCTCTTTTTAAATTTTTTTGTTTGTGATAGAGTCCCAGGACAAGTTGCCTGCGGCGGATACGTAACGCATCAAAATTGTTGAAGAGAGCGCGAAAAGGCGGCCGAAAAAGTACAACGCTAGCTGCTACGTTTGTTGAAAAGAAACCGAACAAGCAAAGGAAGAACACATTTACCTGATGGAAAAGACCACGATCCAGGAGTCGCCTTTGCTTTCGTTGCCGGAAACAGGTTAAATAGTGAAAGATTGCCGAGCATCTTACAAAAACAATAAAGACAAGGTGAATGAAGCTGAGGTGCACAACTCCTCGTACGCAACCTTCGAAGGAGACTCCTGCAATTTAATGGACACAAAACGGAATAGTGATGATTCGTGGTACCTCGACAGTGACTGCTCGGCACATGTGTGTAAAACCCTGAATGCATTTTTGAGGGTAGATTCAAACAATACCGACTTCTTGAAGTTGGCGAACAATTCGACGACGACTATCAACCCAAAAGGCAATTTTGACAAGACTTAATGAAATGACAAGAGCTATAATCTGTGTGATGCCTTGTACATTCCAGATCTGCGAACGAATAAGTTGTAATTATTTATATAATAATCGATATTTTCTGAGGTATATATTTGTTTTGGTAAATACGAGCATAATTCCTTACTAGTGATGGTCGGAAATTTCACCCAATCTATTAGACTATTTATCAGTTTTGGTCGGTAGGTTCTTGGCGAAGAGACATTATTGAAAGAATTCATAACTGGGGCATGGTCAGAATTTTGCTCTGGATTGATTCTTGGTAAACACGTTTGTAGAAATTGTTAGTTGGAACGTAATGTAGAATGTCTTGAATCGACGTTTTGTTTTACGGGTAATAGTTTGGCTTGTGAGGAATTGTATTTTAAAATTGTAACTGTCTAAAAACTCTTAAGTTTTTGATGTGCATAATTTGTTTTTTGCCTCCCCCCCAACTATAGTGTTTAGCACTGATATCTCCACAAAATAATAGTGGGTTATTTCTCTTTAATGGCAAAGACAAAAGCATACATTTTACCTTGATGAATTATGGATAGATAGCAACATGAATGTGGAAAAGGGTTTCCAAAAATGGTTACGTTCTTTGTGTTATTGATTGTGAAAGTTCTTCCAAAAGATTAATTTATAGAAAGTATTTGTTTCCACAGCAGACAGGTATAAAAAATGTAAATATGACACCAAAGTTATCATTGTGCACTAGTTAGAAAATAGGAGGATTTCATGTGATATGTCAATGAGAAAAGAAACATTATGTCAAAAAATAAAGTTATCCTCCCAAAAGGCTTATGTTGTAAATGAAATGGTAGGAGGAAATTGTCTCGCCGTATTTCGTCTGCCCCCATATCATTGCGATTTGTACCCATATAACTTTTATAAGCTCGAATTAAAAGATATGTCAGAGAGTGGAACATTACAGAAGAAATGTCTACAGAAACTTTGCTTCAGCTCACAAAATCCGCTTTTGCATATGTAGCACCAGACTGGGTAGGTTACTATACACATGTACTTAAGGCAGACTATTGGGCCAATGATGGCTTTGTAGAAATATCCATTGTGTTATTATTAATACCACATCACTGGCCTGATGAGAATGAAGATTGCTAATCTTCAGAGAACTCTCAATTCAGATTAGCCTAACAACTACCCGATTATGACACTAAAAACGGACTTGACGTTACAATCCTCGATTAAGACTAACTTGCGCTCAAAAAGTTTGGTGATTGGGAGGGAACTCGATGTATAGACACCTCCTGATGGAGAGTTCTGGGTAATTTCGACAAGAACACTTGTCAGAATTAGCAAAGATCTACACAATAGCCGACAGCTTAAATACATGGTAATTCACCTAATGTCCCTGTTGGCTATCCAGAGCGACCACGTGGCCGCGCCAGTATTAGGTTTAACTTCGATTTTCCGGAGGTTCGCATTACTTGAAATACTTTAGTGGCTGACATTGAAACTAATACCCCCATTCTAACCGCATTTCTTCAATTCACCGGTCAAGAAAAGATATTTTATTACATCATTGGCGACTTTCCAAAGAACTTTAGCGAAGTAACTACTGCAAGAAACGCTAATTCAAACAGCGATTTTGATTCAATGAGGGATAGCTTGTTAAAATTCCAGAAAAACTGTGCTACTAGGGAATGCGAATTCCAAAAAAATGCGAACTAGGAAGCAATAGCATTTGTGGTGACCCTTCCATCCATAACGCACGTGGTACAGTGCGAAGGCACGACGACGGTCTGTTATGACGACACGATGCCGATTTATCAGTAACGTTCGCTTGATTTGCGACTCTCAACGTCACAACGTTTTAACGTCGCATTACATATGCACTTGAGCTAAACTTGAAATCAAACCCAGAATCAACGGAAGATAGCAATATAGTCTGTAATTACTATTGGAATCAAGTTTTCAAATTTTTTGAGAAAATAGACCAGCACTGTGGTTTGCACAAACCGATACACAGTTTGATTTACGGCGGATTTCTTCTGACAACACGAAATACTTCCACGTTTTATTCAATCTGGAACTTCGTATCACCCAGGAAGTCGAAAATACTCCAGCTACTAAAAAATATGTAAAACCTACGTTTCGAGCTCATCAGACGTTTATGATTGTTTCAGGAAAAACGCATAAGACAGTTACTGGTCTTAGGAGATCGTATCCCGACACAATTTCTTCAACATTTACAATAGTTCACTGCAAATCTTAAAATTCCACAACGAAGTTTTAAAATGAATTTGGGCACAACGGCGTCCTAAAATATCCAAGCACTTATGCAATGCCAACAGCAAGCCGAGCTAGCAAGCAAGAATAAGGACGTCATTTCGCCAACTCCAAAAGTCCATTAACACCTCTTCGCACATTTTAATCACCCACGAACGACCCACATATTGTGCCACTCACCAAACGGTTCGACGCACTGTACACGTTGCGTCACAAGACTGCGCTTTGCATATAATCCACTAGCGCTTTTTTCTTCAAACCGGATCTTTACAAAGTACCCAAGACAATGCAGGAATGCGTTATTATCACTCAAGCTGTGTTGAGAAATCTCATAAGTGAAAGACCTCCTGTAGTTATCCTGAAAACACGTCTACTTGACTAGCGGCGGTCACCGTCACGCCTACTTCACACGGCCGCCTTTTTACATATAACTCGCGTTGAAGGAGATTCTCTTTTATCGATACCAGGACCAAAGTTTCTTGTTTTCCTAACCACAACTCTAACCAACTTCAAGACACAACATTTTACTTGCGCGAAGGTAAAGGTACAGAGCTCGCTACTTTCGGACATAGTTTCCTTTCCTTGAACTTCAGCTCCCAACGCGATTTTTATAGGAAATTTATTGTTTCTTACTAACACATTCTAATTACATTCTAGGCCGAAATATTTGTTTTCTTCAACTTGTCGACTTGTTCACATGCTGTTCTACGACAAAAAGGATTACGAGGAACTCTTATCTCCAACATGTTGAATGTCATTGATCGAGATCACAAGACCATGAAACTACTGGTAGACAATCAACAAATTCTCGTCTCCATCGATCGCTGGAAACCAGCTTACTCCCGCGAAGATACGGCCATTCTTCATCCAAATTGTTGAGACTACGCTTTCAACACTACCTACGGGGGTGATGTGGCGACGACCATCCATAACACACGGTGGTCTAGTGCGAAGGCACGATGACGGTCTGTGTTATGATGATAGGTTACCGGGAGTAATAAGAGAAGTTAGTTATACAGAAGAAATCAATACTCGATGAAGAGGACGTTATAATATTGAATACCATAACAATTCCCTTATTGAAAATGGACTGTTCAACGGAGGTCACTTCAATATTGGGCATGGGCGGAAAGAAAAAGTGTCGATTCGAATTCAGAATGTGATGTTAATACCGAGTGAAACGAAAAAAGTCAAATTCATGAAATATGCTTGACGTGAATGTTATCATTGAAAACGTATGTCGCAGAAGAATGAGTCATTTTAATAAAAAAAAGTTGAAAAATGTATAGCAAAAACAATTGTCAGAGTGTTTGAAGGTTTTTAGAACGAATATAAACTATGTAACAGTTTTTGTAATTCTTGGAAGGTCAATTGGAATATTTAGGCAGACATTTTTTAAAATTTTTATTATAATTTTTACATTTATTTATATTTATATTAAAAATTAAAAATAAAAATTCCAAAGGACCTTCCAAGAATTACAGAAATATAAAAAAAGGCAGTCTTATAAATAATATTAACAAATTTAACCTTCGTAAAGAAAACTATGTGACAGTTGTTTACAGGGTACGTTTACAAGAATTTTCCGTTCAAAGAGGTATACGATGAAAGTTTTCACGTGTTTTCGTAAGACTGGTCGTAGACTTATGCGAACCTACGTAGATGACATCACTGGGAGGAACCAGATATGTGTTGTTGATTGTTGATCAGTAGTCGCAGGTATTTTGCTGAGTTTATGAAAGGTATACTCCAATGTGCGGATAGGTTGGTGGGATTCTTTATAAGAAGAGAGAATGTGACAGTGTTCAGTGAGATGTGGTACCTTGCGGATATTCAATATTTCGCAGATATAACCGGATATACGATTTGGAAAACTATGGCGGATATAAACGAGAGATGTAGTATTGATCGAGACAGAGATGGCATACACATCATGAGACATTTCCAAACACAAAAATTTAAACGATCTCGATTACGATATAATTGTCGGCGAGTCCCTTATAGAAGCTGCCAAAACTGTCTGACTGAAAATAGTTATGCTTTAGTAAACTTGGAAGTACGAAAAAAATAGTTATGATCCGACGTGAGATATCGATGGAACTGGCTGTCAAATTGAAAAGATGATAATTGATGAAGAAAGCAGAGTAACAGATAAAATGATGAGGAGGACTTCAAGAAAGCGTCCGCCGATCTCTCCCATACGTCATATATAGTTTTTACTGTTTGGACTAAATAAATACTAAATACTAAAAGTATAGCTTTACAAATCATACAAGTACTCAAGGCACTGAAGCAAAAATCCGAAAATCGCCTACAACGAGGTATGAAAATCGCCTACAACGAGGTATCCAAACATAACGTATATTTCTACTGCGAACATTGTTATATGTCATGGTATGTTGGTGGATTTCGAGTGGTCAAGGTATGTTGGTACTGTACAATCTCTAAAACGTAATGTAACGTCTAAATGCGATGAATAAATCTGACTGCAATGTGTGGAATAAAGTAATT
Organism: Teleogryllus occipitalis; assembly: GCA_011170035.1. Taxonomy (NCBI): domain Eukaryota; kingdom Metazoa; phylum Arthropoda; class Insecta; order Orthoptera; family Gryllidae; genus Teleogryllus; species Teleogryllus occipitalis. The sequence continues at coordinate 464,283 of BLKR01000446.1, forward strand.
CAACACGAGTTGACGTTTTTGCAAAACTTTTATACGTGGGATATAGTAGACCGGAGAGAATCATTGAAAGGAAATATTGGAGGGAACAAATGGACCTTTAAAAGAATGTGCGGGAGCATCAGCGTGAAATATTAGGCAAGGTTAGTAGTGTTTGGATTTAGACTAGTAAGTGGGAGAGATTTCGAGTGAATACAGTAATTTGAGAGAGTACAGTAACGCGACTAGAAAAATTTCGTATCTTGCTTTCTGTGGCCGCACGCAATGAACGGTTATCACGTCAAATACATCGATGCGAAAACTGCTTACCTAAGCGGAAAATTATAACGTGATGTTTATATGAAAATTCCAGACTGTATGCTCTTAGATGGGGACAAATTATTAAAGCTGAAGAAAAGCTTGTACGCCCCCCTAAAACTGGACGAAGCAGGCACGGAAATTATGCGATTTACTCAAGAGGTGTAGAATGGCATCGTATAAAAATGATCTTTGTCGGCCCGGTGGCCGAGATCGAGACGAGGGGTTTAAAGTGATGTTACTTTCTTTGTCCCAGGAGAGGATCGTGTTTAAAGCACTTTTTAATTGGATTTGAAAGCAATTTAGGAATCGGTAGGAAGCTAGAAAGACAAAATAATCAGCGGTAGAGGGAAGCTTTGACAACGTTTGTGGGGGGGGGGGACATTAACATAAAGTAAGAAAAGAGTACTGATAGCACGGCCCCTGTGAGGTGCCGGCGTGGATTGGTTGTTTTGGAGAGGTGTTGGAAATGTTTAACAAAGACGTGGCGGTCTGTCAGATAAAATTGAATAAGGGTGTAAAGGTATGTCGGAATGTGTGGGAGGAGTTTTATTAGAAGTATACTATGGGAAACAATGTAGAAAATTGGATGAAGTCAGTAAATATGCAAGGGATTCCTTTTTTTTATTATGAAGAGGTGTTGCTATTGAAAGAGCTTTGTTGAGGGTTTGGAGGGCCGTAGAGCGGCCCTCTCGGAAGCCTAATTGATGAGGATGGACAGATGATTGGAATAAGGAGGGGTGAAGTTGAAGAAGATTTTTCAAACAGTTTACTGAAATTAGGGAGTAAGCTAAGTGGGCGATTGTTGGAAGGATGCTGATGAGCTTTGCAGTGTTTCGGGATCATTTATACGCAGACGGTTTTATAGGAGATGGAAAAATCTGTGAGAAGCAGGAATTTAGAATTTTAGTTCATAGATCCATGGCGTTTTTCGGAAGGTGGTGTAGTTGTGCAGGAAGGGTTTTGGCGGGACCGGGTGATTTGTAGATATTTATGGTTTTCATGATTTGTAATATTTTGTAGTTGCTGGTGGTGTACGGTTGTTAGTTTGTGGGTTGGTTTGGTGATTTAAGATAGCGGTGGATTACTGTGTCGGGTATGGGAAGTTTGGGGGAAGGCGGTTCACGGCTAAGGTTTGGGCGAAAGTATTAGTGATGACTAGTGGATCAAGAGTAAGTGTGTTAGTAGGGGTATTTAGAGGGGGTGATTTTGATAGGATTTGTTCTGACAACATGGATTACTTTATGAAGGTTGTTGGAGCTGATTTTATCCGTTAGTAAGTCGTCTTATTTGTGAGTCTCGTATTCTGTTAATTATCGATGTACTTGACGCTGAAACTGTTTAAGTCGTTTTTTATCTTCGTCTAGTTTGAATTTATAAAGACGTTTACGTGTTTGCCGTTTTAGTCTGATGGTCTCTGCAATTTGGTTTGGAGAATGTTTTGCTTGGGCAGAATGTGAGTGAATTGTTTCCAGTTTGTACTGATTTTGTTGGGTGGTGTTTTGTAAGATATATAATTGTGGAGCTGCTGGTGAAGAGGAGTGGGAGGTGATCGGAGCTGTGAAAAAGGCCAAATTTGGGGTTAGGGTTTGAGTGGTTTTTTGAAGAGTGGTTTACAAGGTCAAGAATATAATTTGGGTTGTCTTGAATATAGTGGGTAGGTTCTGAAAGGATTTTTAGGATGGAGCTTGGAACTTTTTTGAATGGGGCTTTTTAGATGGGCATGTGTCGACAAATGTATTTATAGTCCGCGCTGTCGCATTTCTCGTCTTGCAGCCCCATCGAATATTTTTGTTATGTAAATCGTCGAAATGTACGAAAGGATAAGGGACACAGACATTGGCCGACGTTTCGCACCCATATTTTGGAGCCGGGGTGTCCTTTGAAGCATACGCCTGGCGCGGATCTAGGTGAAATTTTTTCGAGCCGGCACGCTGTGTTGGTGTAATGTATTCCAACTCGCACGACTCTCACTTTCTTCGCCTGAAGTCGGTCTCAGTTCCAAAATCTTGTTTGAGAGAACGTGAGATCTCGTTACAACGGGACAGTGCAAGAATTTGCTTTTTGCACCTGCCACGATTTCTTTGCCTGTCGCAAGCATGACACGGCAATTGTGATTATCGCTTGTGCGATGTCATTTTGTATAAATCATTTTGAATTTCAAATTTGTTAGTATCTGTATAGCGTTATGTCACAAATCTTAAATTTAAGAGATGTAAACTAACATTGTTAGAGGTGTACTTTAAAACGACAGTCTGAAAATATACAATTTTGAGACATTTTGTGTCTTTCGGAGCTAGGCCATGGATATGAGCAAAATTTGAAGCCCGATACTCAAAGATGGAATGCAACTTCATTGACTACTACACTCCATACCCATCAAAGGCAATTTTCTCCTATAGACATTTTTGCATGCTGCGCAATTACAATTATTATTTAGTTCCTTTAGGGATAGTTTAAAATAACTGGAATAGCAATTTGACCACGTAAACATATTTATGCATAAAATACAGTGCAGAGCAATAATTCCCTTGCCAACTGACATAATTTCGACACAGTTGTATGGCTTTTTCAGGATGCACTGACTTTTATGATTTTCCATCATTAATAATAATTATAATACATTAATTCATAATAATATACCGATAATAATAATAATAATAATAATAATAATAATAATAATAATAACAATAATAATAATAATTCATTCATAATAATAATAAACCGACCAAAGTGGCCCAGGGAGGCCCGGGTTCCATCCCTGGGCCGGCCATCCTGACCAGGGTTTTCATGGTTTCCGTCCATCACACAAGCACATGATGGGATGGTTCAAAGAGGCCACGATCATCTCTAATCATCATCTTGTCACCTCATAATTCATAATTCAAGTCTTAACAACCTTGTCTTACCGAGGGATACAGCTGAAAAGCTGATCCCCATGATGACACACGTTAATCTCTTTCCAGGATAGAATATGACGGCCTCAGAAGAGAACGTGTAGCGTGGTCAGAAATGACCGACAAGCAAATAATAATAATAATAATAATAATAATAATAATAATAATAATAATAATAATAATAATAATAATAATAATAATAATAATAATAATAATAATAATAATAATTTCTATTAAATGAAATGTTTACCAAGTTTCTTGTACACATAGCCTTCGGTGGGAAGATAGATTATCTGATAAAAGAAAGGGGACGTGATTTTCTAAGAAGGTAATTGTAGGCTGGAGACCCTCCAGAACGGTGCAGTTCGGTCAACTGAGTTTGTACCTAGAGATCAAATGAAATAGTCAAGAGCGGCTCTCATGACCTGAGTGAGTAGGCTACGGTTGATTCTAGTAGAAGGAATCAAATACATCCATTGGAGATTTGGAGACTCATGCTAGAAGGAAATCCTCGAAAAACAGGTCACCACCCTCTGGATTCACCTCTGAGGGGTGAAAGTGTTCGAACGCGTGAACGAAGTTCTGAGCAGGCGGACCCTGTTAGGATTATCCGAAGAGTGACAGTCTGGAAAGGGCGGAAGCATGTTTAATGTATGGCGTGTTGAAGGTGCTGCGCAGGTGCTACAACCAGTTCCCATCAAAGCAGAACTGCAAATATAGCACATAAAATGGTCAACGGCCGTAAATGGATTAATAATTTCTATCTACTACCGATTTACAAAAAGTGATCAGAAGTGATCGAATAGAGAGAAAAGTGACATGCAGAATACTAGTGAAGTTTCATTGATTTTTTCGTACCTGAGCAGAGAGTGGTCGATCATTTGATACAGTTACCTTAAATTTCCCGGAGACATGCCTTATTTCTATAAAAATACTATTATTTTTAATTATCATGAAGCTTAGACCATTAGGCATGCTCTTCCACCTACGGGCGAGAGAACACCGTGAGAATATATATTTTAGGCTGGCCGGGAGGTGCCGCACCCTAGGCACAATTACCTACGTTTCGGTCATTATTTGTGGATGTGAAATGCATTTTTTCTTCCTGACAGCCCAGAATCTATTGACTCCGGGCTCAGAAGTGTAGGTTTTCATTGTGAGAAAGAATGATGTTGAGTACATGAGACGTGTTGAGAACCAAAACTGAGCCATGATGGGAGGTCTGTGAGGATACCTGAGTGCGCGAGTCCCAGTCAAATTCGGGGCGGGCATCTACAACCAGGACTTCCTCTTCTATGGCTGCGGTCTCGGGCAAAATGGCGCCGCCGACGCCGGTACCAGACACGGCGTCCTCCGGCGCCTGCCGGAACCCAAGACGCAACACACGTGTATGGGACGTTTACCAAACTACTGGTGCTAAAAATAGTACGTACTTTCCCCCGTACTTTCACGCAAAATTACGCGAAAAGTACTAAAATTTTCGAAAAATTGTACATGACCTTATTTCAAAATCTTTAAGGAACAGATTTCATTACGGAGAAAATTTCCATATTTAACATTTTAGTTGTTGGAAGACTCCGAAAAAATTTCGAACTTTTCCCATTTTCGAAATATTAGAGTTTTCAACGAAGATGGGACCTGCACCATGGTCTTAAACGCTCTTTATATTCAACAAAAGAATTTAATCACAAACGTTGAAGTCATTTTTCTGAAAATTTGAAAAATGTTCCAGGGTCCTTCACGTAAAACGCCTCACAAAATTAAATAATCGGTTTCAAATTCAAGTGGCCGAAACATTACCAGATCGATTGAGGGATATCAATGTTGGAGGAAATAGACTGAATAGAGAAGCCGCTAATGTTGTTCACAGACGGACAGACGTTTTGCCGTAATTCGATTTTTCGGTATCACGGATCCACAAAACATGGATTTTGGCTACACCACGAATCAAAGGATTCCCCCCTTAAATATTTAACAACTTGATTTATCCACTTTTTCGTTTCCAGGGCCCTGTAATAAGAATTTTTCTGTCGAAAATTAGCTGTTTCTTCGCGCAGCAATACATAACTTTGTCTCTTCTGCGTAAGCGTAGGTAGCGAGAAAGTAAAAAAAAAAAAAAACGTGTGTAAACCGAGACCAAGTCATATCGGTCAAATATTAGTAGAAAATGATGTATTCGCTGGGAAACTCCGGCGTTTGACGCTTGCACATTCATTAAAATGTATTCTAAAGGTGTAACATCAAGAAGTTATTTATCCAAAGTGTTAATTGTACCTTTTTTCTAACACGCATTAAAAAATTAAACGTAATGTAAATAACGAAATTGTAAGCTTCCTAGATGAGCATATTTCAATATTAATTTTAAAAATTAAAACAGACATTATCACTTTTGAATTCAATTTGTGTTATTAGTAAGAGGAAGTTGTGAACCCGGAGCTCTTCTTTCTGTAAAGAAGATAACCAGTTTCGAAACTACACAGCAAGGAGGGAGCGATTACAGAATGCATCAGCGCAATTAATCGACATACTTACAGAAGCGCCTGGTGGAAAAACCTTCAAATGCAGTCAGTGTATGCGGATGAGAGAATGCGAAAGAACAGGATAGATATTGCAAACACAATAAATGTTACTCACTCTTAGGAGGAGCAGGGAAGTTAAAGATCCCTTTGCCAAAAAACAAAGAAACTTTTTGTTAATGAACATGTGGTAAATCTCATAATAGTTTCACAACTTTTCTTTTTGGGGGCGCAACTCTGATTAACAGGTAACTCAACCTGCACCGGTGTTTTGCAGGTGGACGAACCCGGGACTACTTGTTTAGTTCATGCTTTATTTTACATTGCGAGACTCAGACCACCAATCCCGCTGTTCCTTCTGACCACAAAACTTTCACGTGTAACTGGCAAATACCGGTTCAAGATTGGTTGCCTAGTAATCAGATCCGCGTTGAGGAAGGAAGACATGCATCTTCGTTATAAGACATTTAGTACGTAGGTTTTCACAGTAAAATGATTAACTTCCAACTCCATACATACCTTAGAAGTTAGTCACATGTGAACCATCCGGTAAAATTCTGGCGGTGCTCGTATCCGGCGGGACACTTACCCCATGCGTGGCATGCCGTGGGCATTGATGATGGTGGTGATGGTGGTGGTGGTGGTGATGCCGCTGCGCCCTGCAGCCGCGCTTGTCCGTTTGCCCCCGACGCCCCCGCGGGGTGTGCGGGTGGTGCTGGTGGTGGTGGCAGTGGCGGAGCGGGGCGCGGAGCAGCGCGGGCATGGCGGCGAGGGCGTGTCCCGCGGGGGACGACACGTTGAAGGCGCCGCCGTGGCCCCTGCCGCTGCCGCGGCCCCCGCCGCTGCCGCCGGCGGAGGAGGCGGCGGCGACGTGGCGCGAGCGCAGGGGCGTCGTCATGTGCACGATGGCCACGCTCAGGTTGACGCGCGCCGTGTACAGGTGCACGAAGCCCAGCAGCGCCAGCGCCGCCACGCATAGGCGCCGCCGCCGCCAGAAGCGCCACCGCGGGCCCAGCGCCAGCTGCTCCACCGACGACCCGCTGCTGCGGGGCCCACACCAGCGCCACTCCACACGCACCCACACACACACACGCAGCGCACCTCACGAGGTTTCCACAGTGTAGAACCATATAAATTACGAGTAGTTTTGAAATTATGCAACGGAATGACTTACGAATTTATGTTGTTTTCTTGAACTCACCACACGTTCCAAAAATAATTAATAACATTAAAAACATGCTGTCCGGTAGAAATTAAAAGTAAATATTCTGAAGGGAAACTGTTAAGCTCTATGCTCGCAGTGTTAAATTTTCAAAGTTTGTGACGCGTTTTCTCATAAACTACAAGTTAATTGGTCGTATACTTAATTTGGCATACTGATTGAGACTCATCCCGTACATTTACAAAGTTTCGCTTTCAGATACCTATCTAAGAATGTAACACTTTAAAATAATATTAATTGAGTGTACTTTTTTCTGTTGCATTTTTTGACAATCTATATTTTATTCCAATGTCATTTTTGCATAAAAAAGGTGGACACGATATGAGTAGAGTATAAATATATTAGTATTAATTATTATTATTATAGTTAGTATTAATATAATAGTACAACGTTGTGTAAAAAAATCATCGGTTTTGAATAAATAGTTTCTGAGAAAATGGAGCACATGTACCAAGAACATCACTTTTGAGAAAAACGAGTTTAAAGGTTTTACAGTGCCAAGAAATTTATTGTGGTCTATTCAAATTCATGGCATTGCACTCACTCATTGTCGTCGACATTCACACATTGTTCACGCGCCCGTGCACCCAGTGATATTGTTGCAACACTCAGGTAGCATAAATTTGCAACTTTTATTGCTAAACAATTGTTATGTTGCTAAATTATACTGCTGGAGCGCTCCAAAGCAAAAAAAGCTGGTATATGAGAAAAACCGAAATTTTAAACCGTTCGAAAGATCGTAACGCCAAAAAGAAGTTTTTACATCATTTCTGCAAATATAAAGAATAAAAAACCGACGAGAAATAAAAATAGAAAATTTTCATTTACATTGCTTAACATCTCCCCACTCTCTTACTAACAAGACAAATTTTATTAAAAATAAAAAGGGTCCCTTACGTAAAGAGCTAAATAAAGTGGTATATAGTATTCCCTGTATGATGTAACCTATTTGGTCAAACAAAAACACAATTAAATCAAAGAATACGTAAACATCAGAATAACATAAAAGAGGTTTCTTGGAAACTCAATTCTATTTCAAAACAGAATAGAACAATCTCACAATTTTCATTTTAAAAATCCAAAAATTCTTGATCGCGAAAATAGGCAAGGATTATTTCTGAAACAATATTTATAAAAATAAATAAAACGATAAATTCGAATGTAAAACGTAAAATATGTACTACAACTTATAATTCAATATTAAAAATAAAAAAAAATTCCCAACGAAGATATTATCATGGGGTTAAGATAAGGTGAATCTGAATTCGTGTTTATTATATCTTCTTTAAAATTTATATAATTTTATTATTACTATTATTATTATTACTTATTGTTATTATTTAGTGTTGCCCCTGACGCAGCAGACAAATCCGTCTATGAAATATTTTATATAAAACAATTTTTATTTGAAATTGACTGTCTATAATTAATAGATATTTTAACTCGTAATATTTCACAGGCCGACCTGGATGGCCGAGGTGGCTAAGAGCGAGTACCGACTCAGCGCTTCGGTCCGAAGGGTCGCAGGTTCGAGTCCCGCCTTGGGCATGGCTGTTTGTCCCTTGACTTTGTGTGTGTGTGTGTGTGTGTGTGTGTGTGTGTGTTGTCGCGGAGGGCCTCGCGTTCTGCTGACCCCAGATCAGAGGAGCCCGCAAGTGTTTGTCTAGTGTATGGTCGAATATGCGTCCCTTCGGGACGTAAAGGGCAACCGGCTGTCGGCTGGATAAAAGCCCTAGGAAAAAAATATTTCACAGACGGTCATAACTATAACGTAGTTTTCAAGTTACACTTCTTGAGAACTTTTGGCCACACCTCACCCTCAAGCGCGAGCGCGTTGCCGGTAGCTTGTGAACGAGCTCTTGAGCCCGAGAGGGGAAGAGATTCAAGAAGGAGCTGTAGTAGGAGGGACGCGGTTGCTCCACTCTACTCACTCACTCAGCACTCTTCGCATGGTTTCGACAGTGATTAAAGGAAGGAAATACGTCTAATTTTGATGTTACGCTTCTAGAGCAACACCTCCCAATCCGCTCTGGCGAGCGCGAACGCTCACCGACAGCTCGCATACGAGCTACCGAACAAACCCGGAGAGAAGCTCAGGAGCGGTAGCTCAGTGCATCAACTGATGTCACAGCAGCGCCGCTGACCGGGAGGTCCTAGGTTCGAGTCCTGACGGCGGCAGGATTTTCGACACTAGGTTTTCAGCTAGGTCCAATTCAAGTCGCTGTCTGGAGGAGAATTCTAGCGGCCAGCTGCTCTGATCGGTAGTTTTCCGTGGTTTCTCCGATCAACACCAGGCGAATGCCGGAGCAGTACTCTACCAAACGGGTCACGGACCGCGCGCGATCTTTCTTTCCTCTTCCTTTTCCTATCCTCTCCCCTGACACACACACACTTACACTAAATGCACTACACTACCACATATTCCGGGAGACCGGTCGGGAGCTTGTCCCGGCTTGGGCGGTGCCCCGCTAGTGGGAGAGTCCTGGTAAGGGGGAAACCCCGACGGTAGGTCAACGCCGGATCTCGCCATCTAGCTGAGGAAGATCACCGCCATCTCCTGAGAAAACATGCACTACACTAACGGGACTAATTACCAAAGCGGTTGACGCGCCCGGAAACACGAAAAAATCAAAGAATGGAAATAACGTAGGGGCAGAAGGGGCGACCGGATACTGCGGAGCTGAAATGAGCACCATGTCACCCACTCGTTGTGCGATGCTTAACAATATCACCTGTATTACAGGCAGTCCCCATGGTAGGCTTCTTGAATTATGACGTTAACTTGGTGACAAAAATTCCTAATCTTTTGTTTAATCTCCCAAAAGGCAGTTTCCGAATATTAAATTTCTCCCATATTTTGAACAACGTGCGCAAAAATAGCATCAAACTTCCAATCCTTCGAGTTCTTGATCCATATTTCAAAAGATTATTTAGAGAAAATGAGATCGCCATTCTGTTAAGAGTAAATAAAAATTAGTGTACAAGTTTGCGTAAAATTTTATTGATTACTTGAATGCCCGAAGATACCAGCTCTAATGTAAACGTAGCCATGAAGGGAAATAAAGTAAATACAATGTTAAAAACCTTACTCAAAATTCAAAAATCCTTGTCGTTATAAGTGAAGAACATTCATCTTTACAGTATTTTTCTGAGTAGATGTGGACTAATAATGAATGATAAACACTGTCACTAGACAGGAAAAAAGGTGTACTTTACTATCCAATACCAAATCACACTTTCAGCGGCACTGACAAGACACACACATCTAGAAAACTACTGCACTGAATGCAATAATGCAATAATGCACTGAAAAGCATTATTGGGTCTGCGTCTGTTGGAAGTTCAAGTAAGTTCGAACATAAATCACTGCTATATCTTCGGATTTCTCGGAATCAAATCGTCATTGTGGGATGCTATGGACATTCTACTATCGATATATGAAAAAATATCGCTTTGGCTTATTTGAGAAAATATATTTTTTAAACCTAGATAACTCAGAATTGTCGGCGAGATTGCTCACTATATTCCCTCCAAATGGGCCAAAATGACAGAACCACATGTATAGGGGATAAAAGTTGGCTTCACTATTCTATCATGCCAAACAAAATCCAAAATTGCGTGTGAGTGACTGAAAATAAACCAAGACAAGTTATTCAACGACACGATTTCAGATCATGAAAGCGACTTTTCACAATTTTTCTGAACTACGAAGGTCATTGGTGATTGATTGTATGCTGGAATATCGTACCTTGAACAAACAATGGTAATTTTGTACTGGATTCTCTCTTCAAGAAATGAAAAAAAAATGTCCAAAGACAAAAATCTCCTAAGCACTGCTTTTGCATGACAATCCATCTGATCACAGAACATGTATTATGCAGAAGCTGAAAGAAGAGAAAGACCATGTTCTCGAACATACACTCTACAGTCCTGACCCAGCATCTTGAGAATCCTGATTAATTCCTCGGGTGAAGTCTGTCATCGCTGGAAAACTTTCTGTGTGATGAACCTTGCTGAAGCCAAAAATAAGCTCTATTAACTATACGTTACCCTGAGTATCGTGGTCCCTTTGATAAATGATTGCGCCTCCAACGAAGAATAATGTAATTGTTTTATTGCATCAATTGGACTTTCCAGCGAAACTTTTGCAAGGTAAGGGGAATCTGTAACATAGTTATATCTTTCTTACCTAGAAAAGTTGCTGGAGTCTATTATAATAAATAAGTTATTTGTTGAAAAAAGTTATTTCTCATGTGTGATTGGTGTTGTTGACAACACATGTAATATTGATGTTGTTGTGTAACTACGTTGATAAGTTGTTTGTGAACTGGACATAATAACTGGTAATAAGTAACGTTCAGAAGATTGATATGTTACATCCGAATACAAAGAAAAGTACATACCACTGCATCATTGGAAGTTGAGCCGAACGAATATTTCAATACCAAAGAAACCTTAGAACCGTTTAGCACTCGTAGAAATACAAGTAAACTGTTTACTTCTTTAAAGCGTATCAAGGGACACCAAATGGGCAGAAATAAAAAAAGAATAGTTACACTCTGCAGATAAGGTAATTAGTACGTAAAAACCTGTAAACAGCCATCCCGCACAGGAAAATATTAATGAAGCGAAATATCTAGAGGCGTAGATAGAGAAACCGTCCTGAATCAGACGAAACGTGAAACCGTAATTTCCGCTGTTGAACACTGCCATTTCGCTCGCTAAACAACGGTGTCCTCTAAAAGAAGTTCATCGACTAAGCGCTTTCGTGTTGAGTTATGTGGAGCAAATTCCGCAACTTAGAACCGTTGAGCACTCATAGAAACACAACTGTTTACATCTTTAAAGTGTATCGAGGGACACAAAATGGGCCGAAATAAATAAAGAATAGTTACACTCTGCATATAAGATAACTAGTAAGTAAAAACATGTAAATAGCCAACCTACACAGGAAAATATTATTGATACGAAATTTCTAGCGGCGTGGAAAGGAAAATCGTCCTAAATCAGACGAAAAGTGAAACACGTAATTTTCGCTGTTGAACTCTGCTGTTTCGCTCGTTGAACAATGATGTCCTTTGAAAGAACTTCGTCAACTACGCGCTTTCGTGTTGCGGTATGTGGTGCAAATTCGGCAACTTCCGCCAATCGTCGCGTAGCCTCGTATCTCTCGTCGGACAATTCTGCGCCGCAAACAATTCTGTTGCCCTTGTCCGCCGTGTGCGTTCGTGCCAGCCCTTGGCGTAGTGTGTGCTGTGTGTATACGTGGCGTAAGGCAACCAGTAAACGCTTGCGTATTGTATTTACAAGTAATTATATGACTTACGTATAATACATAAAACATAATATACATTTGTTTTTAACCCGCTATTATCGCGTTTTTTTTGCGCAATTATTTGAGTGTTGGATTTTATCTCACAGCCATTAATGCTGTATTAATTATTTTATCATGAATTATATTTGTGCATTAATATTCCGATAAACGTGTTATTGATTATATAAATGTAATATTGTCCAAAAATGACTTTCTGACTCGATATTTCCGTTTTTTAATAGCATACGAACTGAAAAGAATAAAATTGAAAGTTAGGAAGTAGTTTTTTTATCATTAAAATGTATTTAATACAAGCAAATCATAGAATAGTAACAAACATAATTAAAACATCTACAAACTCGAAACTTACTGGGACAATTATGAAGTACGGTAATTATTCCTGTAATCTTTCTGATCCTGACAAATTCCTCATACCTAACGAAGGCATCACTGAAAATTTATTTGTTTGACTCTGAAGAGATCACAGACCAAGAAAGCTCATTCGTAAAACCCAATTTATATATCGTTCTTTTGGCGCACGATTCTGGAGTGCAGCCAACGCGCGCATGTGCAGTGTCGTTTCAGGAAATCATGAAGCCACTTAAAACTCCGGGATTGTTCGTCAAAAGGAAGCAAATAGTGTGACTTACGTTTGTCGATGTAAATTTTTCTTAGAAAATACAATGAAACCATTTACAGGGACACGCCTTCGATCTCGAAATGTTCAAGAACCAACAGATGTAATAACAAACCATCCTGAGCCAAATGGATTCTATCACTGCCAAAAATGATTTTTTTATAAACATCACAGAAAACTAAGTGTTCATACAAATGTAGAAATTGAAATAGCGTTAGGAAAACATTCGTAAGAGCAATGGTATATTTCAAAGTTGAGACTGCAGCGTTGAAAAAAATTTAACTTTTGGAGTTTTGAGAATTTTAGAGATTTCAATGAAAATAATAGCAACGATTTTTATGTTACGATCCAGCGGCGGCGGTGATGACTGTTGCCACTGCCCTTTGTTGCCGGCGCCGCGTTGTTAAAGCAACACTGGTCGATTCGTTTGGTGTGCAGTGCATATATTTCAGAATCCAGAACACTGATAGTGCAAGCAAGAAAATGCAAATGGTTCGAAAATAGTACATTATGAAACGATGATGTAATGATGAATATTAATACACGAGTGTGATATTACGATACGAGCGAGGAACGAGCTAGTATTGTAAACTTTACACGAGTGTAAATCATACCGATTACATTGCGACGACGTATGGTAACTTTTATATGGAATCGTTTCGGAACTGCTGACATGCAGAATTCAGCTAAAGCCATCTAGCGGACTGTTTCCTACCATACCCACCGCAAGTGGCTTTGTTTTTACCAGACCACCTGCGAGGGAGTACAAAAGTTGCGGCAATAATTCCGACGTCACCATTTTCGCTTTTTCTTTTATTTCTAGAGGTATCAACACCACATTTGATTCACTAGACATTTTAAACTAAAAAATTGACCGGTTTTTAAGGACAACCACACGGTAGCAACATATAAACCAAAATGACTTGCATTCAGATCATAACGCCAGTCAAAGTTCCCTCCAATAGCTATCACTGCTATCACTAGCTATCACTGCTAGTCAAATAGGATAAAAGTGAAATTACGATCCTTTTTTTCTAGGGCTTTTATCCAGCCGACAGCCGGTTACCCTTTACGTCCCGATGGGATGCATATTCGACCATACACTAGACCAACACTCTAGCGAGCTCCTCTGATCTGGGGTCAGCAGAGCGCGGGGCCGTCCGCGACAACACATACAAAGTCAAGGGACAAACAATCATACCCAAGGCGGGACTCGAATCCGCGACCCTTCGAACCGAAGCGCTGAGTCGGTACTCGCTCTTAGCCAACTCGCCATCCAGGTCGGCACGAAATTACGATCTAATTTATTTTAAATTATATTCCTCGTAAAAATTTACTAAGAATAAAAGAAGTTAAAACTGACAAGCGTAATAAAATATTAAATGCAATTTTAATGTACATAATCGGACAAAATATTTACTATAACGATTCTCAATGATTATTTAAGTCTCAATACTTGGTTTGTAAGCTTCTCTGTCATTGGTTAAGAACCTGTTTCATAATGAAATCTGTATCGTAATAAGTATCATTATGCAACGGGTTGCATCTATCAAATGACCGAATTAAACAATGGGAGTAGAAAAATATATAATATAAATGATTAAATACTATAATGTTGTAATTTTCTTCAAATAATCTTGTCGCGTCACAATTTTTTTAGAAATATCCGCTAGTTCAGTAGTAAAATGTCTCAAATTATTATTTCTCAAAAGAAGAACATATTAGTAAAAGACGGATATATTTACCATCACTCTAGAAGTAGAGATGATCTCAAAATTTATTGACGCTGTGTAGAAAGAAATGCTCATCTACAAAACATAATTTTGATGAAAGATGGTAGAAGGCAACACTTACATGAAGCAGATCATGCTGCAGTGGAAGTTTTGCAGGTCAAAGCGACATTGAAGGAAAGATCTACAGAGAAACCTCATGAAGGACCAACGAGAATTGTAAGAGAGGTCGTAGAATTAATAGGAAATAAATGTCTGGCAAGGATACCTGAAAGAAACAATCTCAGAAGAAATGTAAATAATGAACAAAATAAAATTTGGTCACGGAACATACAAAATTTGAACGAGTTTGTAATTGAAGCACCGTTTGATAAAACAATCAGGGATGAAACTTTTCTTATTTATGATTTAGGACAACAAGAGCAAAACAGGATACTTATGTTCTGTTAGACTAAAACATTGAATATTACGTAGCAGTGAATTAATATTTATTGATGCCACTTTCCAAACGATTCCATCTGAGTTCCTTCAATTATTCACTGCACACAGAATCATGAAAAAAATTACATTTCCGTTGGTTTCTGCATGCTGTCAAACAAATCTCAAAGAGACGTACTCACTTGTGTATTTAAAGGCACAAGCACGAAAAAAAGGATTAGTGGCTACAACCTCAAACTATTTTAATGAACTTTGAATTGGATAACATGAATGCAAAACAACATCCTTTTGCTCATGGAAGCATTAAAAGTTGTTTGTTCCATTTCCAAATTCGCTTTACAGGAAAGACATAAGTCTTGGTTTACGTGAATGATATATAAATACAGACGAATCTAGTCACAGATAACAAATTCAAGAACTTACGTCTGTGCCATTTATGTCTTCAGAAAATTTAGAAAATACATTCCATATTTTGATATCGTTATCATGATGATATCGAAGAAGAGCTAGTGGAACTAACTGATTAAATACAACTTGGATATGTGAGAGGCAGACGTTCTCAGAGACGAAGTAGACCTGTCCTCCCAAGATATCCGCCAGCCATTTTGATCATGTACTTGCCTACACTTCATGGCCACCAGAGGGCGAATAAAGCTGTGAACGTCTTTCACAGTAAATTATAAAAAGATGCTTGCTGTTCATCGTGTTAGTATCTGAAGGTTTCTGCGGCATATAAGAGGAGAACATGCCAAAGAATTAATTGCAGTTCACATCCAGACAGGCAATGTAAACATTCTGCATCCATTGAATAGGAAATATGGGAGCAAACAAAAAAGAATAAAAAAAATAGTGCAGAAGTACAAAAACAATAACAGCGTTGACGTCTATCTGTGAGTTATATCATATAATTTAAAACATTATTTACAGCCAGAAACTCAGCCGAAAGAACTTGATTGACGGACATTTTTGTAATAAACTTTCAGACATATATGAACAATTTGGGCAGTGTTTATCCTGCACATTTATTTAAATGGACGTTTATGTAGTGTGGACATTTGTACACATGAACATTTGTCAAATGGACCTTTTGCATTGGATATTTTACCTTCATTCAACACTCGTGTCTCGGGAGAGCGAAATAGAGCGAAGCGTCAAGAAAAATGTTTTTCTAGTAGTATAAATTGTTTTCTTATTTATCATATGTTTCAGTCAGATAAAATTGTTAAGTTATGAAAAAATAAAAAAACATGTTCTTGGCTGTAGAGGGGTGTGGGTGATGGGACGGGGGCTAAGAAACCTTTCAAAAAAATTATTTTATGTTAGAATTATAGTGTAATTTCTCACGTGTCATTTGGTTTGGGGAAACTTTTTATCATCTTATCTGCGGGTACCCTTTGACAAAAATTCTGCTGATCTGGCAATACCGACTACAACAGAGAGTAAGAGTTCCGATAAAGGTAACAAAAATTTATGTAACATGGCTCCTTTTCGCTAATTATAATTATATGTTAATTGTATGGCTTCTGGAAATGTAAACATCACTTATTTTGACTTATCACAAGTCATATAGCTTGTTAATAAATTAATTTTTCAGCATTTAATAATTTTTTTCAAAAACTCACAGGATATAAATTAAAAGAAAAACTGCTTGCAATGAAGAAGAGGCTCCTTACACACAATTGTATTCCACAATTTTTCCCGCCCTAAAATGTTGCTGGCACAGACAACAAATTTCGAAAAGAGAGGATAAAATATGATTAATGAACATCGACTAAAGCCAATGAGATGCAGTAGCCATGCTGAAACACGTGATTGCTGTCCACCTCTCACCATTTCAATTCCTCTCTGGCCCAGGAAGATGTGGGAACAATAAGACTCATCATAGTTTATAATCGTTTTTAGGGTAACGATGGTTATAACATGCGTATCGATGACAAAAATTGACGTATCAATTGAAGGTATGAAAACGATGCTCGTAATAGACAATATCACTTTCTAAACTATTCCCATAATCAAAATGAGTGGTCTAACAGTATGTAAGACTTTAAATTATAACCGCATAGATATTGACTTTTATATGAGATCGCGACGAATTCGGAAAGTCGTGGGGGTCAGAAATTCTCACAGTGGCCTCCAGGTTTACCATGGAGAGGGCTCGGCATATTGGCGGCGAGCAGTAGCCCGAACTCTGGCTACCAGAAGTTCAAACTGGGTTTACGTCGAGGAAGGAGAGGCGTTCAGAGTATTGCAGGAATAGAAACAGCACGCATTTATGCTTTAGTGATACTACCGCGGCTACCACTGACGAAGACAGCGCGAAAAACAGTTCAATTAAACAAGACACAGATGGTGGGGGCACGCCGACAAAGGATCTCCATTGGGGTATTTCAAAGGGCGTCACGTCTGGGCTCGATGCAGGGATGGGATGCTCGATATAGCGATGGGAACCAGCGAAAGCGGAACGACGCCGAACGTTCGAAAATTCAACGGCCCATCAATCACATTGATTGGTATTGGCGCGTTATCTCCACCTAGACACACAAGTTTAGAGCCGACAAATGAGGAAGCAGGGTCCTCGTAAATGGTCTGGCGAAACGTCCTCAGGAAAACTTGTTTGAAGTGAACCCCCGCCGCAGTTAGACTTAGAGAGTATTATTCAAAGTGAAACAACACCTAATTTTAGCTTAGTGTCACCATTGCTACTGTCTCAACAGGGACTCTAACCAGTAGTCTCTGGGGGATGAGTCTCGACTAGCTATACAGTGGCTAGGTTGAATTCATCGTTGAAGAGAAGAGAATTATAGTGGGTGGTTGCTGTGATTGGTAGTTTTCTGTTGGTTCACCGATCAATACGGTGAATGCTGGAAAAGTACCCTATCTCTTACACACACTTCTACACATGTCGGAAGACCAGTCGGGACTTTTGAGCTTGTCCTGGCTGGGGCGGCCTCGCTGGAGAAGATGCGAGGAGGATGAATCCCCCGCAAACAGACTAGCAGGTCAGCGCCGGTTCTCACCATTCAATGGGGAGGACTACTGCCATCTCCCTTGGAAAAACATTTACAACAGGACTAATGAGTGAAGCAGGTGACTTGCCCGGAAACATAAATCAATCAGAAAATTGAAGTGAACTGACTTTCGAAATGAACGGACTCATTTTTAATCGTCGGGCTATCACTCGAGTATAAAAACTCAATACTCATTTTAAATCTTCGGGCTATCACTCGAGTGTGAACTTAGAAGTTTCTAGACGCTGCCCGCGAGATAGATGAGTCTGCCCAGGCCCACGGTGCTATGTATTGCGTCCAAAGCATCGTAAGGCTCTTTATGTTGCGGCTGTTACGCACTAAAGAGCAGAGTGTGGGTGAATGACCACTCAATAGGATAGGTGGCACGCGATGACTTTCGAGTCGCAATTAACCTCGGACAACGCTTGTAGAATTACACGTGCACTGGCGTCACACTGCCTGCATAATAAGTGGGAGGACAATTGCACTCTGGGATCGCTACTTGTGGTTGGCGAGGTGAGGGTCTTCCGTGCCGAGGAAATCCACCTCGGGAAAGGAGGGGTTGGAGCTAAACTGCCGTGACCGGCCCCTCAGTCGCGGTGAAGAAACTGCTTATGACGGGCGTCGACAGCAGTAAAGTCACACACTGCCCAGATAAGTGCAGCTGCGAAAGACTTGGCCTACAATTCGCATACCTCAGGATAGAGGATTTCGTGCATTCCTGAATTCGGTGTTATTTCTTGTGCATGTTTGTTTCGACATAGATCCTTTAACAATGTGTAACTTCATGTGTATATTTCAATGTACATCTCTTTTAACTTCATCATAACACTCAGTTTTCTTCCATTATGACTTGTGAAGAATTGTCTCCATTGATTCAAATGATACAGGTGAAACAAATTACTTGGAATTTACAAGACATTTTGAAGAAATGAACGTTATTTCTGTCTGATAACTTGCAACAATTACCTACAACACCAGCGATATATATCTATCAAGCTATAACGTGACGTTTTGAAGCTCCAAATATATTGTGTGATTTGAATTTGTCAAGCCACGTGACAGGGTATAGGTTATTAACGAACAAAGGGACCGGTGTAGATTTAGAACTAGACAAATTGCAGAATATCCAATCCCGTTTTAACTCGATAGAAAAAAATCATCCATGTCTACTTGTAATACTATTATTTCTGACAAATAATGTTGTACAATTTGCTAGTTTTGAATGGTGCTGAAAATAAAATTGGTCAGTAGCCACCGATATCCGAAATGGATGCAAACTTTCAAAACAAGAAGTATTTATACGACCCGCAGAAACTATCAGAGAGACACCAGAAGGTTTCCATATGAGATAATAAAGGTAATAAACAAATCAAAAATATTCGATGTATTAACAAATGTCGCGTTTGGAAGAATAGTTAACAATGAAATTGAATACATATCTCTTGTATGGTTGGTATATCCAGATTCACCTAGGTCGGGTGAACAGGCATCTAGAACTGTTTAAGCTAATAGGACACGCCATGCAACAGTTCCCTTCGTAGAACGATAATTTCAATATATGAACAAACTATTTCCTTCAAAAGCAACCAATTGGTATAACTATGAACAAATCTCAAGGTGTCATATTTACTGAATTTATTTACGAACACAAGAGGTCACATTCGGAACTCCTTAATCCTGAGACACGACTTTGCAAAGATTGTAAGCCACAAGTAAGAACACAATGGACGAAAATAACCTGAATCGATAGTAGTCTTTGAAGAATAATTTCAACCCTTGGGTCGGTGGGGAAACGACAACTTTGACAGCCATCATCAAGGGTTCCATTGACAGACCTAAACTGTCAATAACAAAAATGAAATATCAAAGTTTAGAAGCAAATTTCGATGAATTGAAAGAACTAATTTTTGAGACTTGAATGGAAAAAGATGAACGAAATGATATTTCAAACTTTGTGTGCCAAACACTGGGCATCCGAATTTCAAAACCAATTTTCAAGTTGCCCAGAGACAAATCCGATTCTCAGATTCGGCAATACTACTCGGGAAGTCTGACGAGCTCTCAACCTAGGTACATCAATTTCAATGTGCAGAATGATTCATTTTTATTGAAATTACCAACATGGTCTAATCAACATGTTTGGTTGAAAATACTAGAATCTTTGCAAACAATTAAATTAAAACGGGATAACGTCTGGGAACGTAGGGAACACATCATGTTTATGGGTATCGGACTTTTGTTTTTATTTTTCTATCCTGAAGTGATCCCTTTTGGGAGTGCCGTCAACTAAAGAATAATTGACGTATCTTGAAACTAGAGGTTTGGGTAAGACTGTTGCATTTTAATGAATTCTATCTATACCCGCTGATCCATTTGTAGGAGATGCAGTAGAACTTAAAAGCAGGTAAGTGGCAGAATGAGTCACAAAGCAAAATTGCTTTTTTTATTGAGAATTTTATGCTTATAAAACGTGGACAAAATAAAAATGGTGAATCTAAAAGCTGATATGATAAACCTTTTTTTATGGTTTGTACTAAAAGTAAAATGAAGCAATTAAAGAATAAGTAGGACAGGAAGCAATGAACTTTAAGTAAAATGCATTTTTCTGTCATATTCTACACAATTGATGTTGAGGTTGGCTAAATTTTCATTAAATTGTTAAGGTTGATAAAAGGCATACACCCTTTTGTTAATAAAAACTCCTTTCTGTTGGAAGTGTCTTACATTCGGAAAACAATAGGTATCTCAAAGAATTGAGGAACTATGACATCTTGAACGAATTAATTAACTTCGTGATCATGCAATGTAATTTAGAAAAGTCAAATTAGAAAAAAAATGTGGTTTTAAAAAAATATTCTATGGTTTGGAAATATTCATGACATATTTCCTTCAATTTATACATTTGATATCATTTAAATATCAGGGGAAATCGTCTCTTCTAGTATGTAACTACATTTGAAAACCACTAAATATTGCACAAGAGAAGGTAATTTTTGACACTGTAATTCTTCATTAATAACTTCACAGTTCCGACGTCATCACTGTTAATTCATTCTCTGCCACATATACTTTTTCATGAAGACACTATCGTACGTTAACTATGAATTCATACTGTGGTCTCGCAGGTACTACCTGGGGTCAGGAAAAATCCTTTCCCTTTGTGCAATGGAAAAGCAAAATGTCACACTTTTTTACTCTTTTTGACTCTTTTCAACATCGTTGGTCATATAGCGACCACTGTGAGTTTTAAACTACAGGGGGAACTGTAGGGAGAACACATAAGGACAACACAAACACACACAAACATCCATGCCCCAGGCGGGACTGTAACCACGAGCGACCTTCCAGCTGCTGCTGGTTAGGCCCTTCAGCCTTAACGACTTCGGCTATCCAGGCCGGCTAAAGCCACACTTTATATCAACAATTATCACAAAATACATTGCACACACACAAAACGTCACGTGGAGACTTTTAACTATCAAAATATCTTAGCGAGGAGCGTATTTCGCAGAATGACCTAGAGGTTTGGCGATAAGAACTCAATCAGCTGTGAGCCGCTAACACTCAGAGCGCCAGCATGCAAATTGACGAATATGATATGCCAAGTAAAATATTAGGTTCCGTTCAAGAAATGCAATGAAGACCGCAATTATTTGAGGGGGAAACTAATACGCATTGATTTAATGAATGCACTTAATGTCAATATTTACCTTATTATTTACTAAAAGGAAAATGACAATAAATAAACTATTCAATCCCCCACTTATAAATTACAATTTAAGAGCCTCCAAGTCCGTTTTTAAATCCAAGGACTCGGAGAACATTCGAATGACAGTTTTTCATTCCCTGGGCTTCTCAAATAGGAGAAAACTGGGTTCCACCTGTCTCGTCTAACAAGTAAAACTATTAACCTGATTATGTTGCGGCGAGCCAAGTTTCAAGTCTGGCGATATTAAACGAAGTGATTAACGAGAATCCAAAATAGGACGAGAAAAAACGCACTTGAAAATGTATTCTTATTTTGAATATTCTCCCAAATGCTGATATATTTACAAATCTAACAATGTCATAAAATAACTATTATTATAAGTAGTTTTAAGATAGAGAATTTAAGATATTCCTATATATTTTGTTAATATCACTCCGTTTGAAAATTTACATTTAATTAATAATATCTTGTCTTTATATTATTATATCTTTAATAGTTTTTATTGTTGCATTTATATTCGCAGAGATTTGGACAGTAACAAGGTAAGCGACATCAGCCACAAGTAACACTATCATGCCTTCTGCTGTTTGCATATGTTAAAATCTCTATTTTGGTTGAAGTGTGATTCAACTAGCAAAGCCGCAAACCCTTCCATGAAAGTGAAAAAGAGATGTATAGTAACAAGACTTGATACATTTTCCCTAAAACCGACATATCATTTACGAATAGCAGCAGATGAGCTGTGGTTGGTGCTCCAAGTTCTTCATTTGAATGTCAATCGATCTGTGCTGCCGGCTCAAATCCAGAGCAGTGTTGTCAGGTTAGGTGCTTTCTCTCTAATTTAATTTTTTGTCTTTAGTGGATTCTTAGCGGGCAAATTTATTTGGGAGGTGTTTTTTGGGGGTGGGGTCGTTGAGTTATTAAATATTAATTTTAAAAACAATCTATTGTTTATCACAAATATCACGGATACCAAAATGATTCCTCAAGATTATTTCAGGCATATTTATTCAAATATAACTAAGCGAAGTAAAAACACTATAACACGTAAAAATCTTTGAATGAATTCCCTCGTTTAAAATTCGCTGCTTATTTGTCACAACGAAAGAGTAGTAGAAGAAGGCAACATATTTGATGAAAAGGAACGAATCACTGCAATAAACAAGTAATGAAAACAAGAAAACGACGAACCAAAATTTTACAAAGAATTATTACATATTTTCCAGTCATTACAATGAGTGAGACCGAGATACCTTTTAAGTTTCATAACTCTTAAACAGTGTGACACTCCTTAAATCAAAATTTATACAATATGTGTACACGTTAGCACTATATATAGTTATGTAAATAGTTATTAAATACAAATATCACCATATACAATTAATAATATTTTTCGTATTTCTTTAATTTCCATTTCTCCTCTTATATTTTAAAGATGAAGTAATCATTTTTTGAATTAGAGATTTTTTGACGTTTTGGTATTTTTTCGCGTTTTCTAGTGAGCAGTTATTAAGACTCCTGGCAATACTAATCCAGAGCTGCGACGCCCGCTCACCTCCTCCAGTGAGTCAGGCCCGGCGGTGTCACAACGCGCGTGCGATTCGGGCGTGCGTCGCCGGGAGCCGTGGAGGCAGCGTGGAGTGGAGTGGAGTGGAGGGGGGAGAGGAGGGGGAGGGGCGGGGCGACGTGGGGTTCGCGTCGCCCTGCACCTGAGGTCCTTGGCCCCAAAGGCGCACGCGGGTCGCCGGCGCCGCCTGAGCTTTGCCAGCAAAAAGCCCGGCCTTGCCAGCGTCGAGATCGGCTCGCCGCGGGTTTGAGGCGCGAAATGCGTAGCATCTCCGTGTTGCTACTGTTACAGTCGAGAGCGGGGCTTGTCTAAAAACTAGTCGCTTCTGCGCTCAGATACGTTTGTGAAGATCATGTTGAAGGTAGTTGTGATCTGTATGTCGTCTTTCAAACGTGTCATGGACCGTAATGTTGGGCTAGTTTTAATTTTTTGTCATTGTCTTTGGCCTGAAAACAACAAGCAAAGACGTTCTAAATTTTTTATTTCGACACTTTTGCATCTCTGAAACACGGATTACACCATTGGCAAAAACAAATATCACGGAGAACTTTTTTCGCGACAAATCAGAGTAACTAATCATATGATTTATTTTTTGTTCATCAATGATCTTAACATAGAACTCGCGTTTCCACTTCATGACCCCGTTGTGCTTCCCTTCATTCGACCTTCGCCGCAGCACGCTTTAAGTGCTCTCCAAGTGCTTTGCGTTCTGTGCTCCTCAAGGCCATTCTTTTGAGACCAACTATATGTGCACAATGACCACTCCAAAACATGCGTCAAACTTCCCCGCCAAGAGAAGTTGAGGCGCTGTGTTTTTTGTCTCGAAAACTCAAGGTCGCAAGACGAAAGTAATTGGAACCGGATGGTCTCACGTCACCGCTAAGATGCGGGCATCTTAGCGGTGGACCTGTATCAGTAGAGTGAGATGATATCAATGACACCATGAAGGGTAAGTTAACAGATGCACGAATTTTCGAGTATGTACAACACGTTCTGTTTGCTCTCTTGAAATGAAAAAAAAAACAACTTTAAACTTGTATATTGCACGTAGCACGTGCAAAGTAAAAAGTTAATTCTCAATTCTTTTTTTCGATATTATTCCAAGTTTTAGAGGGATTAACATGTTGAAGATCAATGGAATGGAAATTAACAGTCACATTTCTTATTAAAAACACTATGTTGCTGCAAGAATCATAAATTAAAACTGTGAAGTATGAAACATGTAAAAAAGGCTTGTGCTACTTCCCATGCGTACGTTATCAGAATTGTAAGAACTCAAGAAAAACATTCATGAATAAAAAGTAAAGAGTTCCAACGCGTATTTCACTCGACATGTTCACATAAGTTACATAACTCAACTGTACAATATTTAAAAAAAATTGGAATGAACTTCTGAATTTTTTATCATATCCATCCATTTCATGTGGGGTGAGTTCATGGATTATTCTATTCTGAGCATACTTTTGCCTTCAGTCGGCATTTTGTACGCTGTAGGTTCATTTGTTCCACAGAAGAATCTCTTGGTCTTATTACCGGAGAAATACTGCAAACAAATACCACGAAAGAAGATATACTTTGATTATTTCAACATTCAACGTAATTCTCACAACCAGCCCAATCTTTTGACTATGAAAAATATCTAAAATCATTGATATTCTCCAATCGGTAAACCTCCCTTACAAAACCAAGTTCTATCTTCTTAAGTCAGTAAGCCTATTACTAATACTGTTAAAAATATTCGAAAAGCTACATCAACAAATTGATGCTCTACTTTAAAAAATGGATTTGGTATTCAAATATCAATATGGATTGATGGCAACTCATGCCACCGTAAGAAAGGTTCACAGAATTGTTAAAATCGTCATTAAAGACTTGGAGATGTTTCTAAGACTTTTTTAGATGTGGTTCGACAAAGTTTACGTAAGACTATTCTATCAACTCAAGAAGATGTTACTCTATTCGTTTTACTCAGTTATGAAAACCTGTTTACTTGAAAGACGTTTTCAGGTGAAATTCGTAGCAAGCATATAACACACTTGTCAATCGCTTGCGCCGAATCCCGGGAGAATGAATTAGGGCTAAATCCCTACTTACTATTTACAGCAGACATACAGACACACTGCGAAATTACATCACCCTTTGCAGAAGATATGGCTTTCTTCTTCCTGGGACTTCAACAACTTCAGAAACATTTCAACAACATAAATGACTGAAAAGTTTATGTATAAAAGTTAACAAAACCAATTCAAGTCACGTGACTTTAACTTTCATCGAAAATACGTGTCCTCCTGTACAAATTAGCAATTAAAATATTCGTCAGGCAAGCACGGTGAAATACTTGCGAATCCACTTAGGATATACGATTATGTTGAAGAATACATACTAACACAAAATAACTAAATTTGAAAAAAAGTTCTATTGCGTTGTTGTTGAATACTCCACCCTCTCCCTGAAAAATTAAATTGAAATTTACAAAACAATAAGTAAACATATATAAACTTATACTAAAATTTTGGGGCTCAGCAGGCATCTCAAACTTAGAAAGATGTTAACTAAAGATTTTAAGTTAACTTTGAAGATAAGTTATCAAAAGCACCTTGGATTTTCTTGATGTTCTGTCCTAAGATTTAAAAATACGAACAGCAATACAAACTAGCAAAACTAGAAGATACAAAGATCAGAAAAGACTAGAAAGATACTTAAATCGATAGTGGTAAACAATAAAATGCTAGGACATATAAAACTATGGATGCGTCGTAGATACATTTGGTTGTCATCTCGCGTACTTGTTATTTCTGGCGACGAAGCCGACCGCGGTTTCTTCTTCTTAGTATTCGCAGTGCATTAAACGTAGTAAGAGCGATGTTATCGTGATGCATAAACTCCCATAAATGTGCGCTCGCTCCGTGTCTTGCGAAAGCAGCGTGACGGGCAGCCCCCACGCAACATCAGGATCTTCCTCGGGCAGAAAACGCTGACAGGATGGACAACGAGGAAGGACAAGCTTCGACCAGTCAAACAAGTTTTTTGTCGTCAGTTAGAACTGGTAGTCGACAAAGGGAGTGCAAAGTAAAGTTGATAAAGGAAAATGTTATTTTCTATTTTTATAAATCATAATGAAAGCTTCACAGAAATCTCAATAACATTAAATGTAAGCGATCATGTACCAGCCAAGGAAGGGATGGTTATAACCAACGCAATTTGTTGATTTTGAGGTCTGTGGATGTCACAGTGTCTTTTATTAAATTTGTCACAAAATATTCGCAACGCATTCAGTCACTGTTCCCAGCAAGACATTGCATTGAAAGGAGCAATTCTTGCTGGAGTCTAGGTAATACAGAGTTTGGAAGACTGAAACTCCAATGCAGTACCTTTGTAAACAATGTCGTCAATAGGAAATAACGTCTTCAGAAAAATGAAAAATGAATTTTTGAAAGTGGTAGAGTCGAAAACATACGTAAAACTAGGCACTAGTTGGGACTGAAAACTTCTAAGACTTTCTAAAAGCTTTTATGGAACATCTGTGTATCTTCTGACTAGTTTTGCTGTCAGCAAGACAGTTTGAGTTACAGTTACAAGATAGTTTGATTGATTTTTTCGTGTTTCCAGGCGCGTCAACTGCTTCAGTCATTAGTCCCGCTAGTATGGCGCATGTTTTTTCTCGGGAGATGGCGGAGATCTTCCCCCGCTGGATGGATAGATCCGGCGCCGTCCTACCGTCGGCTAGTGGGGTTTCCCCCTAACTGGGACTCTCCCACCACCGGGGCACCGCCCCAGCCGGGACAAGCTCTAAGCTCCCAACCGGTCTCCCGGAATATGTGTTAGTGTAGTGCATGTTAGTGTGTGTGTGTGTGTGTGTGTGTGTAAGGGAAGAGGATAGGACAAGGAAGAGAAGATCGCGCGGTCCGTGGCCCGTTTGGTAGGGTACTGCTCCGGCATTCGTCTGGTGTTGATCGGAGAAACCACGGAAAACTACCGATCAGAGTAGCCAGCTAGAATTCTCCTCCAGACAACGACTCAATTCGACCTAGCTGAGAAACTAGTGTCGAAAATCCTGCCGCCGTCAGGACTCGAACCGAGGACCTCCCGGTCAGAGGCGCTGTAGTGACATCAGTTGATGCACTGAGCTACCGATACCGGTACACATGGTACATGGTACATGGTACATGGTACATGATAGTAATACATAGAATGCAAAGAATCTGATTGTATCATACGAATATGTAATATACATATCTTCATTTCCAAAGTAGGCCTATAGCTTTCTAGATAGTCTTAGAATGTAACTCCATCAATTTTACTTAAACATATTTACATTGTTTATATTAGAAATGGAAAATGTATGACTATTATATCTTGAGGATAAATAACTAATTTTTTTTGACAATCTATGTGGTCTCAATATATGTATAACCTCTAAATCCTAAACAAATACGTTAGTTTATTCCTGATATACTTGAATTAACATGAGTAAAAATTAACCATACATTTCGTGCCATATTATATTGATACTATGGTTATTGATTTTTCATTATTTCCATGCTTATTGTGTATTAGGGTCGAATTCGTGTTGAGTGGTGGAGGCGGCGGAAGCTACTTGAGGTGTAAGCTAATGAACACATTTGTCGTAGTCAACAAATCAGGCAGAATGACGGGACTCAATCGAAATCTCGCCATTGGATGTCGGCGCATGCGCAGTAGAAATCTCTCCACAATTGTCTTGATACATTTTTCAAATCCACTACTTGCAGAAACTCTCTAGTGACACAAGAGCTTTATAAGTGGAATTGAAAGAAAATATTTTTTCTATTGCATGAGCTTTTACTTGCGAGTCTGAGAAATAAATCGACGAGACTTAAGTCGTGCACTACTAATCAAAGAGGTTACTGGAGATTGTTTGGGTACAAGTGAAAGTTCGCTTGACATTAATGGAAATTTGGGTATAAACATTTATTATGAAGTAGCCAAAGCAATAATGGTTTCATACAAATGTTCATACTAAAAAGCAAGCAGCTTGTAACATGAGTGAAAACAGAAGAATGTTGTACAGAAATCGACGGATGCTCATTTAGTTCGTGCAGTGAATGAATGACAGGATTAATATTAACGGAACATTTAGAAACCTGTACCTGACTAGTAGTAGGCTATTTGAAACCAAGAACTTTATATTTTCAATTTTGATTGTGTTATCTCTACACATTGGAACAATATTTATCTTCTTTTCTGTTATCAAAGTACCACATTAAGAGTTTTTCTGAAGAAAAATCGCTGTTTTTTGCTTCAGCGCTGCGAAACTTTTTCTATATTACGAAAGTAGTATGCACCGAAGTAAAATTTACAGAGAAATTTTTCAAAAGTCAAAAGAATACATCAAGATGGCGTTATGTCATGTTTTTATTGCATTTGGGATCGTTTTTTAAAATACGTTTTTAAAATTGGCCATATTCTCGGCTGCGTAACTCAAATCTTTGAAAAAATGTACATAATATTTTTAAAGATCGAAATTAAAATAACATATTTCATTAAGAAAAACGTTTCTACATTCAAGACGGCAGTTGTAGGACGACGCCGAACAAATTTTGAACTTTTGCGATCTTTAAAAAGTCAGAGAATTTACTGGAAACGAGACATGTAAAATTTGTATACGATTTTTTGTTCTATTCGAGAAGAAAATTATCCAAAAACTTTGGAGCCATTTTTAAGGAAATTTTCAAAATTTTGTTCACGCTTCATTTATAGTATCAAAATATCGATTCCAAATTTAAAAAGCCATGATATCGGTCACAGGGTTGGGGTATATCAATTTTGGCGCAAACCCTGATGACTGTTTAGTAGTTTGAGTTATTCATTGAGAAAGACGTTTTGTTGGAAACCAACTTTTCGGCATCAAGAATTCACAAAACGAGAATTGTGACTAAATGTGTTACAGAAAGTTGTTTACTACATATCGGAACAAAAATTATTCATTTTTTCGGTGTCGGGGACTCAAGAAAAGAGTTTTTCTGGCAAAAACCTGCCGTTTTCCTGCAACATCGTTATACTTTCTCTATACTACGTAAATAGAATGCAGCGAAGAAAAGAAATCGAGACACTTGACAGAGATCATTTGAATAATGTCTGCAAACAAATGTATTGAATTACCTAAGTCACCTGCTTGGCGTTTACTTGCACTGGTTATTCAATATCCACGTGGTTGCAACCCCAGCTGAGCACGTCCTCAGATGCTTACAGCGCGGTGTTAGCATTCAAAGAGTAGTGAGCGTCACAGTCTCGGATTGGTAATAATGCACTGATTTGTGAGACGAATAACCAACTATCAACTAGATGAAACGTTTTCTCTGCGATCACTTTCCACGACTAACCTTGGATCGCGATTCAACAAAACCTCCGGGAGACACTGACGTTTTTCTGGAATTTTGTGTCAGTTTGCCTCACCGTTTTCCTTGGTCAGTGCTCCGCTTTAGCGAGATTACTTCAGTTAATTTAAATGTTTATTTCAACGTTCAAGTAATACTGTCTCGAACGCGCTTCACTCAAAAATGCACGAGCTTTGTCCGAGGTTAGGCGCCAAAATTGAAAAAATTAAAATGCAAAATGAGTTAACATGGTTAATTTGGTGAAGGAATAATTCATTCCACTTTTTCTATTTTGTCAGTAATTTCATCTAGGATCAAATATTTTATAATGCCTTTAAAAGACAATCAAATGTTTAATAATTGAATGTTTCACTCAATTCGAAAGCAGTAATAATGATGTGGTCACATGGTTATTTGCAGTTGACGTGATGAAGGACTAGCTGGCGGATGACGAGTGGGAAGATGTCGACGATAAACATGAAGACGAACAAACGATGGCGACGATAACGACGACATATCTAAATGCTATTTTTCGCGACAGGTAAGATGTAAGCGTTCATCATACCTTATATGTTTGAGTGCAATAATATCCTCTTGAAACTAAAATGTTTAATATTTGTACAGATTGTAATATAGACATGATGTTAATTTGGATATTTTCAAATATTTCGAATGGCCAAGAAATGAAAATTGAGATGGGAGAGGAAGAGCGACAGACAGAATGCGATGACGAGCACGGCAAACGGAACAATGAGAAGGGCGACAAAGAAATATGTGCAGCAATTTTACTTCTGAGTCCCTTTGCGTCCTAGGGATGGGGTGCTCTTCTGATCTTGCTCGTGAAATACAACAGACCACTTGTCAAGACAGTAAAATTTTCTGAACATCAATAGCAATACAAATCTTATAAAGAGAACAGTGCTAGAGTTTGTTCTGTGAATCGTGTGTACACTGTAGAACATGAGTGGCGATAACCGATGGTGGCGATGGTGTAACAGCGTAGCGGGCTATGGGTTCATACCCGATCGAAGCCGTGGATTTTTAAGGGCGAAAAAAATCCTTCGTACGCCTTCCTTAGGAGGGGAAGTAAAGCCGGCTGTCCCATGTTAGTAGATTTACTGCATGTAAAAGATCCTCCAGCCTAAATGAAGCCACTGAGATAAATTCAAATTGCCTGTTTCGTCGCCCAAGTAATACTTTCATTCTCCCCTAGTAGGTGAAAGAAGCGTAACGGAATTTGCGTGGTCAGGCGGAAGAGCAGGCCTCATAGCCTGAGTCTCGCCACGTAAAATCCATCCATCCATCCATCCCGCATGAGATACGACAGATGTTTCAATCCATTTAATCTTTCTTATCACGATTTTAAGAAAAGAAAATCTTCAAAACGCGTAAACTACGATTCACTAGTGAAACTTGATTTAGAGGAGTCATTAGACTGGCAAATTTGTGATTCATGTGAAAATAGGGAGTCGGTTTCCAAAGTTAGTAAAGTTTTTGTTAGTGAAGATAATATCGAGATCAGTGGATCCCATGGCATTGATGAAAGTAGCGGAACGTCTATTGAAAATATTGAAAACAGTGGAAATCAAGGAAATGACAATTTAAAATCTTTAGACAGTTGAAGTTTTTTTTGTTTTTTTAAATAATTTATTGTTTAGTTGAAATTACAATGTTCAGTTTACAAGCAAAACTTTGGAATTGTGTGATGACTTAAACTACTTTAAAATTGTACTGAACTAATCTTAATACAGGGAGAGGAAACAAATATAACTTCAGCAGAATTAGTCAATATTTGCAAGTATCTGGAGGAAAGAATGAAGCGGAAATCTGTTCTTAATTCTGGTTTTGTATCTGAGATCTTTTCCGAGTCTGTAATGAGTTAATGCCTTTATGAAGGGCAAATTTGTGTAAAAGTTGTTTGATAGATATGCTCTTTGGTGAACTACAGATAGTTCAAATGTTTGCAAAATGAATATAGAGAGATGAAAAAGAGTTTTATTGCATTAGGAGAAATCCCCGTCAGGAAAAGAAAATTACAACACAAATGGTATCCCTATGAGAATTTCAGAAAGTACGATGGTCGGTCAGAAAGTAACGACCCTCAATCATTTTCCAGAAATATTTATTGGAAGAACCTGAAATTTGCACACCATGTTAATACGTGGTTATTCTACTGGCTATATTTCTCCACATAATTTCCATCTACTTGTACAGCCTTGCGCTAGAGTGAAACAAGGGCGTGCATGCCTTGTCAGTACCAAGTCTTTTCCTGACGACGTTGCCTTTCTTTCACATTTTCATCACGTCAAGTTAAATTTTTCCTTCGAGAATAGCGTTTTTCAGTGGCTCAAAGGCATGGAAATCGTGGGGGTCGAAATACAGACTGTATGGTGAATGGGGAAGCACAGTACATTTTTGTTCTTTGTTGCGACACTTGTGTAGACGTGCGTTATCGTGCAAGAGCATGATTTGTGCACAATTCTTCTGGGATAGAACTCGCGGTATATGCTTCTTCAGGATATTCAGAGCGTTGATGTAAGAATTAGAATTGATAGTACTGCCTTTGGGCATAACATCAACGTTCATGATACAATCAATATCGCAAAAGGGTTTTGAGCATGTTAGGACTCGTCGCTCTGGCCGAATGCCCTGTGCACGGCAAATCACGGAGATCGTATTCTTCAATTTCGGAAGCTCTAAGCTCATTGACCCAAACGTTCAACGGTACTCTTGGCGACAGCAGAGGTGCCATACACTGCACCCAAGCGTTTTTGGATGTTCACAACAGTTTCCTTCTCCGCAACGAGGAACTCAATTACAGCACGCTGTTTGTAACGTTTATCATATACAACCGAGATCTTAACAGTTCGTTAAGGAACTGCCATCTGTAGGTGAGACTTGAAACATAGTACACTAACGCTGGAATTACGAAACTTTGAAGGGTTAACAACTACAACTGTCAACCATTATTATTGCATGAAGAGAAAATTTGGGACATTACTTTCTGACCGACCCTCGCATAAAGTGCTACCACCAAATAAATTTTTTCACACATAAGATCCTTCGACATTCATTGAAAAATTAAACAATAAAGATATTATTAAGAAACATCGATTCCTTTTACTCAACAGATAACAAAACGTTGAAAATTCAAATTTTGACAATTTTTTAAAGTTGAACATAAAATAAAATTAAACGACACTTCCCTTCAACCAAACACATAGTAAAGGTGGATAAAACGTTGTCTAAAGAAACTGGAATTTTGTTCATACATGAAAGTAAATAAGGTAACGCATTAGAACTGTGCGTTGTGACGAAAGTTCGTAGGTAAACGAGTACATATATTTGAAGTGAGTTGTGAGGCACCAAAACATTTCAAAATGTCATTCAAAATGTGAGCCAAGAATCTGTCACTTAATGACTAATCGTGAAGTTGCACCACCTCAAAGAGTACTTCAATTACTGCTTCATCAAAAGAATCCGACGACCAATAACGCAAGAAACGCGTATGTTGAAGCAATCTATTTGCACACTGGTTCGTAAAAAATTAACATTTTTTAAAGTTACTGAGATCCCAATTTGATTTTTTCGGGAGTTGTGAACAATTCTCTAGTGCGTTTATTATTATTTTTTTAAATTTTGGCTCATTGAATTTATATTCAAAATTTATTATTTTTTAAAATTGAAAATTTAAGAAATAAAATATTTTGCAAACCTAAAAAATATACCATCTTTTTAAGTTTTGAATGGAATTTGAACGGAGCTTCTATAATTAGTGTATTCATATATGTAACTTTTTTTAAATTTGTGATGCATCTCATTTTTAGCAAATTTCATTATTCAATATTTCCGTAAAGAATAAAGTTATAAAAAATAAAAAAATCGCGTTAACGTACTTGATCCATATAATAAATATAAAAAAATAGAAAATAATTAAAAATATGAAGGTTAAATTTTGGTCTTTTTGTGCAATTTGACATGGTAGGGCTGTTGAATCTGATTGGTACGTATGCATTACCATTTAATGCATGAATGCTTTGCACACGCACCATACAGAAAATTAGGATACCAAGAAGTATCTACGAAGAAAACTAGTGGTGCTACAGAATGGCACAGACTTTCTCGTAGTTAGGTTTTCTAATTTCTTGGGTGGACTGGCTTTACGGTCTTGCCCTATCCTCTTGTCAGCTGCCACATATTGTCATCCAACGTACTACATTTTTTGAAATTTTATCAACTTTCCGGTTTCCTATTAGTAGAACCGAAAAATTATTTCAATAATATTAAAGAAAAGTAAAACCTCGTCCTAAATAGAAATTTTCATTGAAAAATTTGAAGCCGTTTTGAAGAAAATCACGATTAAGTATTACTGTAAATGTAAAATTTGCAGCTCTTTGGCACAGCAATCTATTGAGTTTTCGAAAAACATAATTTAAAGTCATTTGAAGCACTTGCACTCACAATGCAATAATGCATACAAATCGATGGAAATGTGCATATTAACGAGGTGAGAGATATTTAAAAAATGACATTAATTACATGTAATACATGTAATTTTTGAAAAAACTAAAGAATACATCGAAATGAACTTTACGTCATATTAAATAGTGCAATTAGCACTATCCATTCGAAAAACTTTAAGGAAAAACCAAGAGTTAGTTCTGAGAAAATGGCGTTTGAGCGTTTCTGAAAATGCTGGATTTTGAGCTCCGTTTTGTAGAAAACTGTTTTAGAAAAACTTTATGTGACAATATTTAAAGCACATACACTCATAAATACAATAACATGAAGAAATATCCTATAATGTAAATATAACCGACGTGAGAGAAGTAAAAAAAGTATTTTTGTAATTTTTGAAGAAAAAAAAAGAAGAATAGAGCAATATGGCGTTTTATGTCATTGTACAGGGTTTGTTTAGCACTAACCCTACGAAAAATTTAAAGAAACAATTTGGAGCCGTTTTTGAGAAAATTTTGTTTGTCATACACAGTTTTTAACTGTTTTTGACGTAAATTAATAAATATATATTATTTTTTAAAATTGCAAATATTGAACGTACTATTGCATGAAAACTACTAAAATTTCCAAAAAACATTCATGACTTTACTGAAAGAACTATTTGTGGGCAAAACATTTTGTTTGTGGGAAAATCTCTATCTTCAATTTTGTAGTTGAAGGAAGACTCCGAAAAAATTCAAACTTTTGCAATTTTCGGAAATTCAAAGTTAACCACGAAAATCGGACCTATGCCAGCTTTATAAGTGTATTTTACACTATTCTTACAAGAAATTAAAAAAATTGGAGCCGTTTTGTGAACATTTTGTAAATGTCCGGGGAGTCTTCATGTAAAGTACCCCCAAATTTTAAAGAATGTTTCTCAAAATTTCAGAGCTTCAGCTAGAGCCAGATGTACAGGGCTTTCTTCAATTTGGAAAAGATCATACGCGTTATTTTGGCGCTAGTAGTGTTCACAGGCGGACAGACGGACGGACGTTTTGGGAAAAAAACAACCCTTTTTGGTATCAGGGGAACCGAAAACGTAATTTCTGTTGAAATTTGGAAATCGATTTTCCGCAGCATTACATAACTTTCTCTATACTACCTATATTACTCCGTATATACGTATGTATACGAGAAAGTAAAAATATTACTAACGCGTTTCCAACATAACGTAATCAAAACCTTTAAATTATTGTAGTAGATAACTTCACCATCTTATACAACCACGTGGTTTACACAAAAGTCTGAAACAATTTTTTCTTTCAGTCTTTCATATTTTTCTCTATTCTATGTTATCTCAGATACAACAAACAGAATTAATTTTATTTGCAGAGTTAAAAGGGATAATATATGTTGAATTAACACAAACACAAATATTTTCTAATCTAAAACAAGCTATCGTGCGAAACCATTTTCTGCGCCATTAGAATACTGAATGCTAGGACGTAACTGGTTATCACATATAATGCTATTCTACCTTACCAGCATGAATAATGAATAATGTTTCCATTTCCTTCATTTCTTGGAGGTGTACTTCTATACCGTCAGTCAAGTACGGGAATTCCTTGAAAACATTTCGATTGTTTTTCCGTAATTACGTGTAAAAATAATTAAATTAGGCCACGACGGAGTAAGCGATCTGCAGCTTTTTGAATGATTTTGAGAGATAGGGGCTAGCGAATGTAAGGAAAACTGAGTCCAACCAGTCATACTTGAATTCATTTTCATTTCAAATTCATCACCCATGCAGACTTATCTAAGAATGCTATTTACATTCTTTGTGACAAAAATGTTGTTGCGTAAGTCAGTTTTCGTATTGTCTGACACTATGCAAATCAGTACAATACAGTTTTGGCTAGAAGCATAATTCCCTTAGAAAGTATATTTTGTATTTGTTTTTAAATTTTGTTGCAGTCTGTATATCATCACAACATTGTAGTCATTTTAAAGAATTAATGCCCTGTTGTAAAGTGGAGGTCATTTGTAAAGAGCATCTGCACTAAAATTTTGACGACCAGCAGGCGAATAAAAATTCTGATGTCCTGGAATCGGGTTCAATTGAGGGCAGCGCGCGATACAGAGTTGTCGCAAATTGCACTCGAATTCCGTCAACTCTTATTTTTGTTTGTACGTATCCGAAAAAAGTATTTTAGACTCACTATAAGCGCAACCTTCTGAAAGTTATAGATGAAAAAGCATCAAGAACTGATGTGTAGAAACGAAGTAGTTCTCAGCAATAAAACATTAGAAACATTTATTTATTTATTTGATTGAGAAGACGGAAGTGAACGATTTTCACCTGAAATGCATTTCCATGTATATTCAGTATTACCACTGTAAGGTAAAGATTTGTTCTTCTACTGGTGTTCAATTTGGACCATACTTTTATGCTGTTAGGTGAATTCTTGACATTACCCCGGGGTTGCCAGACACGAGAATACTTCGCCCCAAATGGCGATTTTGTTTGTTGTGGGGAAAGAATGGGGAACACAAATGCTCAGGGAAATACTTGTCAATTTTGAAGGAATTTATTTTCATCCGGTGACGAGATAGAAATATTATTCTCTCTATTATTATGAATACAAAAGAAACATTAGATGTTATTTTCTCTCATTTTTATATACAGAAAAATAAATGATAGAGAGAGAAACAGAAAAACGAAGATATAGCGCTTCGAGAAACTCAAAAGATGATGAGTAGTTGATTTGAAGTATTTGAATTTAGGGGGTCAGCCAATTGTATCTTGAGGGACAGCTTATATCGTTGGCGCATAATTTGGAGAACCTTTTTCATTTCAATGTTGGGGGATTTTGTTTAATTGGAGGAATTTCGGCTATTTGGGGAAATTCTATAACAGTGGTGGGGAAAGAGCTCGCAACATATCTGGAAACCCTGCATTTCCCGGACATTTATCACATTAGATATTCCCACTCATTCCGAAACTACCGTTCGCCCAGCTCACTGATCTCTCCTACTCTGCCCACACCGCTCGCTACTCCAGGTACATTTCCGCGTCGTCTTGCAACGCACAGCGCAACACTACCTAGATGCATTGCTAATTGCATATTACCTAGTAACATTTCGTAGCATAACTAAGTTTGAGGTAATATTTTGAGATCAGTAACTCCCCCTTGTAGTTTCTCGGCTTCTTAAAAATGATGGATTCATAGGCTTCCGCGGCCAATCATTTGATTTTGGACTGTCCGGGATGAGCCACGTCACAGTCAGTCGAGAAAACCTTTCAGCCATCATGTTGTGGTATTCTTTTGAGCTGTACAGCAGTATAGGTCAAAAGACGACCACATCATAATGGCCGAATCATCAGCTCGACTGACAGAGACGAATCTCATCCCTGAGTCAAGTATCTTAAAAGTGATGGTGCAAAATTTGAGATTAATCCCTCTCAAATTTTGAAATAAGCACCTACTCACCACGTATTTTTTTATATGTTAAGATTTAGAAAATCTAATCTCCAAAGTAATTCGCAACGCAATACTTTATAATGATGTTTCCGTGATTACAGCAACAATAGGGGGAATTTTGTGCAAATTTTATCCTTGGACAAATTTCAGTATTTATTGACCTTGAGGTAAAGTAATGTTTATTGAGCTTTGTGTGTAGGTCCAATATTAGGCTTTGCGGTTTTCCAGACACACAGTCTAATGGATATATTAATCTTGGACTTCTAACCTCGGACATAGCAAACTCCAACTGAATTATCAAATGAATTTGTATATCAAGAATCTATATCCAAGACAAGAGTCAGTCGTCAACATTATGTTTCATCAGTGTAGAATGAATTACCTTTTTTCCTTTTGTTGAATGAACTAAGTTTTGTGATGGTAAGAATCAAGAACTAGAAGATTATTATGAAGATAAAATTAAATAAGTATCTCATTTTCATTAAAAAAACAAACATTTGTATTAAGTATTGTAGTTACATATTTTATTATCTCCAGTTTAAACGTCTCGAGCAAAATCATTAGATTCTCTGGAATGACATCTCAATATTAAAATTATTGTTTTGAAAATTACCGGGAGACGACTAGAGTCGATTTAAGTTCCAATAACAAGTCAGTATTCTGTTGATTTTCAACATTAAATCTATTTATACAAAAACATAAACATGATAATAATGTATTGAAGGCTTTCACGGCCGGAGTCAATAAAATTATTTCCCGGGCCGGTTCCAATTGGCGTTGAAATGCCAAACGTTTCGCCCACGACTGCGGTGGCATCTTCAGTGGCGAGGTCTCGGGCGAAGTGTCCGGGTCGGCGGCTGACTAGCGACTGACGCTAGTCAGCTAGACTGACGGTCAGTCGCTAGTCAGCCGCCGACCCGGACACTTCGCCCGAGACCTCGCCACTGAAGATGCCCACCGCAGTCGTGGGCGAAACGTTTGGCATTTCAACGCCAATTGGACCACGGCCCATCAGCCCGGAAGAAATGAATTTTATTTATGATAATAATGGTTAAACATGAATAATTGGATAGGTTGAGTCAAACAGCACATCTTTCACTATGTTTTTGTCAAAAGAAATCTATTTAAAATCATTAAAACACTACAATTCCCAACGTCGTTCTTATTTTCTTCCTCTTTTTCAATTTTTACTTTATACAAAAACCTGAATTCATAGATTCACACATGATTCTTTTACATTATTTATATTATGTTTTTATGTATCACTAACTTTAGATTCGTGTGTGGCTATAGTATCTACTATAGCCTTGTCTTGTAATATAATCTTGACCGTAACGTATAGACGAATGTAGACCATTATATTGAAGGAGGTATCGTTGAATCACCTTTGTGTCACGATCCAGCTGTGCAACGTAATGGTCTGACAAGGATGTGATCACATTTCTTCTATACGATTCGGTACAAATATAAACAATCATCTCATTTCTTCAACAATTTATTTTATGCTCCTGAATGCAGTTACTTTGCATTTATATTATTATAAAAAACTTTGTTATTAGCAAATGAGGCAGCAGAAGTAAGAAAATACAACACGGAATTGTCAGTATCGATGACCAAATGTCGAGTTTCCTCTCTATATGTCGAAAATAGTCCCTTAATTTGATAGAGTTGTATGTTACATCGTATTGAGATGTCAGATCATTATAATATAAAATCTATTTATTTCTACGTACATTCTTTCATAAATTAGTTTTCTGTGATCCTCAAAACGTTTCACAGATAAGTAATAATTATCACAGTCAATTACAACAAGTCATAACCTCTAAGAACAGATACTTCCATTCTTCTATTTACCGTTCTTAGTTAATAGAAAAATAACCAATAATTAATAACACAAATATTGATATATTGATGTTAAATAGTAAATAAGAGAGAAAATTTTAACATATGAAGTGGAGTCTTAAAATTAGAATCATTTAAGAATCAGCTAAATGTAAATATTTTTTGACAATGTAGGAATGAATATTTCATGAAGTCATTAAATAAATCTTCTAAAGCCTTACCTGAAAAGTCTTTCCGAAGAACCCGCCATAAAATTCACAGAAAAATAGATTCAATAAGTAAATCTATAGAATGTAAATAAACAATTGAAGATCACGATACAACATCGCTGAGTATTCTTCCAAAAGAATGTTGCTGAAGAACACTGACAAGAAAACATCAGAAGTTCCTCTGAAGTTTCAGAATTTTGTATGTATTTTAAGGGTTGAAGAAACAAGTAGCATGCTTTTATGTGGTAAATCTTTTAAATGAGGACATTGCCCTCCAATTGCGAGAATGGAGAATTTATTTTCCAAAAATACTTAATATTTTCTCAAAAGACTAGTACAAAATGCTTTTTTTAATGTTTTTCGCTCAATTCGGGTTAAGATATTTGAATTGCCTTCCTTCGCCGACATAATGATCTCTCTCATTCACATTTCACATATCAGTCTAATATACGAATAAGCCTACCTCAAGTATTTGAATTAGCTTTATTTGAAAAACATACCAACGCCTTTAGGATGTTTGAAAAAATATTTTCAAATATGTACGGTTTTCTTAACTAGAATATAAATTGGATCTCACGAGCATTATGCAAAGACAGCGAAAGAGTTGCAAAGATCTTTCAGAAAATGAATATTTTTCAAGCTCACTAGTTACAGGAAAATTCCACAGTACAACTCTGACAAAAGTAATTACGTTGGAATGTCATAGAAGCAAGTGTAGGTAATAGGTGCATCTTCTGAAGTGCTTAGTGTGGTAACAACTTTCATGGCCTGTGTTGGGCAACAGTAGGAAGAATGAATGGTCTGAGGATCTACAATAGCACAAGGATGGAGGATGACTTACCCAAGTACCCAACAGCAAATTGCGAAAGAGGCGCTTCACTGCATTCTCGAACGTAAACAGCTGATTGCACAGTAAAACAACAGGTAAATTACAAACAGACTGCTTTGTAATCACATTTATGAAAGTTTTCTTAAGCGAATGATCAAAGATGTAAAGATTTGAAAGTAGATGGAAGTTTTCATATTTATACTTATTGTTTGGGCTTCCTCAAATTCATTTTCAGAGCTGCAATAAATAGTCAAAATCTTCGCAAGTTTCGGATCAATAAAATTTCAAATTGTACTGTTACTGTGTGCATTTACATTGTTCAAAATTTAATTCATTCAATAATTAAGTCCACAATGTATCACATAATGCTAAGTGTAATAGTGTAGGGAAATGTGCAGGTACACGAATCGCCTCCGTTACTGATTACGACCCCTTCCCCGATAAGGAAAAAGTATTTTATGACATCAGCCATGGAAAGAATTATTACACTTTTGTTGACTGAAAGTACTGAAAACAGACGTGTTCGTGTTGGGAGTCGGCGAGGAGTTACAACCTTCGAGGTGGTCATTGAAGTGGTTCTTGATTTGCTGTCGTTTTCTCTACACAATTTTATTTGCAAAAAACTTTAATTTTGTCCATTTGATGAACTCTTAATTCTTTTCCATTGCTGTTCGGCACTTCCTTCCAGAAGATGAATTTGATAATTACAAGAAAATGGGTTTGAATACTTTTTTACTCTTCCTTCTATATTTCATGAAGAGGAGAATATGTATGTTTCTATATGCCACAAAAAAACTTTGAAACCACTGGAGTAATCTGCAGTGGCTCCCAAATTTGACAAGAATGCTTTGGAGCGAACAAATGTAGCTCAATTGCAGTTTGAAACTCAAAATGTGATTTTT
This sequence comes from Teleogryllus occipitalis, assembly GCA_011170035.1. Lineage (NCBI taxonomy): Eukaryota > Metazoa > Arthropoda > Insecta > Orthoptera > Gryllidae > Teleogryllus > Teleogryllus occipitalis. The sequence goes on from BLKR01000446.1 coordinate 505,678, forward strand.
TTCATATTTAATTAAATGCAGTCCCCAATGCATCTAATTAGCAGCTAGGCAGAACTAGGTAGAGTGGAAGGAGGGCAAGGAGCGGGCGGAGTAGAATGAGCGGAAGAATCGGGGAGAGCTAAATATGCCAGAAGAACGGGCATAGCGGAAGGATGAGGTGGAGCGAAAAAGCAAACCGAGTGGAAGGAGCGAGAACTGGTGAAGTGAAAGGAGAGGGAGGAACGGGTTGAGTGGAAGGAGGTGGAACAAAAAAGTATGCCAAACAGAAGGAATGGGCCAGCGGAAAGACTAGGAGAAGTGGACGCAGCGTGATGAGGAACAGAGAGTGGAAGGGGATGAACGGGCGGGACAGTAGGTTTAGACAGAACAGTGATAAGAATGGCAGGCCGGAGAGGGCGTGCAGGTCGAGTGAGGCTCCTTGATAGATGATTGTGATAAAATTGAGCCCGGGCAATGCCGAGTAATCAGCTAATGTCATTCGAAGGAAAATTATTGGAGATGATCCGAAAATTCTGTAGCAAGGTCCGTTTTGAGAAGACTAAAAATTATTTTTTTATGACTAGGAACAGATGGATCGACGGAAGGAAGGATGGATGTGTCACCCATAAATCTCGTGGATTAGAAACTTGTGAGCTCCGGCTAATATAGTCTGTTAATGCTATTCTAAGTATCTTTTAAGATATTTTGAGTTCTTTATATAAAGTCTGTAGGAGATTTTCAATTTTTTTTCTAAAATGAGTCCACATTTTTGCTCGAATAGAAGAGAACGCACTTTTCAAAATGATAAAAGTCCGATATTTATTGAAACCTATGAACTTTCAAGAACTGCGAGAGTTCATTTGTTTTCAAATTGGTCTTACTCCTTTACTATCGAAATAAGAGATTCCTTTCTCAATACAATATAATCTCCAATATTAGAACTTTAAATGAATTCATGTACACTTTTTTAAAAATTTTAGTAATTTTCGCGCAATTTTGACTAAAATAGTGAAACTTTGTCAAGGAGAGTACTTAAAAAGATTTTCTCATAAACGGCCCGAAATATTTTCTTTGACTTTATGTACGCATTGAGCACAATCTACAAAATTACATGAAATCATATTCTTTAAAATTATTGATTTTTATTTAGAGGGGTTAATATGTGGCTCGTCGTCAGTATTTACATTATACGTGTATATTAAACGTGAATTCATTTGAATACACAAATGAATCAAATGATCTCTTGTAGTAGTTATTACTCTTATGTAGTTTCTCGAAATTTCAAATTTCATTAACAGTAAAAGAGCTCGTTGAGTGAAAGTGTTAAAACATTTTCTCAATAACGGGCTATGGGATTTCCCAATTTTGTTATATGAAAAATGAATGATATAAAATGTGTCATCTACTTCTACGAAAATTTCATTTGATAATCTATTACGGAGCCGAAAAAACATTTTAAAAGAGAAAAATATGTGAGTACGTACTTTTGATAAAATTGAACACACACCATTTAAATATTACACAAAAGAGCACTAAAAATATTTTATTTTATATATTATTTTTTAAGAAAAACAGCCTTCATAAATACTTCACTAAATAGTGTTGTACGTACTACATACAGTACAGCATTCTTTACATAATTACAATATCAAATTGCTGTTCCAAAACGGTGAGCGTGAATAGCAAACATTTAATGGCCGGAATCTCTTCCTTGGAACCTTTCTGATACGTGACGTCAGCTGCGTCGAAAGCAGTGTTAAAGAAAGTATGAGAATTCAGTCTCGCGCAGTATGAAAATAGGCAAACCCAAATATTTGCATTTTTTAGTCGAAATCAAAGCTGAAGCACACTTTTCCGAGGAAAAAGTTTAATAAAACAATTTGGAGCCATTTTTGAGAAAATGTTGAAAAAGTGGAGGTTTCATGTAAAGTATTGCAAAAAAATCCAGTTATCCGTTTGTATCTCGTAAGGCCTTCAGGTCGTGCGGTTCGCCCGGGAATATTAGAAAAAATCATCAGAACGATTTAGACGTGAACGCTGAACACAGACATTTGAACCGACCGACGTTTTGCCGTCAAATAATTCTTCAAGATCAAAGATCAACAATACGAGGATTCTGATGACCGAACGAGTTAGAGGAAGTAATTTAAAATGTATTGCAACCAGATTTATCAATTTTCCCAGGACCCAGAAATAGGAGTTTTCAGCCAAAAATTCCCTATTGATGTCGTTGCATTACAATACTTTTTCGTTACTCAGTATACATAGTAAGGCGAGAAAGTAAAAAATGACAGGGGTGTGAGGGGTGAAGCAGGAAAGAGAAGTGAGTTGGGCAGCGCGGGGGGGAGTCGTGGGTTGCGGTGATGGATGGAGCGGAACAGGCCATCGTGGGGGCTGGAAATACATTTAGTTCCTTCTATCCTATAGATAGAATTTATTCCTTTTCTGACGAATAAACGGTTTATGATAAATTGCAAGCGATTGCCCGAATGCAGAGAAGAGATAGACTGTATATGTGAAATTTCTTTCCAAAACCTACCATCTGAAGTATTGGAATTTTTGAATTAGCCTAATATAATTTTAGTAGTTCAGTGTCCTCTGGCGATTTTTTGGGCAAACTGATTCTAAATTCATGTGACTGTTTCAAGAAAAAATTGCAATTTTTTGGAACTTAAATACTTCTATATTTTTATTAACTCCATTGTGCTTTTAAAAATACAGATATTAACGTAAATGCTATAAGTGGATTAAAATTATACGAACATTTAGATATTTATACATTTCAAATTGATTTTTGCTTGTAGCAATGCTATCAGATTATGGCGTTTCCTTTAAGACATATTTGGAGACAGTAAATTTTCGAAACAAAACTCACAATTGTCTACTAGTTTTTTAATGCACTCTATAATAATGAGATACTTGTTTACATTCGCTAAAAATAAAATTTCGGAAGTAGTAAAATATCATTTAGAGTGAGTATATAGTTTATTTGTACGGTGAATTTTCCCTTCGTTATGAGAGTTTCTAAAACGTTACTAGATTTTTACATAAATTAAATATCTAATGCATATTCCATAGCCGAAATCAATGTATTAAAATCCAATATCTTCTTTTCGGCACAGGTTAATGATATGTATACTACTTTACTTTACGTATTCTTCTTAAAGAAAAGAATTTAAGCATTGAGTCATCGCAATGTGCAGAGACTGAATATGTTAAAATAAAGTATTCAAAGTTTAGCGAAGTCAAACGAAGCTTTTACAAAAAAAAAAAAACATAAGAAAAAATGTAATAAAAAAATGTTTGAAATGAACTTTAATGAAATTGTGAAGGAGTGTACTTCATAAATATAAAACCTTAAAGACTCAGTAGTAAATAATAAGACAACATTACCTTTTTCTTTGATTTAGTACTAGTACGCCCGTACGAATTAGTATATTACTACAGTCTTATAAATAAACAAAATCATATCAATGCTTTAAATTGTAACGCATCGTGAATATTAAACTGATTAGACGACAGACACAGAATGCGGCAGGCTAACATAAAGAACAGCTTTGACAAAAATATTTTAAAAGTGTTTGTCGCTTAAGTAACAAACGTAAGTATTCCCAGAAGTTTCAACGGAACTCGTCCCACTCTTCCGCGTCCTCTCGCGGATGCAGGAAGACTGCGGAAGCATGGGCCGCTGACATGTGGACGGGCTATGGACTCCAGACAAAGGACTCGTCGTTTCTCCTTCACACGCAACGCATTATGAGACTGAACACCGCACAGGGCGGAAATGAGTAGTATACGCCAATTGCGTCCCCAAGAAGGACACATGGCTATCTCGAACGCAGCATTTGATTAGCGAACATATGCTTTGAGCATCATGTTACCTTCAGGAAACTCTTTCTTCCTATTATTATTATTTTTACATTTCCTCCACATTATTACATTCTTCCTGACGGAAAGTTTTAAATTTTACAATGATAAATATACTGGGCACATGTACAAAGGATTCGTGTTCCGTCCTTTGGCTTGTCCCGAAAGGCGATCGAGGAGTTAACATGCTGCTAAAAACGGCGGTACTAAGTGTTGGTAATATTCTAATCAGTGTCCGTTTGTATGTTAACGATTACACATCTATAATTTGTGTTAACGTATTTAATGACGGTATGTTTTACCTTCATGAATATATCATTAATTCTTTTTAATATGAATAAAAAATTCAATAATACTACATTTATTCAAAATAGCCGTAACATAATAATTTCGAAATTAAAGGATCTCGTTAATACCCCTTTTTGATAAGATAATTTGCCTACATTTGCTTCTTCAAAATGGCTTGGAGTATGTATTGCAAATACAAAACGTCAGGCCTAGTTTACCAATAATCTCGTGTCTCTGGAGGTCAGTGTTGGACGATGTTTCGCATAGCAAGGACTTCGCTTTTTTGGCTGCTTTGTGTAATTAAATGAATTAGCGGAAGGATAGAGGATCATTATGTCTCTCGCAGAAAGACGCGATATACATTTCAAGGATAAAGTGAAAATCCTTCACCTAAATAAACACGTATTTTAAAAATTGGCTGTCTGAATATTTCTTGACGAAGAAAGCCAGTCGTGAGAAAATCATAATATTATTTTCATATATTTGTAAATTTCATCTGAATTAATAATGTTCTGAAATCGTGTAATAATAGAAGAAACAAATATTACGATAAAAAGTATACAGTCTGCTTCATCATTAGACTACTACTTTGACCATTAGTCCCGCAGGTCTGGTACATATTTCATCCGGGAGGTAGCGGTGCGCCTCTCCCGCTATAACTTGAGATCCAGCGCCAACATATTCGACGTCTTGTGGGGATTTATCTTTTGATATCGCCTCCCACGGAGCAGTACCTCAGCCGGAAATAACTCTAAACACCTGACTAGTCTACCAACGCGTGTGGTAGTCTAGTGCACATAAATGTGTGCATATAAATATAAATGTGCATATAAGTGTAAATGTAAACGTGTGTGAGGGGAAAGGATGATATAAGGATGAGGAAGGAAAGATCACGTGCAGTCCGTAGAATTTTTGTTAGGTAGCCTACTGTCACGGCATTTCCTTAGGATTTATTAATAGGAGAAACCATGAAAATATACCGTTCAGAAAAGCCGGCCACTGGAATTCTCCTCCAGACAGTGTTTACATTTGACGTAGCTGTAGAGCTAGGATCACCACCATCGAGACTCGGACTCCCCAACCTCCCGGACTGAGATGATGCAACGGCAACAGTTGTCGTCACTGAGCCAACTCAGATGTGTCATGAAATATACCTGTAATGTGTTACGTACGGGAGGATCGAAAAAAAATATGAATCGTTCATAGGCTGTGACACTGGAAGAACGTAAAGAATACTAATTTTCAGTTATGACACGTTATTTTATAACATACTACAGTAAGTTACATTAGCAGAACTCACATGAAGCCGTTTCAGTAACACTACATAAACCATCAATTTATTATATATTAAAGTGAATATTAAGTGGGTCATTGGTCAATGAAAAATTTAAATACTTTTATCTCAAAGTTGTATTTTGCAAGTTGCGCCAGTATTAATTATTAAGTTTCTCCAATCAACACCAGGCGAATGCCGGAGTAGTACCCTACCAAACGGGCCAAGGACCGCGTGAGATCTTTCCCTCCTCTTCCTTGTCCTATCCTCTCCCCTTACACACACACACACACACACACACACACACACACTAACATGCACTACACTAACACATATTCCGGGAGACCGGTCGGGAGCTTAGAGCTTGTTCCGGCTGGGGCGGTGCCCCGCTGGTGAGAGAGTTCTGGTTAGGGGGAAACCCCACTAGCCGACGGTTGGTCGGCGTCGGATCTCGCCATCCAGCGGGGGAAGATCAATGCCATCTCACGAGAAAAAATGCACTACACTTACAGGACTAATGTCCAAAGCCGTTGACCCGCCCGGAAACACGAAAAAATCAATCAATAATGAAGTTTTAATAAGAATGGGACTTCCGTTGTGAGATTCAGTGCGTAAAGCTCTATTCGTGAAAAAAAAAATAGACCCATTTTCAGAAAATCGTCCATGGATATTTTTCGAAAACTGCCATGTTTCAAAATTATACAAAATTATTAACATTTACTAATATTTTTTACTTATAATTTTAAGTTCCAATATTGAAGAATGCATTGAATTAATAACGAAGCCGTGAAGTTTTAGTATTGAAGTGAAGAGGTTTGAAAAAACTAACGTTTAAATTCATCCCAATTTCAAATGTTCTAATGATAAACAGACTTACTCAATATTTATAAGCTGACTTTGGTCAATCGGGATTGGTTATAAGATTTTCTGTTTATAAGTAATAATTTACGAATGCAGTTTTTTCACTCCATTTTATGAGTTGTATTTTACTTTCTATTCTTTGATTTCGGTGATACATTTCCATTCATTCAGTTAACACAGTTCACATTTTTCGTTACGACTTGATCAAATTCTGATATGTTATTATAACTGTTCGACATTTCAATTGTTCTAATGATAATCAATATTCATAAGCTGACTTTGGGATCTATAGGAGTATTAATATTCAAGACAATGCCATATTCTTATTGACATTTAAATGCTATAAGTTCACGTTACTTTACACTAATTTATAATACTTATTGAATAATATTTATGATTTTTCCTGGATTTCGCTTTTTTTAATACCCATGTAAAGATTATAAATACGTAGTTTATTATTTTTAGATACCGTTCTCAGTGCATTTTTCCCCGTTTATTCCTAAATGATTTCAATTTTTCATTTATTCAGGTAATGATATTATATATTTTTGTGCATTTTTTTGTTAATTTTTCTTTGATTATTACGTTTCATATTCGTGTTTGTACTCGGCTGAGGGGACTTATCGCCAATGAAAATATTGCCGTAGATTTTTCAATTGACTTGCTACATTAAAAATATATATTTTATAGTTATGCAAGTGAAAATATTATAACCGACTTTATTGTGAGAATCCGTCTGTATTTCTACTGGAGAAATAAAGTACACCAACGTTTACATTTTCTGGTTTATTTATTTAATATTCTAGCTTAATATTTGTAATGTTTTCTAAACTTTTAACTGACACACTCGATTAGTTTTATTCTTCCACACTGTTACAGGTCTGAAGCAGTAGCCGCACCATGCAATGATTTCCCAAGACTATATAACAGTTGTGACTAACAACTATTGAGTCAAAGTCAAGGATAGCCAGAAATGAAGCAAGAACCTTACATAGGAAACAAAATATCAATTCGCAGGTCTCAAAAACATACAACAATGTATTGTCATTTCCCAATCTACTAAACAAACTTCTACTTTTGTTCAAAGCATAGTGATTTTCATGAGGACTAGAGTTAAATCGATTACTGGCTGTGGGAGCTGTGGTAACACAGTTTCGTGGAGACGGTGTCAAGGAGAGTCTCGCAGTGCGATGCGGAGAGGGGATACACGCACAAGCTACAAACACGTTTGCTAGCGCTTGAACGATCAGTTGTGAGAAGTGTTTTATGCGGATACATGCTAGCTAAAACGAATTGGAGGGCACGAGATACAAAGAAAGCTAGTGGAGCAAAAACGGCACGCACTTTCACGCAAAAATACGCGACAAGTACTCAATTTTTTTGAAAAATTGTACACGTATTGTATTTCAAAACCTGTCCTTAAGGAACAGATTTCATTAAGGAAAAAATCTCTATATTAATTATTATAAAAATTATGATAAATTATTATTAAATTATGATAAAAAAATCATAATTGTAGATGTAGGATGATGCCGAAAATATTTAAAATTTTTGCAAATTTCGAAAAATCAAGAGTTTTCAACGAAAATGAGAACTGCACCATTCATTTAAACGTTCTGCACACTCTCCAACGACAAAATTTAAACAAAAAAAGATGGAGCCATTTTTTTGACAATGTCTCAGGGGCTTGATGTAAAGTACACCCCCCAACAAAATATTAAAATATCGGTTTCAAATTCAAGGGGTCGCGACATCAGCCAGATCCATTGGGATTTTCATGCGGAAAAATCTAGTTTACAAACTGTTTTTTTTCTATACATGGAAATGTTAACGTAGAGCACTGCAAGCAAGAACCTAAGTCAGCACAGCCTCATTTGATTATGATTATATAATTGTAACTAAACTAAGAAGAAAAATTCAAATAGTCCGTTAGCGAGGCAACCAACTTTCAACTAAAGGCAACCACGTTTCAATGATCTGGCAATAGTATTTATTTATATATTTATTTTACGTCCAAAACAGTTAGGAACTGTGTGAAACGTGCTATGGAGAGTAAAAAAATGTTCTACTTATAAATTAACGTTATGAGATAGGGCATTATAACACTTTCGTCAAGAGGTTATGAACAAAAGAGACCCTTTATGAAAAACGTTTGAGTGCTAACACTTTGAACTGACAATTTTTTTTTAAATTGACGCTTATGTATGTATAAACCGGAAGTACACAAATTAACAAAGTACACTTATAACTGTCAATTCTGAAATAACTATAAACTGCAGTACCTCGTATAAAATTATTTGTGAATAACTCAAGATGTCCTATGTTTCCTTTTTCAGGGCAATGAAACAGTTTTTTTTCTATACATGAAAATGTTAACGTAGAGCACTGCAAGCAAGGAAAACTTACGTTATTAGATGTACTTGCAATTTTATATCTTTAAATTAGGACATACACTACTTAATATTAGAAATTATAAGTATTTCGTAATATAGTGAACTGTAATATATTTGATTCCCAGAATTATTTTAGAACATTATGTATATTGGAATGAAGTTTTAATTTATACAGTTCAAAAATAAAATGTCAGAAAAAACTAGTGGTGCAACAACAAATACATTCTGGTATTATTTGTAAGGGCTGTGTAATTTTATTTTGCAACTTCTATTTCCCTAAAACTTCAGCTTTCCTCGAAAGACTTCACAAACAACGCCCGGGAGATTGAAAAACAAAATCTTAGTTTTTAAAATGAATGACTTAGTGACCAAATGAAACAAATATCCTATATACATAACCTCCATACATACATAGCATATATTATTTTAAAATGTTTCGCGTAATATATTCTTCAAACCAGTGACCTTCAATTACTAACTGTAGCGCGTTCAATTATTTAATGCTATGACTAACGACACAATGAATTCTCAATCTACCATTCGTTCTCTCTCCTCCAAAACTTTTAGAAAAAACTCGGGATAATAACATATATTTTTGAAAAAACTACATTAAACAAAAGAAACGCAACATTTGGAACTGCACTGCTTTAAAAGAAAAGTATATCTTTATATTCACAGTGTCCGGGGAGGAAACGTCGAAAATTCGAAAAATAAGTGCTTAAGACAATTTTAAGGATATTTTGTCTAATAAACAACTTGGATTTTCTAAATGCCTGAGTCGCAATAAGCACTCAAAGGTTTGTTCAAAAAACGCTTTCTATGCAAAAATTCCCATTGCAGAAGCATATCAACACTCCAAAAACATGTAAATTATTTATTATTTACAAAAGTTAATTCATTTGTTCAGAAAGAAAAATAAACACAGAAATAAACTAGAGGTGCTACAGAATAGCACAGACTTTCCCGTAGTCAAATTTTCTATACTTTTTTTGGTGTGGACTGATACTGTGGTCTTGTCCCTCCTCTGCATCCATCTATTGCGGCCCAAAGAAAAAATTCTTTGGAATTTTCGTAACTTTTCGGTTAAGAAATAGTAGAACCTAAATTAAATTTTAAGAATATTGAAGAAAGGCTATAACGTCGTCCTAAATAGAAATTTCTATTTAAAAGTTTGAAGCCATTTTAAAGAAAATAGCGATTAAGCATTGCTGTAAATGCGAAATATGAAGTTCTTTTTGACAGAAATCTATTGAGTTTTCGAAATATTGCATTTGAAGTCATTAGAAGTACTTACACTAACAAATGCAATAATGTATGTAAATTGATGGAAATGTGCATATTAATGGCGTGAGATATACTAATATATATATATATATATATATATATATATATATATATATATATATATGTATGTAGAAAGGGTGAATAAATGAACCCTTGTGTCGTGTGCGGTGCATTGTGAATGAAGTTGCGTGCTATTATGTTTTTTATTGTTAACAGTTTTCAATACGGTGAACGTGTAAGATTTTTATAGCGTGAGAAGATAAGTAAAATATCAAAAAGGAGTTCATATGTATCACAAAAACCATTGGAATATTTTGTCGGCGTGTTTACTGTTAGAGTTTGCTTCGAGGTTATTGTTCGACAAATATTTTGTTCATAAAAATGCTTGGATGTGAAAAAACATTAAGATAATTATGAATACCTAGCTTTTTTTACCAAATCCTTTTAACAAGATTTTATTTTATAGACATAACTAGGACTATTTAATCTATACATGTGATTACAGTAAAACTCAATGCCACAGTAGAGGTAAACTGTTTAGAAGTGATAAAATTATCAGAATGACAATAAACCTCACGTAATACACTTTATTAAATACTTCTGATAATATTCATTCGATTTTCGATGTGACAAGCAATTATTGTTTATTTAAATAATGCCTTGTTAGATTATAAAAGGAATATGAATGAACAAACAACTGAATGAGGAAAATTGCTTCTCAATTTCTGCATTTAACGCGCTCCATTGAGAAAGGCTTATATGATTTGGTATTTTCACACATCTATTGTTTGAGAGATTGCCTTTTTTTAATATAATTTATTTATAAAGGTCGCATAAACAACTAGGTCTTGAGCGACCACAAGGTTGTAATACAGTCAGATATATTTACAAAGTATTTCTGTATGTTGAGTCTTTACAAAGTATGTTTCAATAAGTTACAATATGACAAATACAGTAGGTTATTTTACATAGTATTATACATTATTGTGGAAAGTTCAGACACTTGACCTGGAGGAAGGCATCAAATAGATATTATTTTATTGGTATGAAAGTAGTTGAGTCTTTGAACATACATGGGCACTTGTGTTAGTTTACAGATTTTTGTGGAGGTTGAGTTCCACAAGAGAAATCCAAAATTTTTTAATGGTGGTTTTTGGTTGATTTTATTATTTGTTTCTTGTAAGCATATCATATCAGGGTTGTACTTATTAATTAGCAGTAGCAAATTCTCTTTTGTGGATTAAAGCCATTTATATTCCATTGGAGAATTGTATATGCCATTTCAAGAGAAAAATTTGGAGAGAGTGTTAGTTTGAATCATCATCACTAGTTTCACTTAAGTTTGCCAGTTCTCTTCTTATGTCAATTGTTTTTAATTTCTTTTTTAAATTTGTGAAACGTCTTTTTATGTTTTTATCCGTAAGGAGGGGGTAGGTTTCTTCTAACATTTGTAGTAACAGTTTGATATCTGGAGTGAATTCCAGAACAGCTTCCTCAACATTTATGCAATTTTTTGTTTTTTCAAAAAGACTTTTTAGTTGTAACCAATTTAAAACATATTTGTTACTTGTTTCAGATAATGTTCCTTTGAGAGGGGCAAGATGATTTTCTAGTCTATCAGATTCCTCTGCAAGAGAAATTTCAAGTTTTGACTTTTTATTGTTTTTTGGGTTTGATTTAATCACTGTAGAATTTTTGGATTGGTGGACTTTATCCATTATCTCTGGTGTAATCGGTTGTATGTTAGTATCTGAGACACTTTTTCTATGAAAGGTTAGGTTTTCTTCACCTACAACTGAATGTAACGTTTCTGATGTCTCAGATTTAGAAGATAGACTAGATAAGGGACGTTTGGCATTTTTTGTAGGTATGTTGTCAATAGGATGAGCAGTCGAAGAGGGTTTAAGAGTTGGGAAGGAGGAGGGGGACAGCTCATTTTTTTCATTGGGATTAACTTCACAGTACCCAGAGGGGTTATCTTTTTGCTCATTCATTGGGCAGTTGTTAGCAAAATGACCGTAATCCTTGCATAGAAAACATGATATAGAATCTGATGATGGATATATCCAGAAAATTGTGTCATCATAAATAATTTTCATGGTTTCTGGTACTTTGTCCATATCATCTGGATGAATATAAATTTGTCTCCGGAAACTCAAAATGTGACTAAACCCTGGTTCGTACATGCCGGCAGAGATTGCCTTTGTCGACTGTCGACTGTCTATCGAAGAAGGGACAACACTAACCACGTTGTTTACAACCAACCCTCTTCCTGTTGTCAATGTGTCTCGGAGATAATAACGGGACGTTTATATACTTCCTTGAATGCAACAAGTAATAATGTACGAGGAAAAGTTGAGTAATACTTATGAAAATATTAGGTAACGATATTTTTTACTTTCTTCACAATAAATCAAGATTGACATACTCATAGATTACTACTCAGGGACTGTACATGTATTATATGAATAACTTTCGGGGCAGCTTAGTTTGTGGTTACTTCGTAGTTGCATAGTTGCACATTTGGTTACATTGTATGAGGTTCAAATTCCCTAGTTTTATTCGATTCATAATTAAAAAATTCAAACAATATCATAAGCAAAGTTTTCCTTCCAATTAAAGAGATATCCAGAGAAAAGGAAACTTGTAAATAATACAAGAGGTAATTAATTAATATAATAGAATTGCTAATGAATTATTTCAGTAATTATAAAAGGTATCAATTTAGTTTCAAAAAGCAGTGGAATATAAAGTTTTTGTCAGAAGGTTTCCCTTCTGCTAATTTTCCCACGAGGGAGATGCAGGAGAATGTATTAACTTTATTACCCTAATAAGATTTTCACTAAAGTTGCCACGGGCCACAAAAGAACACACAGCAGGCGATCAAATTTGACATCAGTGCCAAGAGCCAGCGGAGTCAGCTTAATTTCACGTTTTATTTTGCACACGAGCTCTCCGTTTCGGCTCCTTTGCTCGGATCTTTCTATCTGAAATTAATCCTATTGCGTCCGAGGCGGCCAGGTGGTTCACAGCCCCACAATGGCTGCGACAGCCCGCAGGAACACCGCCGTAAAACCTCTTTGTGGCTTTGGACAGCTGATGGCAGAGTCAGGCTAGCGGGCGAGGGAAAATAAGAACTGATCTCCACCGAAATTCGTCGTTAAGGCGAAGCTCGCGTTACTAGCACCGCTGTCATCATTTTACAATGAAATATAGTAGGGCTGCGAAGCCATACGCGGAATTTTAATTATTACCTCCGAAATGTGCGTGAAGTCTCTCACTCGCGTCTGTTCCAGAACGATGATTCATGCTCGCTAATTAAAGCTAATCACCCATTCTCATCATACGCAAACCTCGTTACATGCCTTTCATTCCCGACATAGTCAAATGGCGAACTCTGGCCTGGTATTTCGTTGGCTATATTCCGCGTGGGTTGGAACTCTCCGCCTGTTTCTGCCACCGCGCCGCATTCGTCCGATATTCCGAGCGTGTTAATTAAATAAAGCTATCTCCCACAAATGCTGTATTTTATGGAGCCTTCGTTAACGCGGGATGAAAAAGAGCGAGCAGAAAAAGGCCGGGGACGGGAAGCCATAGGGCGGGGGTTGCAGAGATGGCGGGAACCGTGACGGGGGAGAGGAAACGTACTAGTCTAGGGATCTTCTGTAATGTGAGGAGAGAAATTCGCCCATCATTTGTCATTAAATGAATCATTTTTATTTACTAGGGATCTTCTGTAATGTGAGGGGAGGAAGTTGTCCATCAATTGTCATTAAATGGATCATTTTTATATACTAGAAATCGTCTGTAATGTGAGGGGAGAAATTCGTCCATCATTTGGCATTAAACCCATCATTTTTATCTTCTGTAATGTGAGGGGAGGAATTCGTCCATCAATTGTCATTAAATGGATCATTTTTATATACTAGAAATCTTCTCTAATGTGAAGGGAGAAATTTGTCCATCGTTTGTCATTAAATGCATCATTTTTATTTACTAGGGATCTTCTGTAATGTGAGGGGAGACATTTGTCCATCGTTTGTCATTAAATGGATCATTTTTATATACTAGGGATCTTCTGTAATGTAAAGGGAGAAATTCGTCCATCGTTTGTCATTAAATGCATCATTTTATATATACTAGGGAATTGGAATTATTTGAACTAATGTATCAATTCTGCATATTCGCAGCTTTTACATTGACGAACACGGAACATGAGATCATATGCAGTTTCACTAGTGGTTCCAAAATTAGTAGAAATTCATTCAATGGGACACGTCCTACTAATCTACGCGTCTCAGAAAGGGATGTGGAAAGTAAAATTCCTTATAAGTGAAAGTTCAATTCCTTTGATTTCAGAATAAATGACTTGGCTGCTCTAAATCATTACAGAACCTGTCTCTCTATGCCTAGATACATCTAAGGGGAATTAACATGTATTATGTAGATCACAATAAAACATTAAATAGATAAATCATTTTGTAGAACATTACAAACATTATTTGATGATAACATTTTCATCTCGGGAATAACCACGGGACATTTTACAACTGAGATATCAATTTTAAAATTTCAAATGAAATAAATATTATGACTAGTTTCTAAATGAATGATACCAAATTGAATAAGCTAAATTATATTAAAATGCAGGTGAATTTTTGAGAAAAATTCCAAAATCAAAAAATGGAAGTCGATTGAAGGTGATTGCGATATTGAGAGTGATAAACATGTTTTCAGTTTTTTTACAAGTTCGAATAAACTTTACACAGTAAAAAAATTACAATCAAACGACTGAATCAGTTTAGTCTTTAGTTTTGATTGTGGCAAGTTTATTAACCTCTTTCTGTCATAAAATTGTGACCACTTTTGATTCGACTGATTTGGGAGGGAAAATATTGAAGAGGCATAACAATACAGTCAAACGCCAACTAAACGGGGAATGAATTTTCCCATTTTCGAAAGATTGTTACGGTGAAATATTCATATTTTTACACTACAAAGAAACAATTGGGAAGCAGAAAAGCTTTCAGGGAACAAACATTTTGGCTGGCTATGATGTTTATTCTAAAGCAAAAAAGGGTTTGTTTTATATGTTAAATGTTTAAGATATTTTAGGATATTTGTTGCTCTTTTCGTTTTTTACTCAACTATTACTTTTACTTACCTGAGACTGTCCATCCGGTTGTGAATAACACAAATGCCTCCTAAACTAACCATTAAATAGTAGGATTTTTTCCCAAAATAAGTGTTCTGCGATCGATCTGACCCGACTTGATGCCCTGCGATTTTGGAAAGAATTCTTTAAATTCTCGAGTTCTTCACATGGAACCCATGAAACCTTAAAATTTTCTTTAAAATGGCTTCGAATTTTTCTTTAAATTTCTTGCAAAAATAACACTTGATATACAAAAATAACACTTGATATATAAAATAGGTCTGATGTCCACTGTTCTAATGTTTAATTTATTCTGTTATATTTTCGAAAAATGCAAACGCTTGACTTTTTTTAAACACCCGCCTATTACAACTACTTTACTGAAGATAGAGATATATTGTTAAAATGCAGTTTTTTCTTCAAAATTATTTCTTAATTTCTAATACATTTTTTGAAAATAGGAGTTTTTGAGTAATTGTAGTGAAATATGGGCAATTTTAAAAATATTAAAAACAAGATTTTCTCACAAACGGCGCCGAGTTTTTTCTTAAAACTTTTCGTACAGATAGTACTAAATGCACTGGATAACAGGAAACAAACACCATGTTTACGTATTGTTTTGATTTGCTTCAAATTACACAAATGTATTTTTTAAATGTTTCTCACGTCGTTAAAATTCTCAATAAAGATATACTTTCTCGTTTAGTGCGTTTCTTATCACGGAGTATTCAAAATAATTTTTCAAATATCCTCAAGATGTTTTTTCAATAACTCATAAGGTTTTGAGTGTGGGAACTAAAAATGTTTAATTTTCGAAAAAAATTGAACCAAATTTTCTTAGAAAATGCTGAAATTTGTTTTAAATTGGAAATATCCGTATTGGAAAGAGTTCATTTCTCTATGAAAGTTCTATAGCTTTATTTCGGTCAAGATATTTGGTAGCCGAAAAAATAAAAAAAAGTTAGGTATTTGTCTTCACTCCAACCATCTTTT
>BLKR01000447.1:0-135000 GCA_011170035.1 Teleogryllus occipitalis
GGTGATCACACACTTACACACAAGATCAATAAATTTCTCGAAAACTAAAAATATTTCAAACAATACCGCTACAGCGTATTACTAACCTCATGATTCCGCATTGTCGAGGGAAATCTACATTTCTTTACCCATTCTTTAACCGTTTAGAAGTTTTGGGATGGCCTGTGTTTGGTGGGACCCCTGTATATTTTAAACACGCGTCGGTTCTTGCGTGACCCGAGTAGTACATTTTACGCGTCATTTTCAGCATCAAATTACGAATAATTGTCATGTTTTCACCTCAACCCCTTTCCGTGGGTATGGATTTCAAACATGATAAGGATTTGATGTGAAGAAGGAAGTTCCAACTGCCTCACTGAAGACAACCGCTATAGAGTTGATTCACTTGCAAGGTCAACTACAACACGAACGCACAACTGTATGCAAAGTAATTTGCTGGGTCATGAGGAACCACTTTTGATTATCAAATTCCGGAAGCCTGTTGTGTTTAATGCCCAAGAGACAATGACAGACATGACCTAATCAATGCGCACAAGCTGAAAGCACCAAGGTGCGCGCATGATTTGCTTCAAATTTCTTTTCAAACGCTCATAATTGTGACAAAACGTTTTTCTTCATCTAATGACATCAACTTATTCTGGGGTTGCGAAGGGCTTAAAGAATTTACCAGGAAATAGAAATGCAAGCAATTATATCGTAATTACCTTGTTGCATTATATATTTTGAGAGGGTGGAGTTATTGGAATTCGTTACAACCTCATATACCACACGAGAAAAAGTCATTTAAAAATTGTCTGGGCTTAGTATGATTCGGACCGAGCTAATGTGATCTTCGATATTTTTTGGATTGTAAAAACTATTGGACGTCACTACAGAAGATCGAAAGTTATGCAAAATGGTAAACCTTAAACTGTCAGAACTTTTCTCATCGAGAGTTACTTCATCAGCAACTATTTTCATTTACCCGAGCTGCATTAGAATCTTCCGGATTAAATCTGATATGTCAGCCATAATTATTTTTTAAATACAATTTAAATGTAAGAATATTTGCATTAAATATACTTCATTTAGTATTTCAAGTGCAACTTTCGCTTCGGAATATGCTCAAATAACTGTGAAATTATTTCTTGTTTACAATTTGCATTGTGCCCCCTTTTCGTTACAAATAGTACATTTTTTTTCCTCCCATTTACTGTTCCTGGTGCGACAACTGCTATGATCTTTAGATTCGTAAGTGTAGTGCATATTCTAGCCCGGGAGGTTGCGGCGTTCCTTCCACGCTGGAACGTGAGATCCGTCTCCGACATACACGTTGGCTTTCCGAGTTTCCACTGCAGGAATTACTCATTCACTTCACATTTGCAGATGGAGCGCTGCGACTTGTTTACATGAAGCTGCCTCCGACTGAATGAGAATCGCACGTCTACAGAAGACACTGATCGATTAAATGTGATATAGAGGGCGGTGAGCGGGATACGGGACCCCGCTCAATGCAAGGTAGACGCGGGCAAGAACATAACCATTGTGTAGAAGATATTGCAAAGGGGGAAATAAAAATATTTTCCCTGACTACCGTAGATATTTTTGTGATTAGCGTGTGTTTTTGATGATATATTTTAATGTAAATGAACTTAATCATGTAAGGGCGCGAGTGCTAGCTCACTGTCAGACAGACGCAATTTGGCAGGTGTGTCAGTAACGCTTGTGCTGTCTTCAGCGGCAATAGTTAACTACATTATTCATAATTAATTTACTGACAGAAAATATTCTCCCATACCGAAGTGGATTTGATTTTTCTGCAGATTTCACAGAAATGACAAAAAATAAACAAGCACTTTTTAACTGACTGTCTCAGCTGGCGTCAGATTCTGTTTGACATCGGCACTATTCATGCAGTCTTGTTGTGTGTTCGATCCCTCGTTTTCAAGACAACAGTAGTTCCTAAATCTGCAGTCTGCAAATGATAATAAACGAGTAATATCTCTCCCCACCGATGTACCGCCCCACCCGAGTCAAGCTCTACGGAACCAATGCAACATACGCCAAAATATCAAAACTATACCCATTAATTAACTTCCGATCAGCCTTAAATTTGGAATGTGCTATCTTAATATTTAAATCTATTATTAGATCATCACTCACATATGCCTGTCCGGTCTCGAATAACACAGCTAAAACCAACATTGAAAAACTTCAAATAGTACTGAACAAGTTTTTACGAAAATGTGCAAAGGCCCCTTGGTTCATATCAAATACACATATTCAAAGGGAACTTCAAATAGAACCCATAATAGAACATATAAGAAAAAACCGTAACAATTTTTTACTCTTCTTTCATCCTCTCCTTGCAGTACAAAATTCACAATGGGAAAAACTTTAAACAATCCCAAAAGAATTCGCTCTCGATATCCCAAAGACATGTTTAAACCCCCATAATAATATGTATTAAATATGTAAATCTTCATCCCAATGTATGTATAGAGTGTATCTAGATTTAAGAATGTATAATGTATGTAAAAATTGTGTATTGTATGTCAAAAATTGTGTATTGTTTAGTTGTAAGTATTAGAAACATAAGTATTAAATCCTGTAAATTAGCTAGTAGTAAGATGCAAGAGTGAGAGGTAATATGCTCAAACGTGAATTCCCAAACGTTATGTATTACAAATAAAAATGTACAAACCCCTGAGAGGCAAAACTGCCGAACAGGAAGAAAATAAATTAAAAAAAAAAGCTCTACGGCCCCCACTGGTCTACCGACATGTTGCATAGTGTAGTGTATGCACCTGTGAGTAATGGGAGAGGAAAGGACAAGTATGAAGAAAGAAAGAACACTCGCGGCTCGTATATTAAGAAACTACCGAAATAGTCTTGGTATGGATCAGAAAAAAAAGAAAAAAAAACAAAAAACAGAGAAAACTACCGGTCAGAGCAGCTTCTTTGAACACTGGTTGAATTCGACCTACCTATTCCGCCGCCAGTAAAATTCGAAAATCTGCAACCGTCGGAATTCGAACAGTAGGACCTACCAGTCAGAAACACCGCAGAAAATGTATTCTGCCTCTGAGCCATTTCATGTGGTTTATTCTCGATTGAATGTCTTCATTTCAAAAGATATTTCTCATTTTATTACAAATTAAAATTTAATTACACAAAGACCACATTACTACTTGCAACCATGAAATAAAAAAGTAGTTAATTAGCCAAAAGCAAACAAAATTAGTTTCCGACAATCGTTATTGATCGTTCTGAGCATAACGCATGCTCTTTAACAGTATGCGTCAAGAGCATTGATGTAGCCGAAGAATGGAATGAAATAAGGAGGCGATGGAAATAAGGAAGTTCCGCGCAGCATTTTTGTTTGTTTGTGTGTCTTGGAAGTAAAACGAAAAATGGAAACAAAGACTTGGAAACAATTTTCCTATAATGTTCACTAACGTTGACAACACAATTCATCTTCTCATTCAAGGATAGTGAAATTTAGCGACAGTACCTACTACGTCTTGTAAGAAAAATCTGGGGTCTTCGAGGGTGCTCCCGAAGGTACAAGATTTAGTTACACAGGTTAAAATAATGTTTTTTTAATTTTTTTTGTTTTAGGTCGCTTTAAAAACATCTAAGGTCATAATGGTTTGTTCTTCATTATTCCAAGAAGTAAACCATTTTTTTAAAGTTATCTTACAATATGTGTTATTATTGTCAGAAAGGGTAGCGAATGATTGACTCAGAAGTTTTACGGATGACCTCAGATTCAAATACTCTTTGGGAGGATATTGAATAACTTCCTGGTGTCAATTCTTAAACGCAGGCACTCATTTACAATGCTAGACAGCAAATTTGCATTTCCTTTTCTGACTACTTATTTTTAACTTGTTAATTCAATTATAATTAATTATATAGTTATAAGAGTGATTGTTAAGTGAAAATCCATAACTATTTTTTTATTTTTTATTGTATTATATAAAAGTAAAGTTGTTCACAATGGTACGAGCCACAAAAAGATTAGTCCCACTGGAGTAAAGGCACCCAAATTTGACACGAATACTTTTCAGAGATCAATAATCAAACAGCATTGTTGCGATTCACAATATTTTTGCATAATGTGCTTTTTTTTTTTTACAAAAAGTACAAAATTTCTTTGTAGTTTTTGCAGCATAACTATGGTATCTTACCCACCGCCAAAAAGAAAATATCAAATAAGTGAATAGTGAGCAGAGAACTGTACTGGTAATGTTTCGCACTGGTTTCAATACTCCAGTAAAATGTTTCTTGCCAAAAAACAACCTAGTTTTGCTTCAGATACTTAAACATTTCCACTCGGTTTTAATGTTTTCGAGGAGTATTCGGTGCTTGTTTGCGTAGCTCTGTACTGGGACCGGACAGGAATGTGTCACACAACGAGCCACTTCATTTTGACCTTCGAGTTACAAACAGATGAAATAATTGTACGAGAACTAACAAATGTGTCAACAGATTCAGAACATTCTCCTATTATTGAATTTCATTATTGTCGTTATATGCACGTGTCACTGGGCTTAAATATTTAACGCACAAGGTAAAAGTAAAGACAACAATTGTAGCTACATTCTAACATAATAACAAAATTAGAAAACTCACTCTACCGGAACTCTATAGTTTTTGTTTTGTGTTCCTTCCATGGTTGGAAAGCTCGTAATTAGTACCTCATCTGTCACATACTGTGTGGTCATAAAATTTGAGAATTTATAAACAATGGTTGATTACAACAAAAATAATTGAAACTATTATTGCTTATTATGAGAAGTATTTTAAACCCCCAATGACAATATAAAAGGTTTTGACATAAAAGAATTGAAAAAATCTTAGACAAAAAGACACCACACGAAAGACGCGAAATGAATAGCCAAGATGAATAGAAGCCTAGGTGTTGAAATACAAATATTTTCAAATGCTGAAGCGTGTATGAAGGATCAGAGTTTTAAAACATTAATTGAATATAAAATAAAATGTAGTATATACGGGCCTGAATAAAAAACAATTAAATAACTTAAGTAGTTAATGAACATTTCCCATGAATAGTAAGCGTTGAATTTATAGACGAAAACAACAAGCTAAGAAACACCATTATAGGGTATCGGTAGATGAAATTATTGGGTGAAAACACTATCAACAAAACAATAAAGTCAACTCCGCCTCATTTGGCCACCCGCTCTCTCCCCTACTCCATGTCAATATCAAAACTCCCTAGAAAAAAACAAAACAACTTCGTCCCCGTCGACCTCTCGAGAGCCGAACCGTGTTCTTCTTCGCGGCCATTCACGAGTGAAGCATACACGCGTTGCGTTTCGCGCGCTTACCTGAGCGATGTCCATCGCCGCCGTTCGGAGTCTGGAGACGCACTGGCCGCATGGCGGTGGCGGTGGCGGCGGCGGCGGCGGCGGCGGCGGTGGCGGTGGCGGTGGCGGCGGCGGCGGCGGCGGCGGCGGCGGCGGCGGCGGCGGCGGCGGCGGTGGCGGCGGCGGCGGTGGCGGCGGCGGTGGAGGCGGAGGCGGAGGCGGAGGCGGTGGCGGCGGCGGCGGCGGTGGCGGTCATGGCACACGAGTGGGTGTGAGTGGGGACGGAGAAGTACCCGGCGGCGGGACCAGTAGTAGTTTGGGTGCGGTGGCGCCGCTGGAGGTGGGACACAGCTCGGAAAGCATGCGTGGGGGAATTGGGGGGACGGGGAAGCGGATGGCAGCCGCGGAGTTGGCCGTG
This sequence comes from Teleogryllus occipitalis, assembly GCA_011170035.1. Lineage (NCBI taxonomy): Eukaryota > Metazoa > Arthropoda > Insecta > Orthoptera > Gryllidae > Teleogryllus > Teleogryllus occipitalis. Next base: position 5,734 of record BLKR01000447.1, read on the forward strand.
GGAGACAGGGAATGAAGTCGGGGTGAGTACGGGGATCGAAACACCATGAGGCGGGGTCGGAAGCTTCTTTTGTTGTGTAATGCTAAAGGTGTGGGCGGAGAAACTCAGAAGAATACCAGGGGAGGGGAAATGGCATAACGAGACAGTGGTAGCATTTTGTGTCTTGGAAACGAACGAGTAGATGCGAAATTTCTGGGGAACAGAACAGGTGGAGTTCGCTAATGAGGGGGATACAGATTGTTTGCAGAAGGCGTACGTAAAGGTTGTTGAGACACGCGAATAATGTTGCAGCGTCATCGTTGGCGATAAATGGGCAACAGTGATGTTGTTGGTGTTGACAGCGCCGGCGGGGGTGGCGGCGGGGGCGGCGGGGACGGCGGCGGGGGCGGGGGTGGGGGGCGGGGGTGGGGGAGTGAGAGCGCGGCGGCGGCCGGAGGCGGGGGCGGGGGCGGCAACGTGCGCGGGCCCGCACACAAGGCCAAGGCTGTCCACCGGCAGCGATCCGGCTACCCTTCGACTCCGTCACGTGGCGTTGTGACACGCCGGACCGGCACCGCGGCGGAGGCGGCAGCCGCCATGAGGCGGGCACGGGAGAGGAGGGGCCAACTCTTGGCAAGAGCCCCACGCGCCGTCTGCACCGTGTCTGCGTAGTCCGGGCTTTTAGTTATGCTCGACCCGAATCCAAACCCATTCCGCATGACCTGGTTCAAATCTCAGCCCCGCCCGATACCAACGGCGCGCGCTGCTGTTGCGTGGATAACATGCTCGCCTCGTTTTTGGCAGGTGAGAGGTTTTCCATGTAACCGGCAGTTGCTTCAGCTGCGTAGTCTGGCCCACCCTGGGCGGTGAAGGCGATACGGAACTCGAAGAAATACGTGCTCGGAACAAATATATGATCAGAGGAAACAAAGGAGTTCGTGAGAGACAAACACGTGAATGTCTGCTCGCAATGTTGTTTAAGAGTTGACATTCGGTGTAAATGAAACCGAGAATATCTCAGACATACCTTGATTCTTACCACATCAATGTCTGAGATAATCTCCCGGCGAAGCGAGATATTTTTTTTCTTTGCAAATGATTATTAGCGGAGTTGTGCTTCAGCTGGTTGAATTTTGCTCAACGGCCATGAGCTAAGCTAAAAGTAAAGAGTAAGAGTTGAAGAGTAAACGAGCGTGTGAAGTTGAAGGACACGATGTCAAGGAAGTGGTTCCTGCCGAATTGTCTGCCTGCACCGCCTCGATACCAAGTTGCGGAGGCCACGTGGAGAGGGGACTCCCTGACTGCCGCGGGGTCTACGCGCTGCGGTAGCCTCTTGTTTTGCACCGGGAGCGGTAGATCAGTGCATGAACTGATGTCACTGCAGCGCCTCTGACCGGGAGGTCCTAGGTTACACTCCCCACGGCGGCGCGATTTTCGACACTAGCTTTTCAGCTAGGTCGAATTCAGTCGCTGCCTGGAGGAGAATTCTAGCGGCCGGGTGCTCTGATCGGTAGTTTTCCGGGATTTCTCCGATCAACACCAGGCGAATGCCAGAGCAGTACCCTAACAAACGGGCCACGAACCGCGCGCGATCTGTCCTTCCTCTTCCTTGTCCTATCCTCTCCCCTTACACACTTACACTAACATGCACTACACTACCACATATTCCGGGAGACCGCTCGGGAGCTTAGAGCTTGTCCCGGCTGGGGCGGTGCCCCGCTGGTGGAAGAGTCCTGGTTAGGGGGAAGCCCCACTATCCGACGATAGGTCGGCGCCGGATCTCGCCATCCAGCAGGGGAACATCTCCGCCATCTCCCGAGAAAAAGCATGCACAACACTAACGGGGCTAATAACGAAAGCAGTTGACGTGCCCGGAAACACGAAAAAATCAATCTCTTGTTTTGCTTTGCTGCTAGAGAGACCCCTCTTCGGGTTGTTGGAGGTTCTCCGGGTTCCGAATTATTTGTTAACATCTCTGGGTTTCAATTATTATTGTTAACCTTTTTTGGATATTATTTTACATTTGAAATATTTTTTAATATATTTACATCGAGTACTACATCGTATTTCGATAATAATTAAATAGAACGATTTCAATTTTTAATTTATAGTGAGTTTAACAAGTAACGAAAAACTGAACAAAAGAATAACTTGAATTTCTGTTCTGGTTGTTGCTGAAAACAGGTGGCAGCTTTGTTCAAATCTGAATTCTAACTCGTTTATCTTAACGAAATGTCTAAATAATATTTTAGATAACTAATACAAACTAACCGACCTGACGACCGTGGTGGCTAAGACCGTGGTGGCTAAATGCTTCGGTGCGAAGGGTCGCGGGTTCAAGTCCCGCCTTGGACATGGTTGTTCGTCCCTTGTATATGTTGTCACGCAGGGCCTCGCGTTCTGCTGGCCCCAGATTAGAGGAGCCCGCAAGTATATTGGTATCTGTGGTTAAATATGCGTCCCATCGGGACGTAAGGGATAACCGGCCGTCGGCTGAATGAAAGCCGGAGGAAATAAAAAAACAACTAACTATAATACAAAAACAATTGCTCTTGAGACAAAAGACATTGCTGTTGATTCTCACAGAATTTCATACTCAACTTCAGATGAATATATGTGAAAATGCATACATTTGATGTAGTTACATAACCTTTCGTCAGCCCCCCTCCGGTCATCAAAATCCCTGACTGAACTGAAGTAAAAAGGTGGTTCTACCTCCTGCGGTGGCAACGCCCAAGCTTCGCAAGAGCCTTTGGGGCCGCAATCGCCTCATATGTGGCCTCAGCTAAACTACCTCCTCCGAGGGTACGAGAATTTCGGAAGTGAACTACACAAACGAGTGGCGGCTCAAGGCAAGTCGAGACCCCCCAGCGGTAAAAATTTTTGGGTCTCCAAACTCACGTTAGAAGTGGAAGTTAGGAGAAAGATCTAATAAATATATTATCAAAAAAAGAAAGCATTGAAATATTGCATAATGTAACACAATAAATAAACTTATTAAAAAATATTTTAACGTTAATTTCTGACTTACTTTATTTTTTCCCAATCGGAAATTATTTTCACAGTGTCAATGCGGTTTTAATTTTCTGTTCTATGTAAGTCAATCTTTGCCCTCCGATTGTGTTCCTTAAATAACTTTTTACTCTCTATGAAACTAAAAATGATCCTTTTCCGGACGCATTAGATAAAGGAATTGTTTAAAATATTCAATAATATTTCAATATTCGGAAATGTGCAAGTCATTTCAATGGCAGCTCGATCTATTAACACTACAATCATACCGAAATATATACTTCAATTTCATTAGGGTTCCATCACGTGTACTTTGCTTGAGAACAACGTTGCCAAATGAAAGATTAATTTATTTGGTAAAAAAAGAATGTTGCGAAATTCGAGACCCTTTGATACCACGGGGTTCCATGCTGCCGATTAGACCGTTTACCGTTAAATCCGTCACTGATACGGATGAGACTTCTTTTAAGTTTGCTACTGTCACAAAATTGAAATAAATGAATGTTATTTGTATTGGTTTGATGATTTACTTCTACGTAAAATCAGTTCATAAGTTCTCAATGTTCTGCAATTCTTTAGCATAATTTTTTACTTTTTATGGTTTATACTTTGATAATTTATCACATTATTTACAATCGAAACAAGAAAATTAATTTTCCACAAAACAAATGTTTAGTGTAATGTATTTTTATATTTCCACTTACGTTATTTAACATTGTCACCATCACTTTACCTAACTCCACAGCACCATTTCCTCTACCTCGTTATCTTAATTCTCAACATCGCCAGCATCACCAAAGCCTCCATCACTTTCTCCGCAACCTCGAACTCGCCAACGTTTATCCGCAGGTTACGTGAATGGCATTGGCTTAGCCAAATTATTCCATAATCTCTCAAGTCGTTGGAAAATTAATACCTGCTGTCAGAATTATTTATGTTCTTCTACACGATGCCCAACCCAGGGACCACAAACAATTTTTAAAAGTTTAATAATTTCTAAGTCACGCTGTAAACCAAAAGAATCGCAATCTCCACTAAAAAGCTAGTTGTATATCGCCTTGCTTCTTTCAGGCGAGAAAATATGTAAGAATTTGACGTTTTTAATTCAACGTTTAAGTTAGGACAACATTTTGTATTAAAAGGAAGATGATAATTATCTTAGGTAAAACCAAACATACTTTCGAATTTATTGGGAAATTTCCAAACCTCGAGTGGTATTTGGTGTTTTATTAATCAACATATTAATAAGAATAGTTTATTCAAATTTAACAGGCCCGATATTTGCATATAAAAATTTTTAGATTACCCAGATAAAATCACTGCCATTCTTGCCTTCAGCGCAGCTATTTTAATTATTAAGCACATTTACATTACATGCATAATTACGATTGTATTTGTTTGAGGAAGTTACAATATATAATAGTTATTGTTGAGTAAAGACAATATTGTAATTCTCATAAAATAGGTTTCCGTCCAGTAATTGCCAGGCATAAGTCAGAGAGTACATCAGAGTGCTTCAGTGAACATTTCCGGTTTAAAATCAAAGTACATGTTGTTGGTGGTTTTGGGTCACAGAGAGGTTATAAATCATTTACCTTGATAGCCTAGAGCTTGACCGGATGTTGCAGCATTTACGTAAAGAAATTAAGGCAGCGTCTATGCCAGAGGTCAAGTATTAAGGCAAGCATTAAGCCAAGTATTATTAGTAGACCGAACGGGCCACAATCTGCACTTGCTGAGGACATGGTTTTGCCTCAGAAACCCACTGCATTTCCGACTCTCTGGAACTGAAAAGCAATTTGAACCATTTTTCTTGCAATATCCATTAAGAAATTTGAAAGAAAAAATTATCAGTCTTTGTATTTTTTGCAACACTTCATTATTTCTCTTTCTGGTTTTCAATAGTGATTCTCGCAAATCATAAGGGAAAAGAAGTTATTTGAATGTTTCTACTTCCCTCGGACTTCCACTATTTTTGTATTTTTAAATAGAATTTAGTCTTATTGTATTAAATGATTATTTAATGAATCATAGGATCATTGTGTAAATGAACCAATAGCGAAACTTCGGGCCTGCAATGCCATGGCGGTAATGCCAAGGACCACAATGCGGACGGGCCCAAGTAAAAGAGGGTCTATTTTTAAGTTGAAGGTTTTGATTGATTGATTTTTTCGTGTTTCCGGGCGCGTCAACTGCTTCGGTCATTAGTCCCGTTAGTGTAGTGCATGTTTTCACGGGAGATGGTGATCTTCCCCCGCTGGATGGCGAGATCCGGCGCCGACCTACCGTCGGCTAGTGGGGCTTCCCCCTAACCAAGACTCTCCCACCAGCGGGGCACCGTCCCAGCCGGGACAAGCTCTAAGCTTCCGACCGGTCTCCTGGAATATGTGGTAGTGTAGTGCATGTTAGTGTGAGTGTGTAAGGGGAGAGGGTAGGACAAGGAAGGAGGAGGACAGATCACGCGCGGCCCGTGGCCCGTTTGGTAGGGTACTGCTCCGGCATTCGCCGGGTGTTGATCGGAGAAACCACGGAAAACTACCGATCAGAGCAGCCGGCCGCTAGAATTCTCCTCCAGACAGCGACTGAATTCGACCTAGCTGAAAAGCTAGTGTCGAAAATCCTGCCGCCGTCAGGACTCGGACCTAGGATCTCCCAGTCAGAAGCGCTGCAGTGACATCAGTTGATGCACTGAGCTACCGCTACCGGTTTGAAGGTTTTGAGATTTTAAGAAAAATAATTACTTAATATTTTCTCGGATACTTTGCGATAGTTAATACAATAAAATATAAAAAACAGCATCTTCCAGAAGAACGATTTTTTTCGGCTTCGGTAGCTTCTGTAACCCTGTTTTTACATTAATAAAGACAAGGAAGATTTTATAACTCTTAATTTCATAAAATTAAATGATAAAAGCAGACTTTTACTTTCTTTCATTTATCTCCTGAGCTGGAAAACGGCGAATTTTTGTCAGAAAAACTCTTATTGCCGGGCACGTAACGAAAAAGTGAATAAATCTTGTTGCTATATGTACCAAATTATTTCCTCTCACATGTGGTGTAGCCAGAATTCATGTGTTTGTGAGTCCTACCTACCGAAAAATTGACAGCAAAACGTCCATCCGTCTGTGGTCAATGCAAGCCAAAATCGTTCAGCCGATTTTCTCCAAAATTGAAATTCCCCGATCGATCTAAACAAACTCGAGGCTTTGGGAACTTCAACCGGATATTTTGATTTTTGAGGCTACTTTACATGAAGCTTCAAAAACATTTTCAAAATTTTCTCAAAAATGGCACCAAAAGACAATAGGTTTATCTCATGTTCGTTGGAATCCTAGATTTTTTGAAAATTGCAATTTTTTGAGGGGCGTCTTCCTACAACTATAATATTGAAGACAGGGATTTCTTCCCCTCAATGAAACATGTTGCCTAAAGACAAATCTTGAAATAAGGTCAAGTACAATTTTTAGAAAATATGAGTACTTTTAACGTAATTTTACGCAAAATATAGGCAATTTTGAATTTGCTGAAAGGGCATCCATTTTTTTCTTTAAATTTTCTCCTCGTATGTACCAAGGGACGGTAAAAGATGTACCATTTTCAGCAAACTCTTCGTTTTTTCGAAAATCGCAAAGGGTAATGGTTTCAAAATTACAAAATTGAAAATAGAGAGTTTTGCCTTAGAGAAAGCCAGTTGTAAAAAATCAGCTCTTTAAAAAAGGTCATGTAAAGTTTTTTGAAAAAAAAACGAGTATATTTCGCATAATTTGTGTCTGAAATTTTTAAAATTTCTAAAACATTTTTTCTCAAAAACCACTCCATTTTTTAAAAAATGTTCTCCTCGTTTTTACCAAGGGATAATAAAAAAATGTAGTGCTTGTCCCATATTCGGCGAACTCTCCGTATTATCGAAAATTGCAAAAATTGCTAGTTAGAAATATTGGGTTGAGACAATTACATTTTTAAGCGTCGGTGTTCAAACCTTACCGTTCTTTTGTAGCGCTGTGGTATGGCTGACGGCGTGTTATAACACAGAGGACCTACCTTCAAGTATCGTTGCGGAAAATATATTTTGCTCGCTGAATACACTTTTGCATGTTTACGTAGTAGTATAATATAGCTGAACACTTCGAAATAGTGCGAGAAAGTATGTGTTGTTGTAACACCACTAGTTATTATTAAAGGTACTAACACTACTTGTGTTTGCTACAGACTTTTATAAAGAGGGCCCGGATAAGTTTTGTGGACGGGTCTGCACTTATTTCGTTATGCTACTGAAATGAACAGTTTGTAGTTTGATTTTTCACTGGACTATAACAGTCGACACTGAACAAGGTCCAACACAACAGCTTCACTGTAAAATATGTACAAATATAATGTGTGAGGTGTACTTGAATACAAGGTTTCTCAATTTATCATTGTCAAATTTAACGTGTTCCTCATGACTACCACTCACGAAAGGATGATGGCTATCAACAAACTGCGTGCTCGGCGCTTCATTCCAGTCATTGCGGCTCCGACTAAAGAAATACCTTGAGAGAATGCTATTTGTAACAGAATTTATTAAATACTCGAATATCCAAAAGAATAATAAATCGTAAATACAAAATATTGACTACAAAGCACGTTCTTTCAGAGAAGTGACTTCTTTGGCAAATAAAAGCTCATTCGCCAAAAGTTCAAATATTCTTTTACTAGGAGACAATGTTTATAGCTGAGCGTCTGAACAGCTTTGGGTTTTTGTTCGTTCATGGAATGAAGTAATAACTATGAAGAAATAAACAACAGGAACCTAATACATCCATTGAATGAAGAGAGAATAAATCATATCTCATCAAGAGAGATACAATCAATTACTTCAACAGGTCATTGATGATTTCTGGGTGTATAATTTTACTTCCTACTACATTCCATTGAAAACAAACTCAAAGTAACATTTGTGGTGACACAATGGCACAACGATATGTCGCCATATTTACTTAGACAGTGTCTCACTGTTAATAAATGTTTTATTCGAGCAAATATTAAACAAAAATTTGCTGATAAAAGGTCATGTTTTACATATTCTTGTTTTTAATGAATTGAATTGTCGTTATTCACTCACAATTGAGTATCAACCAAATATGAAATTGTCATTTTAAGGCATGTTTACGACGTTCAATAGAGATACTCGTAGAACAGTAAGAGTTTTTTCTCGAATCTCAACATAAATGGGCAGACATTTATGTGCATTTTGTCATATAAATGTGCATTTTGTAGAAAACATTTGATTAATAATTTTTTAAAATTTTTTATCAATTAACATGTTTGTAAATATGTTTCAGTAGAAATAAATTGGTTGGAAATCGAATTTACTTCATTACATTGGTATCTGGTTAATTTGACATGGAGTGTGCACTTCTTGAAATTCTTATTTAAACCAGAGTTAAAAACCGGATGCTGAATTCTAGTTTTGGAAGAGTAATCCCGGAGAATTGTAAGAGAAGATGTTATGTTTCAGAGAAAATAAAAATCGTAATCTTATTTAACTAAAGGTCTGAAGCAATGTTAAGAAGTTAACTAAACATCACGAAGAAGCAATGACAGTATCGATGACGAAAGCTTCGTTAATCCTCAAAACAGCTGTAAACATAAAATCAGACCAGATATGTATGTCACGTACATTTGCATCGAAGAGTTTGAATATTAGTTTAGAGACAGATATTACGTATAAATATAGCGCACTATGTCGAAGCACTTCAACTCAAGGGCATGGAGCCCCATGAATAGGGATTTAGTGAGAGAGAAATGGTGATGAGGTAAAATATAACGAAAAAAAAAAAAATTAAAAAGAGAGAAGAAGGGGAAACGGGAGAAGACCCCGAAAACCTGCCGAGGGCTCGCTTTGCACACCACAAATTCTACACGGAAAGGTTGGGGATCGAACAGAAATGTCAGGAATGGAAAGCGAGTATGCTAGCCACAAGACTTCCTCTCCATAGTATGGTGGAGCGGGACGGGGTGTAAATAGAATTATATAATTTTAAATTATAGTTCATTCATATTTCGCATTCATAAATGTGAATGTGATAATTGAATGCCCCCGCATCATCGTTGACATCCACTAGCTTTTTACATACAAGTAAAAACAATACAAAACAAGGCCCGTTTGTTATGGTACTGCTCCGGCATTCGCCTTGTATTGATCGGAAAAAACACGGAAAACTACCGATCAGAGCAGCCAGCCACTACATTTTTTCTTATAAAATGTGCCGATTAGCACATGCAAAATTTGGATCAATCAAAATGTTTTGGGACCTCTTTTAGATTGATTCCGGGCGTGACAACTACTAAGGTCGTTAGCTCCGTAGGTATAATGCATACTTTTTGTCCGGGAGGTGGCGGTGAACTTCCCCCGCTGGATAGTGAGATCCGGCACCGATCTACTGCCGGGCAGCGGGGTTTTCGCCAACCAGGTATCTCCCACCGCCCCGGTCGAGACAAGCTCTAAACTCCCGACCGGTCTCCCGGCCTGTGTGGTAGTGTAGTACTTGTTAGTGTGTGTAAGAAAGGGGGGTCACGATAGGACAAGGAAGAGGAAGGAAAAATCGCGCGCTGTTCATGGCCCGTTTGTTATGGTACTGCTCCGGCATTCGCCTAGTATTGATCAGATAAACCACGGAAAACTACCGATCAGAGCAGCCGGCCGCTAGAATTCTCCTCCAGACAGCGACTGAATTCGACGTAGAAGAAAAGCTAGTGTCGAAAATCTTGCCACCGCCGGGATTCGAACCTAGGTAAGAGGCACTACAGTGTTATTAGTTGATGCCGGGAGCCACCTCTCCCGGTACCTCTGTTAGACTTCGTTTCGCATTGCAGCTATCTGGAAACTCTGCCAATGACATCTCCCGGGATGCGTGGGTGGGAGAGGGAGGGGGAGGGGGAATGCAACGCGCCCCGTCTGGCCACGTGCCCGCGAGAGCCGCCCCAGTTCCAGCGGAGGCGGCGCGGAGCGGAGCGGAGCGTGGAGCGGCCTTGCCAAGGCGGAATCGCGGTGCGTGGATCCCAGCGCCGCGCCGGCGCCAGCCGTTCCTCCGCTGCCTGCCAACACGCCGCCCGCCTCCCATTGCCTTTGGAAGTTACACCCACACAAGTTAAATGCTACCGGGAGCGGTAGCTCAGTGCATCAACTGATATCAATGCAGCGTCCTAGGTTCGAGTTCTGACGGCGGCAGGATTGTCAACACTAGCTTTTCAGCTAGGTCGAATTCAGTCGCTGTCTGGAGGAGAATTCTAGCGGCCAGCTGCTCTGATCGGTAGTTTTCCGTGGTTTCTCCCATCAACACCAGGCGAATGCCAGAGTAGTACCCTACCAAACGGGCCACGGACCGCGCGCGATCTGTCCTTCCTCTTCCTTGTCCTATCCTCTCCCCTTACACACGCACACACACACACACACACACACACACACACACACACACACACACACTACCAAGCATTACACTATCACATATTCCGGGAGACCGGTCGGGAGCTTAGAGCTTGTCCCGGCTGGGGCGGTGCCCTGCTAGTGGGAGAGTCCTGGTTAGGGGGGAAACCCCACAAGCAGACGGTAGGTCGGCGCCGGATATCGCCATCCAGCGGGGGAACATAACCGCCATCTCCCGAGAGAAAAAACATGCACTACACTTACGGGAATAATGACCAAAGCAGTTGACGCGCCCGGAAACACGAAAAAATCAATCAATCAATCAAGTTAAATGCTCAGGGAATTCCATTGGAACATCGCCCATAGGCCCGCTAGTCTGTCGATTCGGATCAAAAGAGGCCTACGAACTCCTTGTACATTAAACACATTTGGATAATTAATGATGATTTTTGTGTTCTTGTTAATTACCGAAGTCGTGATGCTCAAGCAGCGAAGCACTTACAAAACTTTTTTAACAGTTCTAAGCAAGCCTACATTTTGTGATGGTGGCCATTAGTTAAGTATTCCATCTAGGTGGAACTATCATGAATCTGAAACAAAATGTATTTTGACATTAGAGCGTAATCTCTATTATTAACTGTTATAAATTACATCAAATGGTGAAAATGATGGTTTTAACTTATGGTAGGTAGTACCTCTAAATACTACTAAAATTCTTCTTGCCTGCATAATTCCTTTTATAATTTTTTGCTTAAGGAATGTTTTCTTATTTATTGAAAGTGTTTTTGAGCATGCGGGTCGATCTCTCCTAAAACACTTTCATTTTCACTTCCCTCCCCAACTTCACTCCTTAGTGCCACACCAGTGCACGCTAGATGTTCACGTTTTTTGTTTTTCTTCCGAAAACATTGGAGAGAAGTTCAAGTATGGCGAGGATTCGGAGAGCACATGAATGGTACGCAGGTGAGATTGAGGTCTCTTCTCATATATACTATAAAAGATGGCTCACTAAAGATTTTCCCCTCACAAATCTCTCCTGAACTGTTACAGATACTGATTTTTACTCAAACAATGTAAGCGATGGGCACATGAATAATATTATAAACAAAGTGAAGACATATAGTCTTATTTTATTTCCTTTTTATTGCAGAGATATCCATACAGCAAAAAATTTTTAATTGCAACTGTATGCAGATGTTTCAGAACAAATGTTACGACTTCTTGGACATGTAGTGGAATAGGAAATTATTGCATATAGTGGGAAATTTCGTAAAACGACAAACTATATGTCCCTTATTGTTACGCAACTTCGTATACGCAAGTGTTCGGCAGGTCACGTTCTATCGCAATTAAGGAGATTTCATCTACCTGCTGATATCCGTGCATGCGGGGTAGCCTAATAATAAGGAACAAATGCTACATGTAGTATTATGATATTTTCCACTAAACATTCATCAGCAAAAGTTATAATTTTCGTCCTTTCTACGTGGCCTTAAAGTTTGTAACATTTATTCTGAGACACCTCCAGATTTCTTTGGCCCATGATAATGAGCGTGAAGAAATGATTTTCATAAATATTTCTCTATGTTACTTCACAATATTTTTTAGAAACGTAGAGTTTTACATCACACGGCGACACTAATATTCCTCCACCGAGGAAATCAGGTCTCCGTCACGCGAGGAACCCGAGGTGACACACGCTGCGAGCCCGTTCTATTCGGTTGCATTGGCTTGTCTGTTTACAGGCATTTTCGAATGCGTTTTGCCACTGACACTGCACCCAACGACGATATCCTTTAACTAAAGCTACTTTGTAGGTTGTCTTTTGTTTCTGTGGTTTAAAATATTTTTCTTAGTTTTGTTTATACAACTTTCTTGTATTTGTAGCAGCTTTCAGTCTCAAAGAAAGAAAATGCTTCGTTATGTACGAGCTGAACATGCATCTATTATTTCAGAGCATATACTTTTATTCACTAATATTCTCCTTCGGGATAAAAACGCAATGTTTTGTGCAAATCCTGCAGAATGTCAATATAAATATCTCGCAGCATAGATATGTACTGATAACATGGCTACGAGTGAATGCATTATAAAAATACAACGTAAATAAATGGAACATTTTATTAGTTCAAACAAAAATACACTAATGGTGTTTACATCCCTCGGAATTATTTAATTAAACGGGTATTTTTCATTCAATGAATATTTTTTATAAATATATAATTTTTTTAACAATATATTAAACATTTCGGACAAAAAAATATCCTTCGTATTGGATTTTACGATAAGTGCTGCAGCTAGAGTATCAACATTCAATCGTGATTTCTCATTTGATTAACTCAGTTTTAAAATATCGACAAGAAGAACAGGTAGGAGGACACTTTTCGAGGAAGGTTAGAACCTACAAATGAAGGACTGTCCTCCTTAAAAGAAGGACGATTGGTCACTTTAATGATCTGCCAGACTGCAAATCATCATCACTTTATTGTCGTCAAAAGTTTTCGCGCCTCTGCGCGCCCAACCCGCTCGTCCCGCAACCCGGCTGGGCAAAAAAACTCTAAGCCCCGAGTGAATACGTATAAATATTTGTACATTCTCGTATCTACTACGTAGTATGGGAAAGTTTCGCAATGCTGCAGGATAAAATGCCGATTTTTCAACAGAAAAATTACTACGCACGTATTCAATGCATACACACTTTTTTCCATAAATTAGTATCACACACTAAGAATATAGAAGTATTTTTAATTTCACTATTATTTCCCATAGCAAATTACTGTGATTAATCTTTTAGGAACCCCTAAATTACTTAATATACTAATATATTCTAGAAATTTTTATTACGTTTGAATATTGTAGCTAACGGTGTCCCCTACACCTGGGCATAGTTTAATTCCTTCGTTTGGGGTGTAAGAGAAACGTGGCGAACACAACGAATTCCCTTCACTGAAACTAGCAAACTCCGCCTGCCTAAACTTTTCTCTGTCACACGGCTACACAAACTGAGAAGATTTGCAGAGGAACGCTACAACTATTTTTACCTCAACAGAAATCGAACCCCGGATTATTCCAATGGAAGCTAGGGCGCTGCCCATGAGTCAGATACTAATGCTAATTATTTTATCTATTATAAATCTAATAATATTATAAATCTAAATAAAATTATAAATCTATTTATTTTAGATATTTAATTAATTAAGGGTTATAATTTAATCCTTTTATTAAATGTATTATTAATTATTTTTGAAACATGATATTTCCGTGTTAACTTTCTCACAATTAGCAGCTCTAAATATTAACCGGCGATGTAGAGGGAAGACATTGTACAGCTTTATTATTTAAAATTAAAAGGTATTTTTGATTGTCATGTTCAATTCTTTAAAAAAATCAGTAAAATAACTAACATCATTATAAAAATGACAATATTTTTTACTCATTGAATTTTCTGTGTGCGTTACGAGTACGTTCAGACACGTTGTGAGCAAGTAGTGGGCACGACTAGTGCCAATACGATTTAATGAACTGTATGTAACGAAGTGTGACTTTAATTCGTTGTTTTTACGTTACCTCCCACGCAAGAACTACCTCTTCCATTCACTTTGCTCTCCGCAAGTTTAGCCCGATTTCACATCGCAAATATTCCTCTTTAAACTCAGAATTCAACTTGTATATGGTTTAAGGTAGGGATCCCAGAATTAAGAAAACGTCAACCAGTTGTTTTTACTGTTTTTGACGTAAAATAAATTAAAATAAAATTGTCTTCGCATTTGATTTATATTCAACGATATTCCCTTTCCTATGCTTCGTCGTCTTCTCTGGAGCGCGGAGTGTTGCTGCACACTTCGCCTTCCCGTGCATTCAACTCGAAATGAAGTTTCATCACACTTCACATCTCCTTGCATTCAACTCGAAGTGAAGTCGTTTCATCACACTTCACCTCTCCTTGCATTGAACTCCAAGTGAAGTCGTTTCATCACACTTCACCTCTCCTTGCATTGAACTCTAAGTGAAGTCGTTTCATCACACTTCACCTCTCCTTGCATTGAACTCTAAGTGAAGTCGTTTCATCACACTTCACCTCTCCTTGCATTGAACTCCAAGTGAAGTCGTTTCATCACACTTCACCTCTCCTTGCATTGAACTCTAAGTGAAGTCGTTTCATCACACTTCGTCTCTCCTTGCATTCAACTCGAAGTGAAGTCGTTTCATCACACTTCGTCTCTCCTTGCATTCAACTCGAAGTGAAGTCGTTTCATCACACTTCACCTCCCCTTGCATTCAACTCGAAGTGAAGTCGTTTCATCACACTTCGCCTCCCCTTGCATTCAACTCGAAGTGAAGTCGTTTCATCACACTTCACCTCTCCTTGCATTGAACTCGAAGTCAAGTCGTTTCATCACACGTCACCTCTCCTTGCATTCAACTCGAAGTGAAGTCGTTTCGTAACACTTCGTCTCTCCTTGCATTCAACTCGAAGTGAAGTCGTTTCATCACACTTCGTCTCTCCTTGCATTCAACTCGAAGTGAAGTTTCATCACACTTCGTCTCTCCTTGCATTCAACCCGAAGTGAAGTCGTTTCATCACACTTCACCTCTCCTTGCATTCAACTCGAAGTAATGACGTTTCATCACACTTCACCTCTCCTTGCATTCAACTCGAAGTGAAGTCGTTTCATCACACTTCACCTCTCCTTGCATTCAACTCGAAGTGAAGTCGTTTCATCACACTTCACCTCTCCTTGCATTCAACTCTAAGTGAAGTCGTTTAATCACACTTCACCTCTCCTTGCATTCAACTCGAAGTGAAGTCGTTTCATCACACTTCACCTCTCCTTGCATTCAACTCGAAGTGAAGTTTCCTCCTGGTCGAGGTCTTCCTCTCGTTGCGCGACCGCGTGGATGCGCCGCGCCGCGCCAGCCACCTGTGGAGCGGGGAAGTCCCCGCGCTGTCGGGGCAGAGGAGGGGGAGAGCGTGTTCGGAGCCGGCAGTCATGGCGAAGGTCACGCGCACAGCCAACGAGCCGTACATGCTGCAACATGCAGCTTCCCGCAAAAAGCCATTAATCGTCCACAGCCTCGCGATGAATAGTGCAAACACTTGTAATTATCCCATTATTACATTACTGCAATTTATATTATTTTCCCGAATTAAATTTTGTAATTATCCCATTATTACATTACTGCAATTTATATTATTTTCCCGAATTAAATTATGAAAACATTAAATAATCAATGAATTGAATGAGTGACAGTGGATGATGAATTGATTAATGGATGAATTGGTTCATGGCTGGAATAATGACCAAGCATTGGTGAAGAGAAAGGCAAGGAAATGGGGAAAACCTTGAAGAAAACTGTCCGTCCCAATTCCTCGTGGTTTGGCACGTTCAAATCCCTGGCCAGGAGGCAGGTATGTCTAGCATGAGCTCAGGTAGCATTATCATATGATAATGTATATTATATGAACGTATGAACGTATATTATATAATATACGTTCTTGTTAATGAATATTAAAATCACGATTACTGAATCCGGTGGAACTTCTTTGCACTGAGAAAACATTTATTCCAATTCCAGGATTATTGGATTCGACTTCATCGACTACTGCATTATTCTAAGAAGTAGAAGCATTCTTCATCGGACATGACATTCTCGTTTTTTTCCTCTTGTTTTCCCCGAAATCAAAACTGTTGAATGAAATGATGTCATTATTCGAAAAGGAAATCTTTGATATTGCATAATCTGAATACTCTGGACAGTCTCGTGATGTTTCTAGTTCCGGGGACGAATTGTGGCTATGTTAGTAATTTTCCTGTATGCCTATTATCCAATTCGAATAACGATTTAAGGGTTAATTGTGATATTTATTATCGTTTGTTTCGGTTTGCTACATTTGTCATAAGAAAATAGGCAGGTCAGAAAATTACATTAAACATCAACTCTGAGATTTACCACCTCTGGTTTACGTAGTATGAATTCAACACGGAAATCCATTCAAATACATTGTTTTCTAATACAGCCAAAATATGAAAATTCACTAAAAGACGACTTTGCCCCTCAATAATTAATTGATTGATTTTCTCGTGTTTCCGAGTGCGTCAACTGCTTTGGTCATTAGCCCCGTAAGTGTAGTGTATGTTTTCCTCGGGTGATGGCAGTGATCTTCCCCCGCTGGATGGCGAGATCCGGCGCCGACCTACCGTCGGCTAGTGGGGTTTCCCCCTAACCAGGACTCTCCCACCAACGGGACACCGCCCCAGTCGAGACAAACTCTAAGCTCCCGACCGAACTCCCGGAGATGAGGTAGTGTAGTGCATGTTAGTGTAAATGTGTGTGTATAAGGGGAGACGATAGGACAAGGAAGAGGAAGTAAAGATCGCGCGGGGTCCGTAGCCCGTTTGGTCGGGTACTGCTAGTGTCGAAAATCCTGCCGCCGTCAGGATTCGAACCTAAGACCTCCCGGTCATAGGCGCTGCAGTGACATCAGTTGCACTGAGCTACCGCTCCCGGTCTTTGCCCCTCAAGAGTGACTTCTTTACTTTGAATATGTTGAGTTTTTGCCTTTCTTCTATAAATACGTTACGTTCCCACGCGATAGTAAATTGTTCTAAAGATAGGTGCAATTTATTTCATAAATTAATTTTTATTCTCTTAGTAAAAATAGAGATTGAAAAAAAACATTAAGCCCTGATGTGATATGTCACTTGAAACTGTCTCTTTTCAATCTGTCCTGGTGCAGAACAGCGTGCAGACCGGTTTTATTTACTAATTTGTTTATTTATTTATTTTATATTGTGGATGGATATACAAAGTACAGGTAAATCTTAACTTTTCATTTGAAGTTGCAGGCTTACAAACTAATCTAATCTAATTTAAATTGTTTTAATTAATTTTATATCCATCCACAATGTGAAATAAATAAATTATTAAATAAATAAATAAATAAATAAATAAATAAATAAATAAATAAATAAATAAATAAATAAATAAATAAATAAATAAATAAATAAATAAATAAATAAATAAATAAATAAATAAATAAATAAATACATTCCACCTCCGCGCTACTCACCGCCAGGACATTTTGATAAGAGACACTTTCAAGTAACACGCAAAACGCATGAAATGTGCAGGCGGATGTGCGAAGTTCGTCAATCGGAAATGAGTTACAACAGATCGCAGCTGCGTCGCTAATGGTGAATCATCATAGCCATTTAGGTCGAAAACCTTTACGATATATGATCAGGCGCAACTACTCTCTTCGTGTTCAGTGATTCATCTAGTGTGGGGAATATTCCAATAACTCTTTTGTGTTTAAACTCGTGCATTATGCAGGATGAGTGTCACCAACCTATGACGCATCAAAATTAATTTGTTTTAGAAATACTGAAAAAGGAAACTGCCTTAATTTACGCGCATAGTAAGGAAACCAAATGCTGGAAATAAAAAATACCTACTTAGGCAATAATTACTCATTCTTTTCCCATGAATTCTCCATTAGGAAAGTAAATATTACGATGGAGAGTGAATAAAGAACTGAGCGTTCCGCTAGAATATACATTTGACTGGACTAACTTACGGTGTCTGGCACACGGACGTTTTTACAAAAATAAAATACTTTATTCGTATGCAAATAAAAGAAATTGTCCGCAGTCCAATTCAGACTCAAGTTCATATGGTTGCCTCATGTCTCCCATTAGAAATGACAATGATAACACAGGCCTGCACAATTGAAGTTTTTGAAAAATATACGATAAGTTTTCACTGATTTTTGTGTTGTTTGGTGTGCGAAAGTGATAACTATTTTTTTAATACAGCCAGAAGATGAAAATTCACTACAAGACTTTGCCCATCAAGAGTGACTTCTTTACTTTGAATATGTTGAGATTTTTTTCCGTTCTTCTATAAATACGTTACGTTCACACGCGATAGTAAATTCTTCTAAAGATAGGTGCAATTTATTTCATGAATTAATTTTTATTCTCTTAGTAAAACTAGAGATAAAAAACATTAAGCTCTGATGTGTGACCTCCATTTTTTTCAATACGTCAGGATTTTTTTGTAAAATCGATATTGATGTTTTTGCTAAAATGATGTTTGAAAAGGAATTCTCTCGAAAAAATCTGCATATACTATCTGGCAACACTGGTGGTCATAAAAACCTATCTAAAATATAATCGATTCTTGTTTAGGCAAATTGAATTTTCAACGCAACCCAAGCTTCTTTTTTCTTTATCATGCTAGTTTCATATTCTTTATCCGTCATAAGCTCGTGGATATCTGGAAAAGCAAAGATTTCCTTTTTATTTTCTCGCTACGGAGTAGACAGAAAGTTATGTAATGCTGCACAGGTCTTTGAAACCGAAAAATCGAATGAGGCAAAACGTGTCTGTCCGTCTGTGAACGATGCTAGCGGCAAAATCGTTCGGCCGATTTTCTTCAAAATTGATATTCCCTATGTTGCGGCCCCTTAAATTTGAAACCGATATTTTACTTTGGCGGGGTAGTTTACATGAAGCCACTAGGACATTTTGAAAAAAAAATAGCTCAATGTTTTTTTAAATTAAATTATGTTACGGGATAGTGTGAATGATGTTTAAGTGAATGGAGCAAGTTTCATGTTCGTTAAAAACCCCAATTTTTTGAAAATTGCAAAAGTAAAGATAAATTTTGAAATACGGTCTAGTCTTTGCGGGTGCCTGGTGTCTTGACAGCTGTGCGAGAGACTCAAAACGGTAACAAAGCAAATATAACCTCGTTCTAGGTTTCAGTCCGTTCCAGTAACTTAGGCGACTTAGAGTGACAATATACTCCGCTTCAGCCTAATGCTGTCTAATATTTTATGATGATTCACCTCAGTGGTAATACAGTTACAATTTATTTGTTATTTTTTAGTACTATTGAATTTGACCATTCTTGAAGAGTTGCCCCACATACAAAAATAATTAAAACCGTAAAACTCTTCGGTTCCCTTTCATTCTCCCCCGAATAAAATTCAAACTAACTGTCGCGTCACTGCTGTGTTTGCAACGGCTCTGGGCGCTGTCTCATTTGTTCGCCTAATCAATGAAACTATCGATTAGTCTTTGAGGAAAACTTGCGTGCCACACACTAGACTACATTAACAGTATCAAGTGTTTGATTCATTCAAACATCTATTTTTAAAAAATGTTATATGAAAAGTTGTTTTTTTTCAAAACGCTAACATTATAGGTCACAAAACTGACCTGTAGTGCCTAGCAAGTTCGAAAGTCGACCACTGTAATTTCTAATGTTATTAATTTGTACTAGGATCGGGCTCAACCTTGAACGAACACATATTTGAAGAGATCCGATAATCAAATACAGAATCGAAGCGAAAGATAACTTATTTTGAGCAAAGACAAGCATTATTGGATATTAAATCGTGGTAATTATTGAAAGAAAGGCAAATAAAAGGTATAGATTTTGCGAAATAAAATGTTGCATTGCCGACTACTACTCCGCCCCGGCTTTTCCCAGGTGAACGAAATCGTATTTCGCATTCTTTACCGAAGACATGTACTACTATTTTCATAGGTGTGCTTGGTCTAAAATACGAGAAATTAACCTCATTTCTGGCCCACTATTTTATGTCCATATGTACTAGTAAGTAAATAAAATTTACTGCAAAGGAAATGAAATTATGGCTATAATGATAGAATTTATACATTTTTTAACCATGGAGAATAAGTCTTTCCATTATGTTTCATTCATTTACAGATGAGTTGGTGAACCTCTTCCCCAAATTATCAAGTTAAATAAGGGGAAGAATCCCCAAATTATTAGGTTATTTTTTTATTTATTCAGTATTTTTATGATACAGCGTACATAGCGACTTTACAGAATTGTTTCGTATGTACACTGTATACAATAATATACAGAAAAAAATGAGGATGACCCCACTGGGCTCCTCAATGGGAAGGAGCACCCCACCCTCAGGGTGGGGTGTTTAGGAGTTATTGCTGGTGGTTTGTGAAGTAGGTGAGATAACGTGGCTAATGATGTGGAGATAGAGTAGGAGTTACAGAGAACGGAATTTCTCTTTGGGGAATCTGGACGGGATGCGGTTTAGATGAGGATGAGTGTTTTTTCCTAGTGAGAATTTCGGTCGGTAAGGGAGGCTATGACGCCTATTGAAGAACCTTTCGGAGAGGAAGGCGATTTGCTAGGCGACTGGAGGGAACTTTAGGTCATTATGAATTTGTGCATTTGAAATGTACCACGGGGCATTTAAAGCATTGCGGAGGACTTGATTTTGTAGGGTTAGAATGTGTTTTATTGTTGAGGGGGCTGCACCTCCCCTTATCGGAACTGCGTACGTGATTGAAGGGAGGACTAGCGATTTATATAAGTGTAGGGTGGTTCTTAGGTTAAGGGATGACTTTCTATTAATAAGAGGATACAGTTGGCGAAGGGAGGAATAGGTTGCATTTAGGCGCGAACGTATATGAGTTTTCCAGGTTAGACGGGTGTACAGAAGGACTCCAAGGGAATAGATGTGCTATACTCTGCATCGAGGGGAGATGTGTTATGCTCCGCATCGAGGGATGATATGTAGAGGGGGAAGCAGGCGGAATGCATTTTAGGGTGAAGGTTTTGGCAAAGCGTTTAGCAGGGAGTAGGTTAAGTTGCCAGTTCCAAGATCAAGTGGAGAATTCGTTTATAGCTTCTTGAAGGGAAATACAGACATCTTGGTGAGATACAGGTTAAATAAGGAGATAAATCCACCAATTATCATAATATAATAAGGACCAGAGATAAATTTTATAAAAATTTATTTAAATTATTTTAAAAAAATTAAAATGTTTTAAAAATAATTTATTTAAGGGGACCTTAAATAAGGACCAGAGGATCATTTTGAACATATTTATGGAAATATTTTATTAAATAACCACGGGCCACGGGGTAAGGCCACGGGGTCCGTTCAAAATTTTCAGAGGGATCACAGTCCCCTTCCCCTGTGGGCACGCCTACGACTATTTTGATAGTAAATACGTAATCTACAGTTCAATAATTATTGCTCCTTTTCCTAAAGTTGTCGAACGTTTTCTGATTCGAACAGTTCTGTCAGGTGGGAGAATCCGGCCGACAAGAAACTCGAAGAAGTGGAGGCCGCAAGCAGCGGGGACCTTGACCTTAACAGGTGCGCGAGCAACGGATCGAAAGTCCTCAGAGCTACTAGCCCTTAGATACCATCGATTGCCAAAAAGTTGCACCCACCGGCCAAGGCCATTCGTTGCTTGTAGGCTAGGTTGAAATTATACGTCAACTGCATCAAATAATTATAAACACAAAACTCCGAATATCCATTTGACACGGAAATATCCGTTCGGCATTGTGAAAAATTTGAAATCTCCATGAATTTAGAGTTCATGCATGGCACAGTGTTACAGCAATCAACAGCACTATCGATCTGGTGCGACAACAAACTGGAGGTCGCCGAAAGACCAGTCATCGAAAGGCAGAAATATAATTTCCAAAATTCAGATCACTAATACATAATAAAACATAATTATTTCATGTAAAATATTAACACTAAGTTTAATAAAAGTCTATTTTCAAACATTACTTACATAATTTTATGTGTAGTGACCGCGTCAGGTATATTCACCTCCCGCGCACGTGGTTCTGGCTTTGATTTCCAGTGGGTACTCGAGTTTTTGTATTAATTATGCATTGCGACAATTGACGGTAATAGAATTCTTACAAATCAAAAGAGAACCTGGTTTTGAAATTAAGGTGATGGCACTCCAGCCCCTCGTAACAAGCACTATTGTTTGGACAATTTTTATAAAAAAATAAATTGTTTTATTTCGAAAATCTCACTACCTCGTATATACATGAACATACACGTACATACATAATATATATGAACTCTCATGAACACAAATTCCAAGGGACCGAAATTATCTGAGTTCTTATTATAAAAATTCGTGTTATCTGAGTTTAATAAATGTCCGTATTGCCATAATCCCTTGCCGGGACCGAAGTTTTTTTTTCTTTACGGCGAAATTCGTGTTAAGGGAGTTGACGAGGGTTTACTCTATTGCAATAATGAAAGATATTCTACACGCATTCGTATTCACATCACTCGCAGACGGTCACCGTAGTGATGATATTCGGTTGTGCCCCAGCGGTTTGACATACGCACATACGTGCACTCGCATTTGCACATACGTGAGAGATAGAAAGGGACTTCCAACCAGAATGGCCAACTTTACAAAAAGGACTCATGAAATGTACATTTTGAATCAAAAACCTAACAAATGAAAATAAATTCCTCAAACATAATAAATAATACATTCAATTGATTGATTTTTTCGTGTTTCTGGGTGCGTCAACTGCTTTGGTCATTAGTCCCGTAAGTATATTGCATATTTTTCTAGGGAGATGGCGGTTATCTTCCGCTGGATGGTGAGATCCGGCGCCGACCTACCGTCGGCTAGGGGGATTTTCCCCCTAACTAGGACTCTTCCACCAGCGGGGCACCGCCCCTGCCGGGACAAGCTCTAAGCTCCCGACCGGTCTCCCGGAATATGTGGTAGTGTAGTGCATGTTAGTGTAAGTGTGTGTGTGTGTGTGCGTAAGGGGAGAGGATAAGACAAGGAAGATGAAGGAAAGATCGCGCGCGGTCCGTGGCCCGTTTGATATGGGTACTGCTCCGGCATTCGCCTGATGTAGATCGGAGAAACCATGGAAAACTACCTATCAAAGCAGCCGGCCACTAGAATTCCAGACTACGACTGAATTCGACCTAGCTGAAAAGCTAGTGTCGAAAATCCTGCTGACGTCAGGACGCGAACCCACGACCTCCCGGTCAGAGGCGCTGCAGTGACTTCAATTGATGCACTGAGCTACCGCTCCCGATTAATGCATTCAATACCGTCAATAAATGACTGAACTTGTGAACTTTTATTAACTCATAAAATTAAGTTCCAGCTAGAGTCAGACGAAAACAGAAAATTGGTATTCTCCTCGGAATATGTGGCGACAAGATATGGTGCACTCGGCGACAACACCCCCACCCACTGGTTGCGCAACGGAAGACCCAATGTTGTAGCACGTTGAAGCATAACGTTAAAGAGAGAATGCAGTAAATGCAATATATATGAGAATAGCATGGTGCAATTCGGAAGAGCACCAAACTTGGAAATGGCGCTAAAAGGGCGCTCATTGGTTTTAAAATGATTTCGTATACATCGATATTGTTGCAATATCATGAATATTGAATATCATTACAAGCAAAATGTATATTCCTAAGATATTATATGATCTTTTTAGATTATCTGGGGTTGTGCAATCGTGCAACCTAAGCACGAGCCACTACTGCTATCGTTCTTCCGCGCATGCAGAGTTCGAGTTTTGTATCGCTTTTGTGCATCTGCACATCCGCAGAAGATCGGGATTGCAGTCGTTAGCTGTACGCTATGCCGTGCAAAACTCCCTTTTGATAATCAGAGAGATACTCTGATTGATTGTCTTCAATTTTATTGACACATAGCATCCAAGACACACTAAACATCTCTAGATGTCATTAATATTGCTATGCAGTATGATTCGAAGTTGCTGAGTGATATTCTATAGTCAATGAAATTTGTTAATCTTACAGTTGATAATGAGTTCTGTGCTTCCCTGAAACTAACCTCGGAAATATCTGAACGCCAAAACTTAATTTATTATTACTTCAGAAAAATTTATCAGAGAAATCTTGAATTTCGAATAATAAGTTCATGATTGAAGTTCAAGTTCCTGATGAAGTCTGTAATTGGCCGTGCACTTGCATTGTCGGATGTCAGTTTGCACTTATCCTGATCACCACAATATCATGAAGGAGGGCGAGGAAACCTATTGACAGTTATCGTGTTCTTTCCTGATACCCAACTCCAACGCATTCGTTACAGTAATGGCTATTTCTAGACTGAACTATTTTCGTAGTCACGTATTTCAGTTTAGAAAAACATTTCCCATCTCTGGAGACCGTGTCCAGGGCTCC
Source organism: Teleogryllus occipitalis (assembly GCA_011170035.1). Taxonomy (NCBI): domain Eukaryota; kingdom Metazoa; phylum Arthropoda; class Insecta; order Orthoptera; family Gryllidae; genus Teleogryllus; species Teleogryllus occipitalis. The sequence continues at coordinate 30,143 of BLKR01000447.1, forward strand.
CAATCAACTTGAGGTTAAAGTAGGTTTTTAGGCGCCGAGCGTTCTCATACGCCTACAATATAAGGCTATACTTCGTGAAAATGGATAAACAATCGAGCCGAACATGAAATAATTAATCTTACACAATATTACATAACAATTTACTTTACACATTAACATTGACGAGATAAATTGATTGTAGTTAACCTTCAAATTAAAATGTGCATGACATCATAGCTGCTTGCTCCCAACACGACTAAAAAGTTTATACTAATGGTTCGAAATGCCGTCGCACAAACAAACACCCCCCTAAGAGCTCTGTGCATCTTGACTCAGCATGTTTTCTTTTGAAAGCGTCGATTGATATAAAGACGGGCTTTCATAAGAAGATGGAATTGAGGATACATTATCTCTCAACAATGCAAAATACATTTATTCACTTAGATTGGTTAAAGTCAAACTGTAATGATAAACTGTGATTAGCACACAAGTATTATGATAAACCATGGCCCACGATTAACAACAATTATCAGTTTCATAATCAATTATCAGTGTAGACAATGCACAAATAATAATAATAATAATAATAATAATAATAATAATAATAATAATAATAACAGCATTAAGCAACTTAAGTTTAGGGAAGTCTAGATGATAAGCTAGAACATAAGCCTAGTAATTTAAATATTACGTGCAATACTTATGATACTAGTGGTAAAAGTAGCATTTTATTTTGCGAGTAGGAAATGTTGCGACACAAGGCCGATAGACCCAGAGGCGTGGGAATGGCTGCTTGAAAACGTAAATTGTGTAAATTTGTACTATAAATACGAAAAAGGAAAAATTAGTTTTACTTTTAGGTTGTAAATATGCATTATTATAGATATGTTCAAAAGTGTTTGTAAATCAAATGATTCATATATTTTTTCTCTCATAAATCTATTCTCAAGTTAATGACGTAGATCAGAAAAATCCACCCAACTATCACATTTTCTAAGACGAAAACTAGTCGAACAAACGAAATTTTATACTACACTGGAATTTTTACAAAGTGGATAAAACGTACGATATTCCTATCGTAACATTTCAATTTTCCAATCACGTATTGTAAGATGTTTTACGATATTCAATTCGTAAATAACTATAAGAACAAGCCCGCTGTCTAACCCACTTTATAAATGTGCATACGTATTGAAAAAATGTGGCATAAGACAATCTACTGAATAGCCAAAGTGATCGAATAGTAGTAATGAAGGAATTGCTTTTAAAAGAATTGGGTCTTAAACTCAAACTTAACGAACAATTACGAATGAGAAGGGAAATTTCTTGAAGAGTGATAACAAATATTAAATTTGAGGAATTTTCTTTCTGGAGACATTCTATTAATGAATGATGTACAATGTAAGGTCATCCTAACGTAAGGTATGTAGAATAGGCGCAAATGAGGCAAATAAAACAACGCCTCAAATTCATTTACATGATGCAAATGATAACGCCGCACCATTTCCTACCATAGAATAGGTGTGTTAGAATAATGAAAATGTTACTAAAAGTTAATTTATTAAACTGATTATAAAATATCACAAAATGTACTGATGTGGAAAGAATTGAATTTTTAAGACAGATTAAATGAACGTAATTTTTTCAATTGTTTCGAAAAATAAATGTTTATTTTGAAAATCATTGATTCTTTCATCGCCCCATCTCTTCCATACCGTTGGCGGATCCCTGCCTGATAAAGCTCTGAATATACTCGAACACAATCGCCCCTTGCTGCGTCTACAACCGTACACAAAAAGGAAGCCGTAATCTGCACATCAGATGCAGCACAGCCTGCTACAAACGCGAGTGTGCCTCCGCGTTCCGATCGACTGTTCAGTTGTTCGAATGGCCCGGGGTCTCCGGAAGGCCGGCTCGGCAAGGTCGCCTCTACGACCCGTGTTTGTCTGCCCGACTTGTTTGTCCTATTGCTCCGGGCTGAAAAGCGACTCTTTGATTACGAAACCCGTTCAGGAATCGCTCACGCGCGATAGAGCAATGGTAATTTTAATTCGTGAAATGCTAGCACTACGTTTTACTTACGTCCTTTATCGGAGAACCATCTGGTTAAAATTCTATCTAACTACACTATTTGCCAGAGGGGCACGACCTTGTAAAGACAGAGCCAAAACATAAACATCTCATCTAGGGCCGCAGCAATAATACACAATTCTCACTTTGTCAGTACAAAACGGAAAAGTTTAACAAATATAATATGTATCTTGAATTTTCTCTTTTTAAACTCTTTGTTGCAAATTGTGGCAAAGCTTTTGGGAGTTTGGCTACCATTTTCGCAAGAAAAATAAAGATCCATTTCTCCTGAAAGGAGCGGCGCTCCTGTTTTCTTTCCGTGTGCTAATTACAAGGTTCAACCACTGGAATGTCGTAACACTAAACAATTACCGCAGTTATCACAACACCTCAAACGTTCACTCAAGCATCATCCTTCTAGCAAAATGCTAAAAATTTGTCATATGCCCGAATCACATTGCCGCTCTTTTCACGGAATCTTGGGGAAACACTGCAGCCCCAGGTGTAGCTAAGACGCGGTTATCTGATCGGAAGTTTAAATTTCAAAAATTTTAATCTGAGAACAGTCAACGTTTCGACAAAATACAATGCACTTGAGGCATCCTGAAACACAAGGAGCGACCAACTACATTTCAAGGCACCTTTCTCATTGAACTTTTTTTAAAATTTACATATGACATTTTTCTTATAAATAAACATATAGGAGAATGAAATTATAAACTTAAGGTAGTATGTTCGTTAGATCAACCACAGTGATGTACCCCCCCCCCAAACTACTTTAAATAAAAGTAAAATCGGTTTAAGATGGAAAGAAAAAAATGGCCCTTACCAGCCTAATTTTTTAATTACGTAAGCTTGCTACAGGCTTTTACGGGAAAAATTTCGCGGATTTACTTTTTTTTAAGTTATTGAAGAAGTTATACGGTGAAATCACTTTGTTTCTTTTATTCAATAAGTAGAACATTGTTTTAGGAATCAGATGGCATTAAATGTAACATACCTCACTGGGCATTCCGAAGAGGAATTGATAAAAATAAAACTGCTGCGAAATTCATCGCAACCGAGAGTATTGGCTCTCGGCTTATGAGTCATGCTGAACAAATCATGCTATTGTCACAATTATTTCTCTTGAGGTACGAGATAAAAAAAATACTTAAACTTTTGTACCACACAACCACATACTATTTGACGATAATTCGCTTTCATTGTAAACAAAGTGTACCAATATTCAAAGCAGAAAGAAAGTATGCGAGCGCCAAAGTCAACTTTCTAACTTCTATTAGGAATTGGCAACTCATGAAAATGAAAAATCATGAGAGAGACATTTACATTTATTAGTAAACATTGTTTTCCGAGAACTATTCAATACTTCTCTTTTAACTATTTACAAATTATTATTTAAATGCTCCGTTCACGTTTACAAACAGCCACTGTTTATGTACATTTGTACATGTGTTTGATTAGCGACTAGCACGATCATACCACCTTAATTCAATTAACAGATAAAATTACCCGCTTACGGCATCAATTGTGTCTCCGTCTGGAAGGTCCTAGGGTTCAAGTCACGAGTGTGACAGGATTATCGACACTATTGTAGCTACATAGCTGTACTTGAGTTTTCATTACGTGGCGCGTGAGGGTATTGTCATGATGGAATATGGCACGGGTTTTTGCGTCTTTCTCGGTCATGCCGCCAGATGTCGCATGATCACGACCGTATCAAGCGACACGCCGAGAAAGTCGCGAAAAACCGCGCCATATTCCATCGTAAAGATAAGACCCTGACGCGCCACGGTATGAAAACCCAAATATAGGTCGAGTTCAGCCGCTGTCTGGAGAAGTATTCTAGCGGCTGGTTGCTCTGATCGGTAGTTTTCCGTACTCCGATTAACACCGGGCGAATGCCGCAGCAGTACCCTGACAAACGGGTCACGGACCGCACGCGAACTTTCCTTCCTCTTCCTTGTTCTATTCTCTCCCCTTACTTTCACTACACTTCCATACGTGTTGGTAGCTTAAAACTTGTCTCGGCTGCGGCGGGACCCCGCTGATACGTGATTGGCGAAAAACTGGGAGCCAACGACCTGGTAGGTCGGCGCCAGATCTCGCCATCCAGCCACCCCCGCGGTAAAAAAAAAGGTACTACATTCATTAGACTAATGACCTTAGCAGTTGGCGCGCCCGTAATCACTAATTTTCAATCACCAGATAAAACTGATTTTGTGTTGAATCATTGACAGAATAGCCAATGGTTTGGGACACTTTTTATCCAACTGGTGCGAGTCAGGTCCCCAAAGTATCAGTTTAAAGGGAAAATCAGGAATCGATTATATTAAGACAATAATTTAGGGGTACAGGGGGCCCTTTTAAAATTTTCATTGCAATTTCTTACACCCTACAGTATTCATTTCTTTATTGTAATTCCCCAGTAATGAAACATTCCAAGATTTGTTAAAATTAAATCATTTCTGCAGTTAGTTATGCTGGAATACGAACACATACATACACAAAACTTTGGCAATGGGTACATTTGTAAGATAATGTTTACACCTGTAGATAAATGATAGCATTGCATTTAATAATAATTATATTTATGATAAGTTTATTATATTATACTTGTACACATTTTGGAGAAATAAAAAAAATAGATTTTTTTGAAAATGTGTAGCTTGCTTGGTCAGTAGTTTTAAAAAATTTTGTACAAACATTGTAGGAAATTTTACTCATTAAAATTGATTGGAATTGTTTTTCTATAGGATTTAAGGTTAAAGAGTTACAGAGAAAACCACCCAAAAATAGTTTTTTCACCCATCCCGTCTCTATTTAGCACATGATTGGGGAGATCAAAAAGATTTTCACTCGAGCTAGGGTACATAAAACATACCCACAGACAAAGCTTTTATGACCTTTTTCATGCCCCTTTTTTTGTAAGTTCTTGCCAACTGAGCTTCAATCACTATTTTCATGTTTAAATAAAAATTTAAAGGTTGTGTTTTTGGGAGATTGCAATGGTGAAAAATCAATGGGTCCCGGCTCCTCTAGGTACTCAAGATATTCAAAACTTGTTTCATCCAGCAGGGAAGACACTGCTGTATACACTACCAGAACATTTAAAAGAATTTTGTAATAAAAAAACACATTTTTGAATTTCCAGTTTAATTTCCAATGAGCATGGGAACATGAGGTGAAGATTTGAGGGCTATGTTTGGGGAACATGTGAAGAAATGAGGGTAATGTGTAAAGGTACCTATATGTTGGAAAGATGTGGATATGCAAAGGATCATGTGATGAACTTGAGAAAGAGCATGTTATAAAAATTGAAGAGAATGTGCAAGGGAACAGTGGTCTACAAGTGAGGGAACATGTAGTCAGCATGCAAAAGAATAAGAAAGGGGAATATTTTAGGGAGCATGCAGGGAAATATGCAAGGTACAGTTAACACAAAGAATTAAGTAAAGAGTTTCTGGTACCCTCTTATCCATATCAAGGTGGTTCGAAACTAGAAATCTAGGTAATATTAATTGATGCATTAATATAACCGTCATGACAGGCCTATATGCTTCAATGTACTAATTGATGTTCTGGTCTGAAGTTAGGATCCAGTATCAAGTATTTTTCAGTTTTTAAACAATGTTTTACTAAATGCAGAATGACCACATGGGTCCACATAGAATACTCTAATTGGATAACACTAAGTTTTATAAAATGAACCCCAATTATTTCGATCTTGAAATTTATATTAACAATGGTTTACTGTAAAACCTTCAAAAACCAACAAAATAATTATTTTCTTCATTTCATTCAAATACACAAACATTATTTAATTTACAATTTGGAACAAAAATTTGTTAAAAAGAGAAATATGAGATTGCCTGAATTCAGTGTCTTAATTTTTTAACCGTAGCAAATGTCTAAACTATCTTTGTGCTCTTATGCAAAGTATTGTTTCAATATACTGTGGAAATATCATAAGGCCAAGATAACCTATAGGTCGAAATAAGTTGTAAGGAGCAAGTAAATGGCAAACACAGTATTATTTTATAAGGCATAAATTTATTTTGCACTTTAAACAATCATCAAAATTATGTATAAAACATGAAAGAAGAGCTGTTCAACTCAATGTTCACAGCATAATCACTTAACTTTCACTTTGGTTCATGAACACAAATTGAAACTAAAACTTGATAAATGATGAGAATAAGTCTAAAGGCAATTAAAAATTTCCAAATAGGACCATTCTGTACATTTCAATTAGATACTTTGACAACAGCACAGTAAGAAATTTAAGAACATTCTTTTTTCTAAAATATAATATCAATTTGTGTAAGATATTGTTGAAAATGCAGAGCTTGAAGCGGAGAAATTAAACACACAATATCTTTTATTTTTACATATTTAACATGCAAATGACACGAACAAATAATAGACAGTCATCTTTGAGCCAATCAACTAAAAGATTGGCTGAAGATTTAACAGGCATTCTTTTATTACCATGATCAATTCTATCATGATTTCAATATATAATTTTTCATTTAATCCTTTTGCTAATGAAAAAGCAAAAAGTAATCTTAAACTCAAGAGATCATTAAATATCTTGAACAATATAAAACATAATTTTTCCCTAAGTGTTTCTTTCACTTTTTACATATTGTGTAAAATTTATTTGAAAACCATTTCATTTTTACAAATAAAGATTTTAAACATTTTAACACAACATCCTACTTTACTTTAATAGTATGGCATAGCTGCTTCAAGTGATTTCCGAAAAACGAGATTTTATCAAATTCATTCATTATACAGAATCGCATAGCAAATCTTAACATTTTAAAGTGAATTAAATGAGCTTGTCAAAAGCAACTCTATTTTTAATTATCAATTTCCACTTGTCTTTTCATATCCAATTTTTATAAAAATTTCATTTAATTCTTATTCGTGAAATCAAACTTTCTAGAATCCACAATGAATGTATATAAAATCTCTTGATGTTTCTCGAAATAGGAATCATATTTCACTGAGTCTGAACTCAAATACATCCAAACATTCATTGACAGTGACAGTGACATTTGGCTTAACAAACATGGAAGGATAGAATAATTTCTCAATCACAAAGTTACTATTACATTTATCTCATTTAATATGGAAAATAGACATGTGAAGCAGTAAGCTGAATTCCGAGGACACATTGCGTAAAAAAAGTAATGAAGCCCACAAGTTCAACATGTATGATATCAACTACAATATTTTTGTATTGCCATCAAAACAATTCTATCTTTTACTTTTGAAATAAAGTTCCTTAGCTCTGCTTAAACTGGACAGTAATAAACTCATATCAGTGCTAAGAACACATTTTAAAATGATAATAGAACTAAATCTGAATATGTACAAATAGAAAAACAGTAGTTTTCTTAGGTTCTGACTCATGACATATAATACCTCTTCTCTTGTCCACTTCAAGCTCTACACACTACTACTCAAGGAATTCACTGCAATGTTTTCCTTTTCATTTGACAACTACCAGTGTTATAGTGTTTCAACAAACCTTCCTTGTCTTGACAAGGTTGATGGCAACGAGGACATAAAAATTTTTTTCCGCCATGCATCATTATATGAGACACTAAGGACTGACTTTTCTGAAAGGATTTTCCACAGTGCCTACAAATGTACCTCCACTTCCTATTATTGTGGATTACTTTATGTTGTTTGAAAACGTCCTTGTTTTGGAATGCTTTTCCGCAAATTTTGCACTGGAAAGATGATGTGTTCTTCCGGTGACACTCGTGTCTTGCAAGGTGATATTTTGAAGTGTATTTTCTACTGCATTGAATACAAAAGAATGGCCATGTGGAACTGTGAGAAGTGGCATGATGTTTCTGTAGACTTTGTTTCGAGTTCAGAACCCTCAAGCATATACTACACTGATAAAGAGGCAATGGTTCAACAATTTCAACCTTGTTTCTTGCACAAAATATTTCAGCATATGAATGTTTCAGGTACCTATGTTCCACAAGCTCCTTCTGGCTTGGGAAGGTCTGTTTGCAAAAACAAACAAAATTTTTCATCAGATGATGCAGAGCAACATGCTTCCTCAGCTGGTCACTTGAATTAAGGACCCTGAAACAGAGGGAACACTTCTGCAGTCTATTGGACGCATGTTGACTCCGATGGCGCACAAGACTATGCTTAAAGAAGAAGCACTTTCTACAAAGAGAGCAAGCAAGAGGCCCTTTCTTACTGTAGTGGACAGTTTCATGAACTTCTAATGTCTGTTCATTGGGAAATCTTTTCCCACAAGTTTCACACACATGAGGAAGATTGTGTGTGTGTTCTTTTCTATGCTGAACTAACTTTTTACTGTCTACTAATATTAAACCACACTCATCACAAACACGATCAAGAGGTACATGAAGAGAAACGTGATTATTCAATGCCTTCACCGAGGCAAATTTGGCACTACACTCGCTGCAACTATATTTCTCTTTTAAATGGATTTGCATATGTGGCAGCAACTCGGCTCTACTAGGAAATACCTGTTTACAATGATCACACATATATGCAAATTGTACTTTAGCAACACTCTGGGGACTAACAGTAGGACTATTCTGGTCAGTTAACACTACAGTGTTGTTTTCTACATTCACATAGTTTACCTCTGCTAAGTCTGAAGATTGTACAACAGACATCTGCTCCTCTGAAAAGTATTTTGAACAATTAACCCACAGCATCCCACTTCCACACTTTACAAGAATCTTCCCATCAGACAATGATGCCTCAGGCATTTCCTGATTTGTTGCATTTTCCTCAAGTGATTCCTTAGAATCAACAATTTTGTATTCAAATCCCTTAGAGTCTTTAATTATTATCTGAGAGTTCACTGAAGTTCCATGAATAACACTCTTATGTAAACAAAGGGAATAATCATTAGAAAAGGGCAGTCCACACTGATCACACATAACTGATTCTTCACAACTTTCACTATCATGCTTTAAGTCCGATGAACTAATCTGCTTTTGAGGAAGATTCTTGGGTTTAATTGCACTACTATCTTGTTTACCCTCAGAACACTGAGAAGTACCTCCCTTCTCATGCTGCTTTACCTGGTGTAACATTAGCTCCTGTTTGCTATGAAAAGATAAAGGACAGGAAGAACACTTGAGAAGAGTTGGTGATTGTGTTAATACATTAGGATGAACATCAGATTTTTCTTGATGCACTGTAGAAACTGGGTTTTGATTATTACCAAACTTCACAGGTGACCTGCAAACTGAGGTAGCCACCTCAAATAGCTTACTAACCTCGTCTGTGTGTTTAGGTGTTTCAGTTCCCAAATTAACCTTTTTCTTCTTCTGAGGATTTACAGCCAAGTGCAATTCCACTTTTCCTGAATGGGATTCAGCACATCCTTCAGGTCCAGCAGAAAGATTTATTCCAGATTCACTTGCTCCATCGGCTGTAACACGAAGAGTAGAAACTGCAGTGTCTTCACTTAAACCAGGGCTTACATCTTCCTCTGGGACCATAGACGATCGAATTGTTTCTTCATCTAAACACCACTCAACTTCAAAGCCATCATTAAATTCAGGGTCCAATCGAGATAAGTCAATACATCCTGAAGATGACCCTGAAGGAGCAGAAGTTTCAGTGGCACGAAGAGATTCATTTTCGTTAGATTTGTTTCGTCTTCTCTTATGTTTTGAATTGAGAGTAGATTTGTCAGTATTTGTACTGCAAAAGAAAAAAAATACACGATTGTTACTACCAAAATAAAAGAATCACAAAACTACAGAGCCACCTCTAAGTACAGATATTGAATGGCTTAATATCCACAAGACTAAATTGCAGTTTGATACCACCGTTCCGATCAAATACGTTCTAGTTATAATCGGGAACAAATTATTCTGACATTGACAGATATTGCAAAGCATGGGGGCAGTATATGAACTCATTCAACCCTTGCAATGATGCTGAAACTAAATCTTTATGGTTTAATTGAAGAATGAATGGCACATAAGACTCCATGGAAATCTTCAATGGCAGCATTCCAATAAGAACTATTACTACTAGTACGACTACTACTCTAATTAGATAGCTTTGAACTTCTGCATCTACTACATTGCCTGGTTTAAATGGAAAATAGCAACCTTCCTATTTCAGACTCTGACTGGCCATTTGCTGAGCACCAACATAATTAGAATACAAATAGGAAAGATAAGCAATTTCAGAAAAATAGAACTTTTCAATAATGTGTCAGGATTCAGAATGGTTCAGTAAAAGGAACCTAAGGAAATGGTGAAATTTTACTCACATATTCTTTCAAATACCAGGTCTGTAACGTTAGTTTTGTAGAAATATTTGCAAGATTATTAAAACATCAACCCAATATTAAAAAAGTGTGTGAAAATGAAGTCTTCTATTGAGAGGTGTAGTGTGGAATATTTTGAGCAGAAAATGTTATAAAAACATGCATATTGAACTGGTATTAGCAGTTTGAAATATCTTAAAAGTAGGTACAGAGGAATCTAACAAAAATGGAGTTTTATATTAATGTCCATGATGATGGACAACAATTTGTACTGAAGTTGCACTATTTCTAAAATTATAAAAGGATACTTTAGTTCGTCTGTAAAAAGGATACAATACATATTATTACCAATTGGGCTGAAAACTTTGAGATTTTAGCCATGCAGGGTTAAAAAACCAATGATATGAGAGGCCATAAAGTAGAGGAATTGCATTGCACAGCCATGATCTTGGATGACAATAGAGAAAAAATTTAAAATGCTGACTACTAAAGAGAAAATAGAAAGCAGAATTCTGCTTAACATTTGTCACTTTCTCTCTATAATTTAGCTGTCTTAATGATACCTGGAGCTGTGATAATGCATAAGATAATAGTGCAATGAGAAGTGTTGCAAGGAAGCAAATACTAGAACTAACAAGCCAAAAGATGTTTATAAAACATTAAGCCTTATTGAAGTTCCCTTTGGATAAATCATACCTAATTGGCAACAAAAACCTCACTAAATATCCATGTTTATAAGACAATAAATTACAAAAAGATACTGTTTTTACTTTTCCTTCTATGTAGTATAAAGAGATAGAGTATTGACAATCACCTGAACAATACTATTTTAAATTTTCGAATGTAAAATCAGTGTTTAACTTTCTTTTCAGCAGTAATTTTGCACACACATCAAGTTTAAGGTCTATCATTTTTGTTCCAAAGATGGTTAAAAATGGTGCAGGTGGCAATGAGATACATGCAGATTGGTACCCAAAAATCCAGATGACAATGTTTCTATGGTCATGCATAATCAAGACACAAGATAAGTTATTCTTTAATTTTTTGCTCAAATAAAGGAAAGTGCATTAGTAACATGGTGCAGCATTGTTACAATTTTCATTAAAACAGCTAAAATTCTGAAATTTGCAAAATTTCAAATATTTCTTTGACAAAACCTGTCCTGACCCTCTAATATTAAAACAACAGATCTCTTTCAGAAATGCAATTTATCCATTAATTTTAGATCTTTAAATGATGTCATATACTATTTCTGTAGGAGTAATTGTTAGGTAATTTTGACAGAAATCGTGACTTTTCCAAAAATATATAAACAAGAATTTCTCAAAAACTGCTTCAGAAAAGTACTTCACGGTTTTTCATGTCTTGCAGGAGAATAAATCTTCACAAAACGGAATTTCTGGGAATTGAATGCAGTTGGCAGAAAGAAGCAAGATACTCTTAATGAAATGAATGTACCTGCATGTCTTTTTATCTCTGTCCATGTGATATGAGTTCCAGACCTCACAGCCGCACAGTGCAGGAAAGAAGCTTCAGCTGTTTGCATAAAATTTGACCTTGGGTCATTTGTCTCTCAAAGCGTGGCCGTAGGGGAATTCCCCCTATCCCGGCTTTCTGAATGTGGGGAGGTGTATGGGCCTGGCATGTATTCACGCATCTCCCAGCTCCACGTTGACAATTGTAACCCTCCATCAGAGCCGCATTGGTCAAGGCTATGTGAGGATATCAGAAAGACCTAGCATTCTGGGCTGTGATGCATTGTGCGCTGAAAGAGTCTGCAAAAAGTCCGGGTGCAGCCCCTAGCCAGTGAGGGTATGTTTTTATGAGTTTCACAACCCGTTTGACAAATGATGGAAAAAAACATAAAACTCTAAATATTAACATTTTTCAACTTCAGAAAACATAATTGAAAATGTGTTAGTAAGAGACAAAACCAACAAGCAAAAACTCTAGATGAATGTCGAAAAAAAAAAAACACATTATTTTAGTGAACACGTTGAGAAGTGTTTTCTTTTGTCAGAAATAATAATGTTTAATATTCATTTATTTGCGATTTCTTCCATGAATAAATTATATGTTAATATATTTTTATAATGATAATAAAGTCATACTAACAGTTTCAGGTTGGAAATATTAATACATCAAGCATCATATGTGGACAACCTTGCATAAAACGGAAACCTCCCAAAACTGGAATATTTTTTGGTCCCAATCGATTCCGGTTTAGACAGATTTTATTGTACGTATACTGAGGGAGATGGAACTTTGGGATTAAGAGTTGAGAGGCGTCTCCTCAGTGACTACAGATGCTGGGACCATGCAGTTGTAGGTGATTGGATATGAATTTTCAAAGCCCAATCGAATGTAAATATTCTCCCACGCCCACATATGACAGTGAAGGGACAACTGGGTTCAGATGTGGGGCACCGCGCTCAGTCTCTCAAACTCGAATGAAATATAGGAGCCTGATAGACCATGATCAATGATTAAGATTTCTGATGAAGGTATATGATCAGACAGGAAACTTTTCCAGCAATGTGAGAGATTGTGGTCACTGACACCAAAGAACTATCTCCTGAAGTATAGGTTAGTGCATACCTTAAGCAAAGGGCATTAAGGCAGATATTATAATAAATCAAATAGGACCTGATTGTGTGTCCTGCAGAAGCAGTAGGTACCAGGATATTCATATTGCAAGATAATAACTGAGCACAAATGGCTTGGTGGACAAAAATCTTCTGAAGGGTGCTGTTTCAACTATCCTATTTCCTAGATTTCACTCCCAGTTTTTCGTTTTTATACATTTGCTTTTATTCCTTACTCAAATCCTAGAAGGAAAGGAAATTCCACAATCGAAATTGAGCAGAGCAAAAACTAAATTTTTATGATTCAGCTTTGGGAAAGAATTACTGTTTTTTGTAACTTTCTGTATTTTCTCATGAATCAGACAAAAAGAAGAATACAGGCCAGAATGCCTGATACACTGCAAATGAGTGAGGATGGGGGCCTATTGCCCCCATCATATTGATCAGTTGATCTACAATTAAAGAAACATCCCATACACTACCCTACATAATAAGCAACCATCATCCGCTTCATTTCGTTGACAATATAATGACCTTGGAATGACCGTCTATGCACACTTAAACATTAATCTACATATTGAATTAACTTGCAGTAAAGCCAGAAGAATGCTTGGGTATGTGCTGAGGACTCTCAAAACTTTAATATCGAGATTCACAAGCTGCTATTTTCTGCCTTTCTTCGGTCTATCATAGAATATGCAGTAGTAATCTGGACACCACATACATACACATTTTTCACCTTACCAGAAAGAGTTCAAACAGATTCCTATGACATCTTGCATATATTGATGGTACACCTGTGTCTAAAGTAGATCATGATGGAGAATATATGGATGCAACTAGACATTCCCACATTAACTACAAGAAGATTGTTTCATGACCTTATTTTTCTGCATTCCATCGTCACAAGTAATGTTAAATGTCCTGATATCCTGTCTCAACTACAGTTCAGTGTTCCTCAATGCAGCAACAGACTTCATAAGCCATTCTACATAACATGCAATGGGAAAAATTATTTGTACTTTGACATATTCAATGACTACCATATGAAGCCAACGAAATTTGAGACTGATTTTTTTCATCAGTGACCCTACAAAATTCTGCAACTTCTTAAAAATTGCCTTAAACCTTTATAGGATTGTACTTCTCTCCTAAACCACATGCTGTACAGTCATTTTTTGCTTAGCTAAGCCTAGCAATTTTCAACCTTATTGCTAATTTCACATTGTAAAGTCTGCTTGAATGTAATACGATTCTTGCAGATAGTGTGATTGCATTAATTCTTAGAAATTTAGCTGCTAGGCCTTGCATGTGGTCATCGTTGCAACCACAATGCACATTGGCACTGTCGCGGAGAGTTCGTTTGAGCATTTGGTTTAGATGTGCTTTTTCGTGTTTCGAGTTTCCATAGATTTTTGAGACCAAAGGTTTGTTAGTTATTTATTATTGTTTATTGTGATGTTTTATAGTATTACAATTTATCTGACCATAAAATACTACATTTTTACTTCAATGAGGTTAATTTACATTTGCAAGGGTGTAGTCAGGAATAAGTACACAATTGTAAATATTTTTTTTGTTCTCTGAAAATATGAATTTTAAGAAAGTTTTAAAATAATTAAATTTGTTATCTAATAATGTAAGATTATCGCTAAATAGTTTGTTTTCCAAATATTTGTGGCTTACATAATATTTGAATAATTTATCTTCTTACATTTGCTCAGTGTTTACATAATATTTGCATAGACTATTCTAACACCCATATTTGGCACTAGTGGTGTTCTTTCTTACAGAATGGCTAAAATTTGAAGTTTCCACGATTTCGAACCTATGACTTAATAGGAATTTAACAATATCTTTGGGAATATTGCTGAGAATGTTGATGCAGTGTTAGATTCAGGGTATGGAGGGGTTTCCGATGTAGATGGTGCAATGCCAATAACACAACTAATGAAATGAAGCAGCCCACGTTTCCTTCACAAATATTGATTTCCTTAATCAATGATTGTATTATTTTAGTTTATTGTATATAACTGTATATCATATATTTATTTTCACAAGTTATGTATTTGCAGAATTTATTTTCAATTTTCTTGTATTTGTTTTTCGCGTCTATTCCTATTTCTTTTTCTTCTACTTTTTTAAAGAACGTGTACAGGTTTATTTATGACTGCATATAAGTTTTTCATTCAGGAATTATACGAGTTGGTTCTGTGCACAACCACAATCCGTAGAGTGTGATGGGTAGCCCTAAATGGATTGTGGTCGTTATTATGACATTATTTTCTTATTTATTTCACCTATTATTTATTCAAATCACAAATTAATAATTTTCTCATATCAAAATTAAACAAATAAAAGAGAAATTAAAAAAATTCTGGAGAAAAAGTTACCCAACCTATCAAGGATTAATCATATAACTGAACATATTGGATATTCTTTGTTTTCTGCTACAGAAATTTTTTTCTTACATTTCATGGCTTAGTTCTGATTAATCATTTTGTTGTCCATTTTAACCAAGAGATCTGTTAATAGTTTATTGTTAAAGTATATTTGTACCTTATCTATTCAATATTAATTGATTTCCTTTATATTTTAAATCATGAGCACATCACATGATGCAAAATTTGCCATTGCCTCTAATGTATATTAGGCCTGGATGTTTGTGACGTCATATTTCCATGGAAAATATAAGTTAAGCATGGTTTTATCTACAATGATTGCAATTACGCAATTTTCATGTGTCAAATACAGTCACAATTAAGCTTTTTTAAACCCTTTTGTCCGTTAATTTTTCATATTATGGTCATATTTTTTCATGATTTTTTTTTTCTTTTCATTTTCGCATATTTCCTTGCATTCATTTCAAAGAAATTTTTCAGCCTCCAAACTGTTATCTAATTTCTTACAATCGTATCTAATCTGACTTTCCTATAAAAATATATATGTGAATTAGGAGGGTAAGCTTTGTAGGAGAAAAAGAAAGCTCAGAAAGCACCAGGTACGAAGGACGAGTTGCTTTAGTTATGACTGGTTTTATGCAAAGGTCAATCGCTTCTATAATTAACTTTAGCAGGTAGCATTGTCTTAATAGGGCGCTGAAGAAGAAGGAGTGAATTGTAAATGTATATTTTAAAAGTATATTTTCAACATAACAGCCCTATATATTACTATTATTGTGATACTCTATTCAATTAACAAATTATATACTATATAAATACATTTACTTGCTACAAACTTTGTAAAGGATATTCCCATTAATAAAAGAATAAGTAAATAAAAAACACCACATTGAAAGTAAATCAGTATTGCCCTGAAAAGCTTCCGAGTCTTCTTGTAGCTTTAAATGTAAAAAAGCACTACAAAAAAATAAATACATATCTTGTTTCCATTAGCTTTCCATTAAGACCACAAGATTATCAAAAGGAGAGACCAATTTGTGAACCATGATAAATACAGGACAAGGCATTGATAATATTAGAAATATAAATTTTGATTCTAACATACTGGTTTTATTTCTCAGAATATAATGGCACCATGCTGAAGTAATGACGCCAATATACCAAATAATGTTAATTTACCTACAAATAAAGAGTGATTTATGGTGTCGAAAACTTAGTGACACAAAGTAAACACTGCTTACTTGTGTCACAAAATTAAATGATATCAGAATGTAATGGTTTGTAACGGTACTTCTTCCTTATTTCAGTATTATTTTTACCTTTTCATGATAATACCTTAAAATAAGATTAATACAACCAATGGTCCAGCATTTGTAATAACAAAACTCCTAACTCCTCTTGTGTCTATGGAAATGAGGACTCCAGAAAATGCGCAGATAATACAACCAGTATATACAGAATATATACATACACCTTAAGTATTTTTAACAGTATTATTTTTTTACATCTATCACCAAAACTCTTTAAGAAGAGTATGATGGGATGAAAACAACAGTTGTTGACAATGGTGAGGGGTGATTCACTTAAGATGGGGTTTTAATGGCATTTAAATACAGTTCCAAAAAAGTGTAATTATTGCATACGACTCGAAGGTTTAATACAAACCACTCAATCTCTGAATGAGTATGTCTCCTCTTCTGACCATGAGCCTCAACAGTAGGTTCCTCGCTGACCTTCAAACATTCTTCATTTGAACTTTCTTTTGTACAACTCTGGGTTTCCAAATCACTTTGCTGCAACAGTACAAAATTAAATCAGGCCTACAAATTAGAAACCACACAAGTAATACAAAAAATTAAATATAGATGAAATCAAGACTGTTCACCAAAGGACGAAGTTATTAACTGACCAACACTGAACACCTCATTTTTATTTCAAACTGAAAATATCTACTTATAACATGTTTCTTTTCCTAGGTTCCTATTATTTATCCACAAAGGCAACTTTCATAATATCATTAATTTATTGTTTCTCATTATAATGAAAATTTCATAAACCAAGAAACAATGGAAAATTTGTGACCATTAACTAATATTTCACTCGCAAGTAGAGTCCCTCAAATGTTTAACAGCTTTCAACTTGAAGTATTTTTCACTTGATAGAGTAAAGTAAAAATCCCTCTCCAAAAGAGGGATTCCTATACACAAGTATAAACTGATCCAAAAAACTCAAACATTCTGATAATTTTAAAAGGAATTTAGGAGCTTTTAAAGTTAATTATTTAAACAATAATAATTATTATTAAATGTCTTGGTGAGATGTACTCACAAGAGACTAGCACATTTGGTACATTGATCAAATAAATCGAATCACTATCCCAAAAACTCAAGATTTTTAATTATTTAAAAACTTAACATATTAAAATATCTTTATTAAACACTTTGAAATCTTAAAAAAAAAACAACTATAGAATATTTGAAAATGTATTAAAAGAAAGTTAATTTTTTTGGACAGTCTTATGTGGTATCTTTTCGTTTTACATCTATATATTTAAAAAAATAAGGTATTCTGCAATGGCTTCGTTTAGAGCTTCTACTGAACCGATTGTTGTATTTTTCTTTTAAATGAAAGAATATGATCCCTAGATGTGTTATCAGATATTGTTTGTGTTGATTCACCAACATTTACGGTGTAAATCAATTAATTAAATCATTCTTTAATAGTACGCTTATCAATAGTCAATTGTTTTATTTCAAAGGGTGGCAGTTTCAAAACCGACATACGAGTCCACGATGCTTGATGTTTTGTTTTGATTGTTGAGATTTGTTTACAATTCATCAAGGTTTTGTTTCAGTGTAATAATTGCATTGTGGTATTGACAGTTTGCATGTATTTGCTTCTGTGGTGTATTTTGTAGAGAACACAGTGGGTTTTGCTCGGTTGTACTTTAGTGAAGTTGATTTCAGGTTATGTCGAATTCGGAATCGTCCACCCGCCCCAAAAGACGCAAACGTACATTAACTGGACCCAGGGAAAGAGAAAGTCAACGTAGGTGTCGTGATAGTGAGATCATTTGGTTTTCTATTGGGTCATTGTCTATGAAATGTCAGTTTTGTTCTGCTTTGTACTTTCCATGTGAGAGAAATTCTGCAAACGATTTACTCTGTGTTGCTTAAATGGGAAAATAAGTTTACCTTCGAGTAATATGCCAGAAGAAATCAAACAGTTGGTAATAGGAGATGATGACACAACAAACATTTTAGAAATAATATCCTTCAGTATAATAGTGCTATATCTTTTGTGCCGATATTGCATTGCCACCTGGTCATGGGCCATACGTGTTCAAAATTTTTGGAACTCATCACCGAATATCTTCGTTATACCCTCAAGATCCAAACAATGCAATATATTGTGAACATTAGTCTGGGTACAGTATTTTACAATTATCTCAGATCTCACCGTCAAATTTTGACGGAGTTCTCACTGAGTATAATTTAAAGACAGGGATATAGTAATTTTTTTATATTTTCTCTTATATACATACGTAGTACTACCGTACACGAAGAAAAAGTGAAAACAAAAACCTACATATTAGGGACAGAATATATTTATAGTTTCAATCGGATCTCACCATCCAGCGGGGAAGATAACCGCCACTTCCTCAGGGAGGAATGCTCTACATTTAAGGGACTAATGCCCTTAGTTTTACGCGCCCAGAATCACTAATCAATTTAATGGAACAATATAACTTGTCGTTGTTGGTATAGCGGCCCATTCTTCCCCCCAAAGCAGTTCGTTTCGTAGCGACGGGCGCCTTCAGAGCACAAAATGGGCCGACTGCTACGCAGACTCAGGCGCTGGGGCTCTGTGCTGCTGCGCGGGTGCAGAGGGTTGAACTGCGCACGCAGGCGCACCCTGACCTCTTCGGAGGAAGGTGAGTGGGCAGAACGAGGAGCTGCGAGGGCGAGTGCAAGCGACAGTTGCAATCCTTGCAATCGTGCGCTTGTCCTCCGCAGGAGAGGAGGAGAAGGAGGAGGCAGTGTACGGCGCTCCCCGGGGCGCGGGCCGGGAGGAGGCGGAGGCAGCCGCGGGGCGGAGGCAGCGCGCGCTCTCCTGCGGCGGCGACCACGCGAACCTCGCGCTGGCCACGAAACGAGACATGCACATGAATGATGCAACAACGACCAACTCAAATGCAATTTTTACCATATTCTATGATGCATCCATTCAGATTGAAGACATTATTTACAACTTTGCGGGCATACAAAAATTCCAAATTGATAGAACCAAATTGCTCGCAACAGAAATTTTTCGAATCGGTGTCGTTGAATATCGTGAATTGTATTAGCTTCTTTGAAATATTGAATAAAATTGGAAAATCCTTTCGATGAATTTCATTTTCTTTGTATGTTAGCAGATCCTGCTGTTTGTGCTACAAAATAATACCTTACTAGATTGTTATTCATTCTCAGATTTATTAATAAATTCTGACGTTTTCTTGGAAGCGTTGTCGTTCCACTACGCTACGAAATCTTTTCAGTTTGGTGGTGTGTACGCAAACACAGTAAGAGCGTGGAATACGATTGACGAAACATATTCGTAACATACAATTTCATGACTATCAAACTGTCTATAAAATTTTGCTACGAAGTGGAATGTAAAGAAAGTTTAAGAATACTGTACGCAAGCTATAAATAATTGATACATCAATGTACTGTAATGGAAAATAAGTGATAACAATGAACGTATGATGGATCAAATGTCAATCTCGATATCTGACTGCACATCGCCACAGAAAGGTCAAACATCCTAAATATAATTCGCTGCATTACCAAGAGATTTAAACGACGAAAAATTTATAGATGTCGCAAATTAGCTATAAATTCTGAAGTTTTATATTCTGAGCGAGGTGTGTTGGCGATTTGCGGGATTATTTTCTGAAACGGTCATTGGGACGCAAGGATTCCAAAACAGCCGCTGGCAAGGTACACAGGAGTTGGCGGTGTGTGTTTGTGTGTGTGTGTGTGTGTGTGTGTGTGTGTGTGTGTGTCTGTGTGTGTGTGTGTGTGTGTAGGGGGTGAGGCTTAGACTTAGCCACCACCTGCAGCTCTCGAAAGCCACACACGCAAGACTAGGACATCGCACTGCCTGTATTCCATTCATAGTCTATTCTAAGGATACTAGGACACTCTAGAATTTTAATTTTTTTTAGCCCATGTCAACTGACCCTTTACCCTGAATTAAAACTCGTCATTCAATATATTTATTATATTCTCCTTAATGCCATAGATAACCTATTCAATAGTTCAGAATTGTGGAAAATTAAAATAACTGTTCAGAATTCTCTTCCTGGTACTACCTCTATTACCGTTAATTATGTTTAGTGTGTTAAACTATGCAACCAAATTAAAATATTTGATATAAAATATCTTAAAAATCACGAAAGGCATTCTAATGGCCACCAAGGAAATTTAATAAAAATAATAATTTTCAGAATTTTTTTTTTCATCTCAGTTTTAGCATACATTGTAGGGTTTTGTTTGATAATTTTTCTCGAAAGTAGAGGTAGAGGGATTGTCTATAAATACTTCGTTTTGAACAATAACAAGAGACAAATTTCTTGTGACAAAATACAAGCAAGAGTCGATGTCGAAGCCGAAGTTGAATCAGTCTTGAATAAATCACGTTCTTGTCAATGATAAGTTCCATATTCATTACAACAAAAAATCTTTAGCTATTCCCCTAACCAGTTCTCCCCGGAATTATTAGAGACCGATTAAGACTGGTATTACTCCATTCCGTAATGGAAGGGATTGGAAAACCGTGAAGAGACAATATTTATTTGTTCATTAGTCATGATCCATCCGTTTTTGTTTATTAGGGAAATGATGTAGAAATAACGACATATAAGTTTTTGTGGAGATATCAGGAAGCATTCTCTTTGCAAGTTGAGAAAATGTCAAAAACAAATTTACTTTGGGCGAAAATAGATGGCAACTCGCAAGTGGATGTGGCAAGACCATAAAGTCAGTTCACATCAAGGAAATTAGAAAACTTTACTTCGAGAAAGTCTGTGCCATTCTGAAGCACCTCTAGTTCACTACGGTTAGTATTACAAGTAACGCGAGTATTACAAGTATGTAATTTTTTATACTAGCCTCTCAGGTCGTTAATATTTACATTGGGGTGATTTGTTTACATTAATGAATTTACGAGTGCATTTGCTTTAAATGACGTCCCAAAGTTTTCACACAAACTCAAAACTTTTCTGTGAAAACGTACTCGAAAATCTGCATTTTCAGAAACGCTCAAATGGCATTTTCTCAAAAACGGCTCAAGTTTTTTCTGTACACTTTTCTTATGCATAGTGCTAATATCCCAGCGTAAGATGTCGTAAAATTAATTTTGATATATTCTTTACTGTTTTCATAAATCACACAATTGTCATTTTTTGGAAATATCTTACCCACCGTTAATATTCACATTTCCAGCTTTTCGTATGAATGATTGCATTGTAAGCAAAAGTACGTCATATGAAGTTTTTCATAAACTCAGATGTCTGCGAAAAAGAGCTTCCAATTGCGCATTTACTTTAGAGCTGAAACGTTTTTTTCTTAGAAAACCGCTTCAAATTTTTAAACGAATTTTTTTTTACATTTGGGACGAGGTTTTAATTTTTCTGTATTATTTTAAATGTAATATTTTAAATCTACCATTAGGAAACCGAAAATTTGAGAAATAAAAAAACAACAACTTAGAGCAGCGATAGATGGCAGCTGCCAACAGGGTGGGGCAAGACCATACTGCTAACCCATGCCAAGGAAATTAGAAAACTTTACTACGAGAAAGTTTGTTGTGTTCTGTTGCACCACTAGTTCATATAATCACCTGCGGACCAATTGTCAAGATACGCTCATAGCGTTAAATACCATTTAGTGCTACCTCAGGATCACCACCACAGCACTTTTCTGAGCAGTCGTGTGATCTGATGCGTGAAAACTGTTTCTAAACACGTCTCTGTTGACGAAAGTTGTAAAAGTGAAATATACGTTGTAACATGAGAATCAGGTGAAGAAACGAACACAAATACACAACCAACAAGCGGACACATATTCAAAACGTTCCCAATCGAGGCAACTCCGGTGCTTCCGCCGTAGAAACTCAGGTATAAGTTATCAACTGTTTTAACAAAATTAAGTGGTTATATATAATGTTTTCGTAAACGGATACCAGCCAACAGTTTATCTGCCCAAAATTCGCCGTTTTTTCGCGCAGCATTACCTTTTTCTATACTACGTATATTACTCCGTACATACATACGTATAGGAGAAAGTAGAAATAAAAATTGCAATTTACAAGTATGTTCTCAACGAGTAGTCCTTGTTTTACACATATTTTAGGGTCTTCGTGAGAGTTTTAATTAAAAAGTGGGGGACAAAAAAGACAATTTGGCATCATGTAAAAATTAAATTGATTAAAAGTGGACAAAACTACCCATACATATGTATCTCTATATATAAAAGAAAGTCGTGTTAGTTACACTATTTATAACTCAAGAACGGCTGTACCGATTTGGCTGAAAATTGGTGAGCAGGAAGCTTAGAGTCAGGAGACGGACATAGGATACTGTTTATCCCGTTCGACAGCGTTCCTGTGTGAGAACGCACGTTTTGGCACGTTTTCGCACGTTTTCGCGTGATTTCGCATGTTAGCGGTCATTGTTGCCTGTTGTAACCCATTGTTGTAACGCCGCACTGATAACAGAAGGCGATAATGATAGCCGCCTTTCGTTCGCCGTTATATCTATGTATAGTCGTGTTAGTTACACTATTTATAACTCAAGAACGGCTGTACTGATTTGGCTGAAAATTGGTGAGCAGGAAGCTTAGAGCCAGGAGACGGACATAGGATACTGTTTATCCCGTTCGACAGCGTTCCTGTGTGAGAACGCACGTTTTTGCACGGACGCAGTGCAACAAGGATAGTACAGTTTCTCACAGTGAGTGCGACGCGAGAAAAAGATGGGACCGGCTGTTAAGGCGGAACAGAGTTCGCCGGGTCAGCTAGTATATATATAAAAGAAAGTCGTGTTAGTTACACTATTTATAACTCAAGAACGGCTGTACCGATTTGGCTGAAAATTGGTGAACAGGAAGCTTAGAGCCAGGAGACGGACATAGGATACTGTTTATCCCGTTCGACAGCGTTCCTGTGTGAGAACGCATGTTTTTGCACGTTTTCGCACGTTTTCGCGTGGTTTCGCATGTTAGCGGTCATTGTTGCCTGTTGTAACCCATTGTTGTAACGCCGCACTGATAACAGAAGGCGATAATGATAGCCGCCCTTCGTTCGCCGTTATATCTATATATAGTCCTGTTAGTTACACTATTTATAACTCAAGAACGGCTGTACCGATTTGGTGAGCAGGAAGCTTAGAGCTAGGAGACGGACATAGGATACTGTTTATCCCGTTCTACATGTTCCTGTGCGAGAATGCACGTTTTTGCACGTACGCAGTGCAACAAGGATAGTACAGTTTCTCACAGTGAGTGCGACGCGAGAAAAGGATGGGACCGGCTGTTAGGGCGGAACAGAGTTCGCCGGGTCAGCTAGTATAATTAAATTTAAATTAGTAAACTAATTAAACGTAGATTGAGCAATGATATTATATTATATACTCACCAAAAACAAAATATGACAATTTTCGCAAACCTTGAAGTTTATTTTTATAAATAATAAAATTGATAGTATACATTAAGAATATTATGTAAACTAATATTGTTTTATTTTTTGTGGTTTCAAAAATGATTTAAAAATTTGATACAGAATTTATTAACAAAATACCTTTTCAAAATTTTCCTTAATTTTGAGACTAGAATTAATTTTTTAACATTTTCTTTTATCAATAGGAGCAGGCGAGCAATCTGTTTTGTCTCTTTACAACTGATCTAGTCAATATTACTTAAGCTATTCCAATTACTGAGAAACTATTTTATGGTATGGCATTTTTCAGATTTTCGTTTACTATTTTGAGTGTTCGTTCTGCTACAACGATTTTCACCTTTTTTCTTTTCAATGTGTTATTGTTATTGTTTTTATTATTATTATTATTATTATTATTATTAATATTTACTTTTCTATGGTAGTTCCGCTTGCATAAGAATAGTTATAAGTATTGTTTTAAACCTTGGGAAAAATGTTTATACGTGGCAGAATTTAAAGTAAAAATAAACATGAAATAGTAATAAATAGTAAATAATGTAATCGTAATTTAAATTTCGGTTGTTTGATAAAGCTATCAAACAACCAAATCAAAGCTTGTGCTATTTTCGTACTTACCGAATCTCTATATGTAGTATAGAGAAAGTTATGTAATGCTGCAGAAAATCGATTTCAAGATTTTCAAGTTTTGAACTGAAATACACGTTTTGGGGACCTCTGATCCTCAAACTGTTGTTTTATTTTTCAAAACTTCCGTCCATCCGTGTGTCTGTCCGTTTGTGAACACTATTAGTGTCTAAACCGTGCGTGGGATTTTTTCGAAATTGAAGAAACCATTATCTGGATCTAGCTGGAGCTTTGAAATTTTGAAAAACATTCTTTAAAATTTGGGGACACTATACCTGACGTCCCGCGGACATTTTCAAAATTGTTTTAAAATGGCTCCTTATTTTTTCTTAAAATTCATAGAAAGGACAGAGTAAAATAAACTTATAAAAGTGCTATAGGTCCGATTTTCACGATTAACTATGAATTTTCAAAAATTGCAAAAGTTTGAATATTTTTCGGTGTCTTCCTACAACCACAAAATTAAAGACAGATTTTTCCTTCAAAATAAATTTGTTGTCCATAAATAGTTCTTTCATTAATGTCATGTAGATTCTTTTGAAAATTTTGGTAGTTTTCGTGCAATAGTGCGTGCAATATGTACAATTAAAAAAACAAGACTTTTCTCTCTGAAAGGACATATACTTCTCTTTGAAAGGACCTCATTCAAATGAAAGGAAAAAGGCCATTTGAATTGAATTGTCATCTTTATTCAAAAACGATACATGGGAATGGTGAAACAATCTAAAGAAATAAAGCAGAAAATAATTGGTTGTCGTACATTTTATAAAAGAAATATAAAGCAGTTGGAACTCTTGATCGTAGAAAAGCTAGAAGACTTACAAAGGGTTTCAGTCAAGTTCATGGAGTTGATTACTTAGAAACATATGAACCAGTTGCAAGATCATCTACTCTTAGGATTCTTGTGAGTTTGATAACACAGTGAAATATGCATACATATCAGCTTGATGTTCAAACCGCGTATTTAAATGGAGAACTGGATGAAAACATTTTTATGGAGCTACCAGAAATGACTGAGGATACACTAAAAGAACTTATTAACAGTTCTAATCTACAAGTCCGAAAGAAAGCTCAAATTATGCTTCAACATATTAAAGAAGGTAAAAAAGTGTGTTTTCTTAAAAAATTCCATATATGGATAAAAATAAAGTGGTAGGCAATGGAATGGTAAGTTTTACAGTAAACTTTCCGAGATAGGTTGGGTTCAGTCAAAATATGATTCATGTCTTTATTATAAGATTGAAGATAAATTATCATTGATGTTAATATATGTTGACGATGTGATCTTGGCAGGAGATTGCTTGTAATATTAAGCAAGGAAAAGCAAGAGGTCATGAGCTTATTTAATATGAAAGATGGAGGAGAGCTCCATTTCGGTTTAAATATGGAATTCAAATTTAAGAGACAAAATGGCACTAGTTCACTAGACAATATCGCAAAAGGGATATATTAGAGATATCTTGCAGAAATTTAAAATAATAGATTGCAAATCAGTAAATACACCTTGTGAAACTGGCCTGAAACTGCAGAAAGAAATTGATCATAAAAATGCAGAAATTGATAAAATACCTTATCATGAATAAATAGGATCGTTGATGTATCTTGCAGTTGGGACAAGTTGCTTATGCAGTGAGTTATTTGAGTCAATTCAATTCTGGTTATGGTTTAACACATTGGAGAGCAGCTAAAAGGGTATTAAAGTATCTAAAAGGCACTCAAGATCATATTCTTCAATACAAAAGAAATGAAAACATTTTAAAAGGTTCAGTTGATGTAGATTGGGGAAACGACATAACAGAAAGAAAATCTTACACAGGATATATGTTTATTTTGGCAAGTGGTGCTGTAAGCTGGAAGGCACAGAAGCAGTGGACAGTAGCTTTATTGTCAACAGAGACGGAATATCAAGCATTAAGCAAAGGTACGAAGGAAGCGATATAATTAAATAGAAAGTTACAAGAATAATCTGTTACAGGAGAAGCCAACGCAGTAACAATAAAATGTGACAACCAGGGGGGATCAATCTTGCAAAAAATTCTGTTTTTTACAATAGAAGTAAACATGTTGATATTCGACATCATTTTGTTCGAGATATATTGGAAAAGAAACGTTGAGTATATTCCAACAGAAGAAATGGATGCAGATCAAATGACAAAGCCCGTCCCTAAATATAAGCAGGACTACTGTAATATTAATTTAGGATTACTCAAATGAAAATAAATCATCATTGACGGGGGCACATGTATTGTGTAAATACACTTATGATAAATATGATACTGTAACCCTAGGTTGCATATTTTATTTATGTTATTCATGTATTTCGAAGTGCAATACACGTTTTATTTAACTACTCAATGTCGTGTGATAATTTTCATTTCTTTCAATTCCTTGCATACTCTCAATATATAACATGCCCAAACCAAGCGTTCGATCTTTTCCAAATTGAAGAAATATCAAAATCAGGCTCTAGTAGAAGCTTTGAAATTTTGAAAATCATTCTTTAAAATTTGAAGTACTTTACATGAAGCCGCCCGGACATTTTCAAAATTTTCTCAAAAAACAACTCAATTTTTTTACATTTCTTCTAGGAATAAAGTAAAATACAATTATAACGGTGGTATAGGTCTATTAGTTAGCTCCGAATTTTCGAAAATTGCAAAAGTGATTTTTTTCGGCGTTTTCCTACAACTATAAAATTGAAGACAGATTTTTCCTTCAAATGAAATTTTTGTTCATAGATAGTTCTTTCGTTAAGGTCATGTAGATTTTTTTTTAAATATTTTAGTAGTTTTCATGCAATACTGCGTTCAATATTAGCAATTTAAAAAAAAATACATAAAGATTTTTTCAAAAACGACTCCAAATTTTTTCTTTATAATTTTGGTAGAGATTGTGCCAAATGTACTCTATAAGATGACATAAACGCCATTTTGCTCTATTCTGTTGTTGTTTTTTTAATTACAAAAATTTAATTTTTCTGACTTGTCAATCACGTAGGTAATATTTATATTAGAAGCGATTTCTTAATGTTATTATATTTATATGTACATGTTTTTTAAATAGTCTTATAAAAATTCTCGAAAACGCAAGTTTTCTTTTAAAATGAACTCAAAATTTCGGATTTTCAGAATCGTTTAACGCCATTTTCTCAATAATGGCTCCAATTCTTTTCTTCAAACTTTTCCAATAGATAGTGCTAATTGCCCTGTTTAATATGACATAAAGTTCATTTTGGTGTATTCTAATGTTTTTTTAATTACACGTATGTATCTTTTACAATATCTCTCACGCCGTTTATCTGCACATTTCCATCAATTTTTATACATCATTGCTCTTGATAGGGCTTCAAATGACTCTAAATGAAAATTTTCGATAACTCAATAGATTATTGTGAAAAAGAGCTTCAAATTTTGTATTTACAGTAAAGCTTAATGGCCATTTTCTTAAAAACGGCTTCAAATTTTTCAATGAAAATTTCCAATTTTACTATTCTTTAACATTATTAAAGTAATATTTCATTCCTCTATTAGGAAACCGAAAAGTTGAGAAAATGTCAAAAACAAATTTACTTTGGGCAAAAATAGATTGCAACTCGCAAGTGGATGGGGCAAGACCATAAAGCCAGTTCACATCAAGGAAATTAGAAAACTTTACTTCGAGAAAGTCTGTGCCATTCTGAAGCACCTCTAGTTCACTATGCTTACAAATAAATTCTTTTCATCTATTACATTCTTCCTTCTTCTAGAACAAAACACTAAAAAACTTAACCTAACCTAACCTCATCTAAAACTTTTACAGTATTCTTGTCAATTTGAAAAATGCTAAGTAAAGAGAAAAGTACAAAAGTAGAGCTTGACGTCTTGAAATGTAATCGAATTTGATCAGTGATGATAGTGTACGTGGTGTTTAATTAGGAAGTGTAAATGGGAATAGGAGCTTGTGTTATTTATAGTTATTTGTTTTAATCCAATAACTGAGTTGAGTTTTAAATTTCCTGAAATCACTAATTTGTTTTAGATATGTGGGTAGTGAGTTCCATATTCTAATTACAGTGACAGTAAATGACTTACTGTTTGGTACCGTATTGTGCCGAGGTATGCATAGTAATCGCGAGGAACGTGATCGTATCAGCGCCAGCATTTTAAAGTTGTGCAATAAGTGTGTTTGATAGTTATTGTTCAAAATTTTATGGAGGAGGAGGACGCATTGCAAAGTTCTGCTTTTTTCGATTGAGAGAATTTTTGTTTGACCGTAAAATTCCGATACGTGATCCTATCTCCTAACGTCGACTATGAAACGGATGCATGCATTTTGTGCTAATTGTAATTAGCGTTGTTGCTTGATATTTAATTCCGTAAACAGGAAATCGCAATAATCGAAATGAGGCATTATGAGTGAATTTACTAGGCTTATGCGGGTGTTAATAGGCAGCAGTTCTCGGACGCGTTTTAAGGAATGGAGGCCTGAGAACACTTTTTGGCAAATCTTACCTACTTGTGCGGTCCGGCTAAGTGAGTCGTCTATATATATTCCTAAGTTCTTTACATCCCTACACCAGGGAACAGGAGAGTTACTTACGCTAATTTCCGGTAGGGGGGATTTCTTCAACTTGTTTAAAGCGTTGCGAGAGCCTATCACTAAGCTTTGCGACTTCATTGGATTTAGAACGAGGCCAAGGGCTTCTGCCCATTTATTGAGAGAATTTAAACCATCGTTTATTTTCTGGACTAATGAGTTTAACTCCGATGGGTATCCACTTATATAAATCTGAAGGTCGTCGGCGTACGTTTTGTGTTCACAGAAACTGAGACATTGTCCTACGTCATTTACATATAGTAAAAATGCCAAGGGGCCTAGAACCGTTCCCTGCGCAATACCACGGGAAGTTTTAACGGCAGTAGATTGTTTTTCATCAGATACAACGATTTGTCGTCGATTTGAAAGATATTGAGAGAACCAGCGTATTGTGGGTTTAGCGAAACCCAATATTTTCATTTGTATTGGTAAGATCAGCGAAAACTGTCAAAACGGATATAGAGTATGGTCCGATTGGGAAGATAGACCCCGGACAAAGCGTTAGCTCAGCGGCTCAGCGGCGCGTTAGCTCAGCGTTAGCAAGGGCCGCGGACCTAGTTCGTGGTAACACCGCATTTCCCTGCTGCAATAACTTAGACATTTTAATTAGACAATAGTCATCCTGAAATATATAGACACTTACTTCATAGGGCGACAAAATGCGGAATTCATACATATTAAACGTCACTTGGGTTTCACAGACCCAAATGCACTGTTGGGTTACTGTTTTCTGGGCGTTTTCATAAACAAAACGTTTACAACAGACAAATTAAAACAAGTTGATTATACAAAAATTATATTTTGTACAATAAATCTTGCAAATCCGTCTAGTAAAATCCCAAAATGTGCAATTTTCAGGCAGCATTATCTAAAACGTGCAATATCATGCAGTGACCCCCAAAACGTGCAATTTCGAGCAAAATAAGACAACTGCTAAAACGACGTCCGTTTAATGATTCAAATTTCTGTCGAGGTTCCATCCAATTTTAAGATAGCAAAGAAAAGATGCAGTTGCAGGAGAATCCGATCTTTAGTTTCGAGGAGTGGTGTTACAGAATGGCACAGACTTTCTCGTTGTAAAGTTTTCTAATTTCCTTGAGGTGTGGATTGGCTTTACGGTCTTGCCCTATCCTCTTGCTAGCTACCATCTATCGCACTCAAAGTACTTTTTTTTAATTTATTTTTTTTACTTTTTCGGTTTCTTAATTGGAGAAGCGAAATATTACTTTAAGAAAATTAAAGAAGAGTAAAACCTCGTCTTAAATGGCAAGTTTCATTGAAAAACTTAGTGCCGTTTTTAAGAAAATGGCGTTTCAGTGTTACTGTAAATGCAAATTTTGAAGCTCTTTTTCACAGGAATCTATTGAGTTATCGAAGAACTTCATTTGAATTCATTCACTTAAAATCACATTCACTCACAAACGCAATAATGTATACACATTGCTGGAAATGTGCTTATTAATAGCGTAAGAGATATTTAAAAATATTACATTTGCCTAATTTTTGAAAAAACAAAATAATTCACCAAAATGAACTTTGCGCAATATTAAACAGTTCAATTAGCAAAATCTGGAAAAGTCAGAAGAAAAATTTGGAGCCGTTTTTGAGAAAATGGCATTTGAGCATTTCTGAAAAGCGGAAATTTGAGTTCATTTTAGAAAAAAATTGGACTTTTCGAGATATTTTATACGACGTTATTTAAAGCATATATACATATAAATACAATAATGTGAACAAATGGCCACTAATGTTAATATGAGAAACGTGAGATACAAGACAAAAAAGTTAAGTTTTTGTAAATTTTGCATAAACAAAAGAATAGAGAAATATGCCAATTATGTCATATTATAGAGTGAATTTGACACTATCTACTAAAAGTTGAAAAAAAAAACAACGTTTTTAGCCGTTTTAGAAAAAAAAAGTTTGTGTATTTTTTAAAAATGTTATGTCTTGCACGCCATATTGTGACGTTTTACATTCAATTATTTTTCGGCATCACAGACCCACAAAACAGAATTCCGGGTACATAACATGTTAGAGGATTTTTTCTCTTAATTTAGAAACTGGTTTTATGCACTTTTTCGTTACCATATCCCGGTCATGAATTCTTTTTCCGCGGAAAACCCGCCGTTTCTCGCGCAGCATTACATTACTTTCTCTGTACTACGTATATTACTCCGTATATACGTACGTATACGAGAAAGTAACGAGAGGTACTACAGAAAGGCACAGATATTCTCGTACCAATATTTTCTCATTTCCTTGATGTGGTCTGTTTAATATGACGTAAAGTTGATTTTGGTGTATTCGTTTGTTTCTTCAAAAAATACACTAATGTAATTTTTTTAAATATCTCTCACTCCGTTCATATGCACATTTCCATCGATTAATATACATTTTTACATTTGCGAGTGGAAGTGCTTCAAATGAAGATTTTCAAAAACTCAATAGATTCCTGTGTAAAGAGCTTCAAATTTTGCACTTACAGTAATGCTTAATCCCATTTGGTAAAAACGACTTCAAATTTTTCAATGAAATTTTTTATTTATGACGAGGTTTTACTATATTTTAATATTCTTGACGTAATATTTCGGTTGTACATCAGGGAAGCAAAAGTTGAGAAAATGTAAAAAAAAATACATGTACTTTTGGCGACGATAGATGGCAGCAGGTCTGATATTAAAACAAGACTTTAAAGTCAGTCCACACCAAGGAAATTAGAAAAAATCTCTATGAGAAATTCGAAAGCACACTCAAGCACCTCTAGTTTGAAATTGCTAATACTTCGGGCAAAAATGCACGAATACTACTAAAATTTTCAAAAATATCTACATGTCCTTAATGAAAGAACTATTTATGGACAACGATATTTATTTGAAGGAAAAACCTCTATCATTAATGTTATAGTTGCAGGAAAACACCGAAAAAAATTCAAACTTTAACAATTTTCAAAAATTAAGAGTTAACCGCGAAAATCGAACACATACCCTTTATAAGTGTATTTTACTCTATTCTTACAAGAAGTTTAAAGAAAACATTTGGATCCGTTTTTCAGAAAATCTTGTTTTTGTAAATTTTTAAAATTGCAAATATTGCAGTCAATATTGCACAAAAACTACTAAAATTTTCAAAAACATCTACATGACCTTTATGAAGGAACTATTTATATTCCACAAATTTCATTCGAAGGAAAAATCAGTCTTCAATTTTGTAGAAAAGAAAAAATTTGCCGAAAAAATTTCAAACTTTTGCAACTTTCGAAATTTCGGAGTTAACCGTTTCATTTCTTACAAGAAATTTTTACAAGAAATGTAAAGAAAACTTTGCAGCCGTTTTTGAGAAAATTTTGAAAATGTCGGGGGGTCTTCATGAAAAGTACTCCCAAATTTTAAAGAAGGTTTTTCAAACTTTCAAAGCTTCAATTAAAGTCAGTTCGACAGGGGATTCTTCAATTTGGAAAAGAGCGTACGTGTGGTTTAGACGCTAGGAGTGTTCACAGACGGACAATCAGACCAACGGACGGACGTTTTGAAAAACACCATGCACTATTCAGTATCAGGGCACCCCAAAAATGTATTTCCGTTGAAATCGATTTTCCGCAGCGGTACATAACTTTCTCTGTACTACGTATATTACTCCGTATATACGTATGTATACAAGAAAGTAACTAGTGGTGCTACAGAATTGGACAGACTTTCTCGTAGTAAAAGGTTCTAATTTTCTTGGTGTGGGCTTGCTTGATGGTCTTGGTTCATTCTCTTGCCAGCTGCCCAAAGCCCAGCTCTATCGCCGTTCAAAGTACATTTTTTGAACTTTTCTCAACAACTGTAACTATTATGTCGCCCAGGTTCGCTTTCAACGAGTTTGGCACTTTACTCTCTATGGGCAATATGCTAAGGTCCGTCAATCCCTGCTGTCCCATCAAATTTCGTAGAAAACTTTTGATATTTTTCAATTTTGAAAAAAGATCTCTCTGCAGTCGCAACGGTCACGGGAAGCGTTTGAAACAGCAAGATGATTGAGAAGACGTCTGGGAACGACTCCTACATTGAACGCAACGCCTACTCTATTGAAGCAGGCATTGCTGGAAAGCTAGCTGAAAGAGTGAAGTACTCAGGACCAAGTTAGCCAACTCTCCGATTGAATGAATCTTCGAAATTCGGACTCCCTGACAACTACGCAAGGATAATAGCTGTGTGAACAGTTGATCAGTTACGTCGTCATAGTATTTCTTGCTGAATTTTTCGCATTGATTCTTCTTCTTTTTTCGCAGTTTTTTTCGCAGCAGTGTTTTGCAGTTCTTCTTCTGAAAGCTGCAACAAAGTCTGCGGCTGAATGATTGCAACCGATTCGATTGTTTGATTCAAGCCAGTAAAAATTGGGTGACTCAGCTAACTAATCACAATATCTAAACAAGTGAAGTAAATGTTAACTTTCAATTGTTTTTCGCCAGATAAACGTTGGTCTTCGTACTTTTCTTACACGTTCCTCGCAAAACTGGACTTTTACGCTCCAAGATGTAGCCAACTCCACTGAATCGGATTTGACTCTGTCAAAGGCACCTCTAAAATCTTTTAGATCCTAGCAAGCTACTCAAATCCTGTGCTTGACAAATATCAAAAAACAGATTTTTGCAGATTTAGAGACACAGCATTAGTCGCGATCAATATTATTGAATGCAATACAACTAGGAAAACAAGCTCGATCATATTTCTTTTTTTTTAGTTGCACGCATCTGCTGACTCAGATGATCCTTTGCTTGTTAAAACTAGTTTTGATAAAGCTTGCAAAACATCGGCATCTCTGATCCGAGTCGCGATAAGGGAATCATTTCTGCTGGACCACCTAGAAGGACGAGATGCTTAAGTTGTGGCTCTGCCCAACATTAAATGAAGCAATTAATAATAGGGGTCCCGGGATATCAAATTACAATTTTGGAAAACATCTTGGCGTTCTCATAATAAAATACGTGATTCAAAATTTACACTACTCGATTTGTGGTAATAAGCAAATCATTTTCAAAGGGGGCCTTTAAAGTGCGTTCAGTTAGACTAACAATTTTTTTCTGGGGGCCCCAGGTAATTGCAGGCCGGCTGTAGTTACGCCACTACCTCTACATTAATCCATGTTCCAATATTGGACCAACTTTAAAACAAACTAGAAGTGCTACAGAATGACACAGACTTTCTCGTAGTAAAGTTTTCTAATTTCCTTGGTGTGGACTGGTACTGCACAGTCTTGTCCCTCCTTCTTGCCGGTTTCCATCTATTGCGACCCAAAGAATTTTTTTTTTTGTTGTTGTTGTTGTTGTTGTTGAAATTTTCCCAACTTTTCGGTTTCCAAATCGTAGAACCTAAATTACATTATACTTATATTAAAGAAGGCTATAACGTCGTCCTAAACAGCAGTTTTCATTAAAAAATTTGAAACAGTTTTGAAGAAAATGGCAATTAAGCATTACTGTAAATGCAAAATTTGATGCTCTTTTTCACAGGAAACTATTGAGTTTTCGAAAAACTTCATTTGAAGCCATTTGAACACTACTTCCACTAACAAATGCAATAATGTATACAAATTGATGGAAATATGCATATTAATGGCGTGAGAGATATTTAAAAAAAATTACATTTGTATAATTTTTTAAAAACAAACTAATGCAGCAAAATGAACTTTACGTCATATTAAACAGCGCAATTAGTACTATCCATTGGAAAATTTTGAAGAAAAAATTTGGAGCCAGTTTTGAGAAAATGGCGTTTGAGCGTTTCTGAAAATGCGGAATTTTGAGCTCATTTTAACCAAAAACTGTTTTCGATAAACTTCATTTGACATTATTTAAAGCACATTTACTCATAAATAAAGTAATGTGAAGAAATTGGCTCTAATGTAAGTATTACCGTCGTGAGAGACAAGTCAAAATATTTAAATTTTTTATTTAAAAAAAAAACTAAAGAATAGAGCAATAGGGCGTTTATGTCATCGTATAGGATTCATTTGACACTACTCCTACCAAAAATGTAAAGAAAAAATGTAAAGCCGTTTTTGAGAAAATCTAGTTTTGTAATTTTTTAAATCGCAAAAATTGCAAGCACTATTGCACGAAAACTAATAAACTTTTCAAAAAATCTACATGACCTTAATGAAATAACTATTTATGGACAACAAATTTCATGTGAAGGAAAAATATCTATCTTCAATTTTATAGGAATTCTGTAGGAAGACGCCGGAAAAAATTCAAACTTTGGAAATTTTCGAAAATTCAAAGTTAACCGTGGATATGGGACCTATGCCACCTTTATAAGTACATTCTACTCTAATCTTACAAGAAATTTAAAGAAAAAATTTTGAGCCGTTTTGAAAAAAAAATTGAAAATGTCCAGGGGTCTTCATTTAAAGTACCCCCAAATTTTAAAGAATGTTTTTCAAAATTTCAAAGCTTCAATTAGAGCCAGGTGGACAGGAATTCTTCAATTTGGAAAAGATTGTACGTGTTTAGGCGCAAGTAGTGTTCACAGACGGACGGACGGACGTTTTGCTTCCAATTGGTTTTTTGGCATCAAGAACCCACAAAGCAGGGATTACACCACGTGTTATAGGATTTTTTTTTCTCTTAATTTAGCAACTGGTTTTAGGCACTTTTTCGTTCCCAGAGCCCGGCAATGATATTTTTTCCCCGAAAATGCGCCAGTTTTTTCTTCTCCCCCCCCCCCCCGCAGAATTACATAACTTTCTCTACACTACGAATACTACTTCATAAATACGTATGTATACGAGAAAGTAAAAATAAGTGCTGATGATACACCTTACCCCTTACACAGAAGCACATCTGCATTCCTTCCTTAGTTATCCGAGTAAAGGAGAGGAAAACCTTAACACCTTTGTAGTTTTAAAGGCTGGCCCAATACAGCAGTGTTCACCAGTACCTTAATATTTTTAAAGTGCATTGTAGCCAAATGTCCACATTCAATGTTATTTTTACCCTTTAACTAATTTCGGTAATTTCAAACCTTATCAATTCATGCATGTTTGCTCCTCCCTTCAGTTTGAAATGAGACTTATTTCTGTGGCATTTTGAAAAAGAAGAGGAGGAAGAAAAAAGCAATCCATGAATCAATGAAGACATTTGAATACTCATGCACAAAATGTTGGCTCTCCTCATTGTAATTCCAAAATTATTCTAAGAGTAATAATTTTTATCATTTAATCTTCTTATCAGAATGTGTAAATTATTTTATAATTATGCTCAACATTCATTTCATTAAT
The DNA here is from genome assembly GCA_011170035.1 of Teleogryllus occipitalis. Classification (NCBI taxonomy): domain Eukaryota; kingdom Metazoa; phylum Arthropoda; class Insecta; order Orthoptera; family Gryllidae; genus Teleogryllus; species Teleogryllus occipitalis. Next base: position 66,664 of record BLKR01000447.1, read on the forward strand.
AGGCAAGACTGGTCAAGCTCCAGTCTATGTTGACATTTCTGGCTGTGAGTCTTTGCCTTGCAAATTCATTCGTGGACATGAGATTGCTGCAGATGTTGACTTCTTGATTGGTAAGTACATGGGTGAAATGCCAGTTTAATTTGCCTTTTTTCATTGTTAAATAATATGTAATAATGTATGTTAGGTGCATATAAAATTGTTCTCTAGGGTTTAGAAATTACTTTATTTCTCAAATATATTTGTAAACAAAGTCAATTGAGGTTTCAATTGTGGCTATTTTGGATTGGGCTTAAAATACCTCTTATAATACAAGTTTTTATTTTTATATTGATTAAAAGAATGTATTAAAATGTCTAAAAATCAATTTGATAGTGGATGTGGAAATGCCCAGTTTTTGATATTTTAAAAATTAGTTTTGATGAAAAAAATTATTTTCAATATTAGAATTTATTTGTAGTTGTAAAGATTTCACTTTAATTCTTCTTTAAAACACTGGTGTAAATAGAGGAGGATGAAATTTTCTAGTGTCTTCTCAGAAAAATTTCTGATTCAATAAGTCAGTCACAAGTAGGGTAGCATTTGCATACCAAAGAAAAGAAAAACATACAACATATTCTTCTCAAGATATTTTTTATACTTCTCCATTTTCTTCCCAGAGTAAATGAAAGACCATCAAAAACCTGGGAAAATTTTATTGGAGTCCAGTTAACTTTACCATTTTGCAAATTTATTTAAAATTGATTGAATCTTTGTATTTGTGCTACAATCTATTTCTTTGAGTATTCCTCACCAACTTCAAAATATGATCCAACTCATGCAGCAGTCCTTGAAAGAAGTTATGAAAATTTTCAATTTTCTAAGCTTATTTATCTAAGTTTTAAAATAGTTGATCAAATATTTGGAATTTTTAAATTTTGATAAGAATTTTGTAAATTTTTACAGTAATTTTTGATTTGCCTTGTGATAACTGATTAATATGGGAAATGAATGTCCTATTAAATTACTGCATAAATATTTTGAATGTATTTTACAGATCACACTGTGTCAACTCTGACCACCAAGGTTTTGGCTACTTCCCTTGGAGTGACCATTGAATATCCTCTTCCCTGATCCAAATGACTGTAATGGCCTAACAAACAGCGAATGCCCACTGAAATCTGGTGAAGAGGTTATCTACCATCTGGAAATGCCTGTTCTTTCCATCTACCCTAAGGTACATTTATTAAGCTCTCCCTAAGAGATTCTTCCTTAGAAATTCCATAAGGTCTTCTCAAACCCCTGAAGTTATAATTGCAATACATCTTTGAAACAGATCTTGCACTGGTATGCATTTCTTGCAGTGATATGAATTTTTGTTTTGGTGTAGATGCAAAAGGGAACATCATTCTTGATCCTTAAATGTTCTGGATAAATGTCATTTCTGCCCACAATGTCAGTATTTTGAAAAACAAATTTTCTTGGTTATATTGCTTTTTATTTAATTCATCTGATCTTGACACTGATAAAAGTTAAAATTAAAATTTAAACACAGTGTAAATAGGTCAACCTCTTTACATAGTGTTTAAATGAACAGTGTTCCCACAAACACTCTTTCTATTGTAAATGCACTTTCAAGAAGTAAAACAACAAATTTTAATAATATAACAAAATGAAGAGGTCCACTTGCTCTTTGTTTTTTGTTCATTATCGAAACTTAGAAATGATAAACAAGAATTACAGTGTCTACACCTCATAAAAAAAGAAAACAAAATATGAAGGCAACCAATTTTCGATTTTACTAGCCGTTAGAAATAGAATGGGTTTCATTCAGTGTTTGAATGGAATCTTTGATAAACCTAATTGCAGGCAATTACCAAGTTTCTAGAATTTGACTCTGTGATGACTTAACACTTACTGTGAATTATTTTACTTATGCCAGTTAACTAATTTTGCATGAGAAGGTTTATTTCTTTTGAGCTGAACTCAAAGTGCAAAGTGTGTGAAGGTATAGTCATATAATCTTCATTGTAAACAGATTTGCAGATCAAATTTTTATTTTTTACTTTTCATTCCTCTGGGTAGAGGTGTTATATTCATGTAAGAAATTTAATGTGTTTAATAAAGAAGATATGAAACAGTTTTGCGTTTTTGAAAAAATAAATAAAAGAAACCATAGCTTTTATTATCAAGGAATATGTTTTTAATGGTTTTGAAAATTTTCTTAAATATGTTTACTGTCTTTCTAGGTCTCTATACAATTTGAAACTAGAATAAACAGTGCGGAAAAAAATTTCTTTAAACATTTTTGAAATATTGTTAGTAATTTCATCACCCTAAAAAATCATGTAATCTTGAACTATTCAATTGCATGAAATTCTCAAAACCTTTGGGGAATTTAAGTGCAGGTTTTTAAATTCTACTTGTTATGTAAAGGATCTATAATTTATATATATACATAATTTAATATTGAGTCATTATAATGCACAAAAATAGACATGTCAAGAAATGCAAAATCCAAGCATTCGTATTAGATACATCATTCAAATTATTACAATGTACATCAAATATCAAAAGCATTTCTTGGGGGCCAGCCCAAAGATCAAGCCAAGTCTCCCTTCTTCAGTCTATATGTCAAGTTAACATGATTAATGCACAAGTGTATATCATTTGACAGCATATTTCATTTGATTCGTAATATTGATATTTGATTAATGTGAACTACTTACAATATTTTGGGGCTTTTTAAAATACAATACATTCCGGACTAGGAATTCTCCTTTTAAAATGTATTTGTTTTCGTTTTCTACATTTTGAAATTTTGCAAGAGTGATAATAATGTATCATATTTTATATTATCAAGAAGAACAAAATTTGAAATGATTGTGTAACAGCATTTTCATTATAATAGCATAATGCAAGTTTCTTCAAGTCCAAAATGTATCACTTACACAATTGGCATTTGTTTGGGTGGATAAGGATCTTGGGATTCTTGGATATTGACTAAAAGGAATTTATCTTAGATTCTCAAAACAAATTATAAACACTCAATTAAAGTGTGTTTTCAAGCTCCCTTTCACTGAAGAGTAAATCATTAGAAAGTCCATATAAACAATTTGCAGTTGACTATATTAATATATAAACTTTTCCTGTGCTCAGAAAAATTAATGCTGTGTGCAATTGTTAAACATAAATACAAATAGTAATTGTGGGTTTTTATTTTCAGGTTCGTATTGACCTCTAGTTCTCTTTCCTGGACCAGAACAAGAAAGTCGTGGCATGTTTTGAAGTCAGTGGGCAAGTGGTTGATTCATAAACCTTTTTTTGAGTTTTATTAGTTTTAATAAACATGCATTTTGCTCATTAATTTTTTTTTTCCTTTTAAACCATAAACTCTAATCATATAAGTTTAACAAAATAAATTCCAAATAGACTACACGAAGAAGAACATACCTACTAAACATTTGTGGAGTCTTGATAATTCTGCCATATGAAGCTGAAAGCATATGAAATATGAAGCTGAGACAATTCACACAAATTTTACATTACGACCTTATGAGTACATTCATGTATTCATGTTCAAATATCCATTGATATTTTATAATATGTGTTTGGGAATGTGAAAGGAAAGAGAATGTAAAGAACACATTCAATATTATCAAGTGTTTGTTTTTGGTCAACATGTGTCAAGGAGAAGTAAAAACCACTGGTAAATGTTACAAATTGAGTTTATATCAACATTATCATTCCTACAGCCTTCTACATTTTACAAATCACAGTTGACGCAAGCTTTCTGTCCCCATGAGAATTGTGGGCACCCAAGAGCATACATTACACATACATCATGCAATGTCCAACATGCAGCACAAAGTACAAACAGGGTGCGAAATTCTTGCTTCAGCACCAATTACACCAGTGCTTCTATTTCAAACAGTAGAGAAAATCAAAATATCTTAAGTCTCTTCCTCAATACAAATTACTGTACAATGTTATTCAAAACCACATTTGATTTATTACTTTTCTCATATATACTGAGCATATTTGTAAATGTAATCATAAAAAAGGGGATCTTATGGATACCCTTATCTTAATCTTCATTCACACCCTGATGTACAAAGCTGAGACACTGCAAAACCATCATGTAAAACTTTTCATATTTATAAATTGTCATTATTATCTAAGAAGATTAATTTTATAATATTAACGTTAAAAGTCACATCATCATCATTTTCCAAGTACTTATGATGTGCATTATAAATATAAACAAAAAGAAACATTTAAAATTAAAATTAGCACCTATATTATGACTGGAATACATAAAAAACACTGGAACTGAAATGTTAGATTAATTCATAAATACAAAACATTAAATACATTCTCATGTCATCCACAAATCAGAGCAGAAAAACTGACTATCAAATTTCCAAACTGGTTTATCTCCTACTTCATATTTGGTCCAGTCAGTAAGGTGATGCCTCTCCACCTGAAGTATTTGATTGTATTTATCAGAAAATCGCTAAAGAGAGGCATTCCTTAACTGTTCTGCAGCTATGATTAGTCATAACATGTCATAATGCAGAAAACTCTAACAGAATTTCTAATATGATTGATGGTCATAATCTGAAACATTGTAATTGTAGCTGTGAGCACACAGACTTTTTTTTTCCTTTTTGTTAATACATATGCTTGTATTTTAGAAGTATACTTGTTCATCAGCAAGTAGCAACTATCTTCATTTGCAGTAATGCTTCAAGGAGCAGAGCTAATGTTCACAATGGCAACTGCTAGAAGAAAGTTAAAATGAGATCATACCTAAATTGTTTGTTTTATTAGAAGTATATTCAGTATAAAACAAAGACCCCATAAAGCTGTGCTTGAAACTTTTATATCCAGCATGCTAGAGAAAACACTACCACATCTGAATTTCATGAAGTAACAATCAACACTAGAACAAAATACTGCTGTCCTTGGAGATATTCCTTGAGAAAGAATAAACCTCATAGATGAGTAATCTAAGTATGTATACAGTAACATATATTCAGAGACTTCACATCACGCCAACTGTTGAATAAATCAGAACACTGAGTTCACAACAGGCAACACCAAACAACCCACAGGCTCCTCTATATGTGCCTCACTCAAGGGCAGAGCATGCATTTCAGTCTTTATAGAAGATCACCTGGACCCACATGTCAATTCAAGAGTATCTCATGCCCACAGCATATGAGACAAGAGTTATTTGGGTTTAAAATTAACAGTGTTATATAGGAGCAACACAAAATTAAAATGTATTAAATGTATATTTATATATAATATCTGTTCTCTTGATAGTCTTCCTGCAATGTTCACAACATGAGAGAGCATGGAACATTTTCAGTTCACAAATGTAACTGTAAATTTAATATTTGTAGTGTATGTATACATGAGAATGAAATATATCTCTAAATACATTCTAAATGCAAATGCTGTATTCTCTCTGAAGAGAATTAGTCATGTTAAAATGAGATTGCCAGAAAGATCTCCTGCGCTGTAAATATTTGTACATAAGGACTGCAATAGTATATACAGGCAAAGGTGGGGATAGAATAGATAAGCTCAATGCTACAGTCAGAAGCAGCACCAGCACTCAGCCCACCTTAATCAAAAAATAATGTTCAGAAACACATGCCATAACAGCAAAGAATCCAGCAAATATTGAAATGCAAGTTTGAGCTACAACACTACACTATGTTAAAGGAATCACACCCTAGTGCCAATATAACTCAGAAGAAAGAATCCTTCAGCTGTTCACCTGTCGACATTAACATCTGATAAAGACTAAGTTATTATACAATAATATGCTTATATGTAAATATTTCAAATAACAAACTACATATCTTTGGATATGTCAACTTCGCATTCACGTCCAGTAGCGAGAAAGCCCAACGAAAATTAAAGATATATGTATATACTGCAATCAGTCTGTAATGACTAGGTATTCAGCGCATTACTGGTACAAGAGCATGTTGAGATTCGATTAACCAACGAGTTTTTTTGTTGTTGTTTGTTTTAGTTGTTTGTTTTTTAATATACATATCTGTCGTGCTCGTGTCCATGGCGGGGGAGAGGGGGGCACCGGGATCCCCCACTCATCCGTCGTGGTGGTGCGGGCAGCTGCACCGCTGCAGATAGTAGGCCCGCCACACCATGCCCGGCCGGGGCCCAGTGGCGGGCAGCACTGGGGTCAGTGACCTCTCTCGCGCCAGCTTCACGAGGTCTTCGTCCACCAACCCCGCTGCGCCGCCTCCGGACCCGAGTAACTCTTAGCTGGCGGCGGCGTCGATGACGGGCGCCGGCGCGGGCTTGTGCAGGATGCTGACCGCTCGGTGGTCGCCGTGCTCGCCGCCCGGGGTGGTGGGCGGGCCCTTGCGCCGGCCCTGGCCCTGCCCGGGGCCCGGCGGGCCCCCGCCGCCGCCGCCCCCGCCCCCCTTCGGTTGCGCCTGCGTCGTCTCCGCGTCCGCCTGCAGCACCTCGGTGTACTCGCGGATGAGGTTGGCGATCTGGAACGCCTGCGGGCACACGCCAAACCGTCAGCGCTGCACTGGACAACGGGGTCATCCGTAAATTACGTAACGCTAAAGAGGGGGGAGGGGCGATGGGGGGGTTTGAGGCAGCATTACGCTGCGTTACACAGAGGTAGGGGGTGTTTGCTTGATTTTACGTAACATCGACATTTATTATATTTAATTTTTCGACATTTGCTGAAATAATTGATTTTATTCAATCTCATACTATTAAACATTAAAAATTTTTATATAGTATTTAAATATATAATATATTATTATCATATTAAACATTAGCACACTAAATTAAAAAATATAAACAAATTAAAGTAAGTGTGATGAACTATTACAAAAAATAGAAATAATTTTTCATCAATCATGCTTAAACTGAATCTGTTAGATTACAAAGAAAATATTCAAAACTGATCTGTAGTAAATTCTAGAATCCAATAAAATTTGCACAAAACTCTCTCATCTATGCATTATCTCTGGCAGCAAGTGTACAGTTTGTTGTCAGAAGTTGTTTCCTTACTTCACTCAAAAATTGTCTCCAAACTTAGTATTAAGTACCGTCAGCATCACCCAGTAATTCTAACTTTTATTATCATAAATTTTAATATATAACACAATTAAAATTCATTCAAATGGTTTCTACTATTATATAATATATTTTTACTTACTGTAAATGAAGGGGTCACAAGTTTTATGTAATTATTTAGGGGGCAGGGGTGCAAGCATGTGTTACAAGTGGGAAAAGAGCTAAACAAAATACTCTAAATTTACATGCCGTGATTTATGGATGGCCCCAATCCGAAGATGCACTAGATTAGTCACTACATCTAACAATGGGTATGTTGATAATAGCACAATTTTGTTATTGACTGCCATTGACATACTTTCTGATGGTTATTGAATTATTGATAAGTTATTATTACTCTTTCTCTCATGTTGCAAGTTTGAAGCTCATTTACATGCACTGAAATATTTACTTTTTAATGAACATTCATATTTGTTTCATGAATATTTTTGTCTTAAAAGTTCAACAGTTTCTCATTTTAAGAGTTCAATTATTTTCTGTTTTATTTCAACTCTTTAACTGCGAATGAGAACATAAGTGAGTATTCAATCCTGTTTATTAAGGAAAGTTGTGACTAAACCGATAACAGTTTGTCATAAAATATTAAAGTATTGATCAAACAAAACTAAGCTTCAATAACCTATATTAGAAAATAATGTTGCAGATTCTGTATTGACGACACAAAATGATCTTATTTATTGTAATGTACCTCATAATTAGATAATTATTATCTAGATAATTAAAGTATTGAAAAAGATCATCACGACCCTACTTCTTTCTCCATCACAGCATAAGAAAATTTGTTGGCAAGCATACCTTGTAGCAATAAAAGTTTTAATCTATTGGTTTCATGGTAAAGAAAAAAATTAATCACTGCATTATTTTAGTTCAGTTTTGAGAAGAACAATACTGCTAGTAAAACATTCCTTACAAATAAACAGAAATTCATATTAAATTATTGCAATAAATAACACTGGGCTACAATATAAAACTTTTATTCTGTGACAAGAACAAATCACACTGTTCTGGAAGATAATTTGCCTCCCAAACCAGATTAATTTCAGAATTTCTGTATCGACCTCAGTTTTCACATGACGATCCTTTTTGTACATGCCTATGTCTTGATACGTGGTATATGTATCTGGCAAAATGACATGCTCTAATAACAACAGATTCAAATGTATACTGTAAAAAACAGAACATGTTTATGTTAAGAAAAGTGAAGAAACATATCTAAAAATATTGCCTTCCTGATTTCTTGTGATACTTTGCCTCAGAAATGTCTCTTCATAATGTCCAGCAGTAGTCTGATAACATTGTGTCCCTCCAATTTCCTTGATAATGCTTTTCCATTTGAGAAATGTCCTGATGGAATTGTGCACCATGTTCGTCACTAAAGGCACCAAGGTAATCCATGAAGAGGTCCAAATCATCACTCAAAAAATGTAGTTTAAGTGACATGTTACATCCCATACAGTAGTATGATCTCAATAGTTCATTTACAATATTGCGATTGTTCTCAGCCTTACGGTTGCCTAAAAAGATTTTACAGACACTAGTGAGACAACCATACCTTTTTTCAATAACATTTAACAAATCAACGAAATACTCATCAGCCATTAATTTTCTCATTTGCGATCCTACAAATATTTCTTCCTTTATTTTTGCTTCACTGATCCTTTGGAACTTCTCTTGCAAATATATGATTCCATATTTTTGACGAGACCCAATTTGATATGCAGCGGAGGCAGGTACACAGTTTTGGGGTCAACAAAGAGTGTTAACATTTCTCTGTCCCAGGCAGTGGTTCAATCTGAGCAGGCCATTTTTCCCATAATAGTGATTTTTTTCTATCTCTGCTCTCCCACTCACATAGAAAGCAGCAGTGTTTTGTGTACCTGAGCAGCATGCTGAGCATAACTGCAATTATCTTGAGATCTTCACGTATATTGAATTTGTACGAGTGTTTCTAATATTTGATAAGTGTGAGAAACAGTTTAACTCATTCCAGGCCAAAGACAGGCACTGCCTTTCCTCTGCCTCCCCACATCATTCTGACCAAACACAAGCAATGCCTGTCCTGTACTTTTTTGTTGTATTTCTATGTTTTCTCAATATTGTTTCTCTATCATGTCCTTATTAAAGAATGTGACCTGAAGCTTGTAGAAGTTCCTTGCTCAATACCAATTGCTTTCCATCGATAATACGTTCTCTTTTGAATGTTTTGTAAACACACAAGATCATATTGTTGACTGCTATGGATCATATCACGCCTGCTGCAAGGCATTTGGAATGAAAGATTTGTGGAATTGGAAGACTTTACCGAGTGGGTGACTGATGTTTCGAATGACATTGATGAGGAATTATACAATAATGAAACAGGTGACATTGATGATGTGGATAGTGACTTAAATTCTGAAAGAAGTCAAAATTTATTACACTGAAAATAAATATTAACATTTCATTTTTAATAATTTATTAATTATAAACATATTGTGAAAGTACTTCAATGTAAAATTGAAATAAACAATTTATGTAAGCCAATATAATTACTATTTTATATATTTACTATTATTATTTAATATTATTATTTGGTGAAGCGGTGTGCCGCTGGAATAAATTCAGCCAAAGCAGTCACAAAAATTTCAGAAAAGTACGGCCTTCAATGGGTTAAAGGACTCGTATGTCTCCTTCAAGTCTACTGTAAAAATCAGAATACAAAGGAATTTCTTCCCATTGTGGAGAAGTACTGCTTTCAGGCTTATTTTGTTAAAATCTATGAACTAGTGGTGCCATTAAGTTATCATGGCGAAGTGTTTCCATAAGAGATTTGACATCATTATTAAAAGCTACGGCACTTTTTCTTGGAGAAATATTTTGAAAAATACATGGCAATCACAAAAAACACTCGCTTTTGTGTAGGCGGAAAGAACATTCCATTCCTTTAGTCGCGAAACTAAAAGCTCATACTGTTGCTTCGACAAATTTAAAACACAAAGAAGATTGAACAAGAGATTCCCTTGGGCCAAAGATGTGGTTCATTTGAGTCAGGGCAGGTTTGAAATTTTGGGTTAGCATAGATATCACCTATGTCTTCTGAATGTTCATCACTGTAGCATTTATCTTCACTCACTATCACCTCTTCTGAAGAGGCTGTGGTACTGACAATTCTTCACCGTGACATTCACGCCTTAAAGCAGATGGTAAATTAGGGTATTGCAGGTTTTGAAGCGATTCCAGCTAGATTTGTCAGACAGAGAAAGTCTGTGATCCACTGGTTTCCTCTAAATCATGGGAAGAAGCTTCCATCCTTTTCAGCAAAGGGCACATGTCATGAATCGTAACCAGCAATGTTGCCAAACCTATTTCATTTCCTAGATGTGAATTTTCTCAATCCAGTGTCATCTATAGGAATTCCCTGTACACATTTTGATTGTCCCTGAACATTTACATCTGCAGAACAATTAAACGAAGCTACAAAAAAATAACCAATATGCAGCATTTTCAGGCATTTCCGTAAATAAGGAGTGGTGTGTCACAAGAAAACTGAGCCCAATAGGCAAAAACTGATTGACATATTAGAATTCAATGTCCAAGATTTAGCTAAGAAAACCATTCATTCTTTGTTACAAAAATGTTGTTTACCAGTGTAATTAGTTATAACCATGTTTCTCAACCCTCTGTATTTCAAGAATCACTTGAAATTTTAGAAATGGTTGTAGACCTCCACATTATGTATAACTAGATATTTCTACGAATCGCCAAAAATGCATTTCCAGCCGTTTTTTTTTCTTCTTTTGAGAATTCACCTATCGTTAATAGAAATTAAGAAATAATTATGAACAATTTAAAAACAAGGAAGCGTTACTTCAATGCCGTCGTAGAATCACATTACTACATTAATAGGATAACATGTCATGTTTCACCGATTTGCAACTTTGTTACTATCCACCAAGTAAATAAACTTACCGTAACTGTGTAAGTAATTTTGGTAACCTTATATTTATATTCCATAATACATTCGACAAGATCCACCAGCAAGCTAACAAAGAAGCTTCGGATTCCAAAGAAAACTGAACGTACCTGCGATGTGGTGAGTATCACTTTGCTTTGTTTCTTCTCACTGCCTGTGATGATCATGAGGCAGTTGAGTGCAGGACTGTAGCTGAGGATGCTATCGTACTCGTAGGTGCAGAGCGCATTGCGCGAACGGTGCTCCAGCAAGTGGAGCCCCATTTGGTCCACCGCCAGCCACAGCATGCGCGGCCAGTTTGATGTGAAGGATTGCTGCACCAGAAAAAACCAACTTCGCATGAGGAATTGGACTTTACACTACAAACTACCATCACTTTCAACCTTATGAACCAAAATAGGTTTATGAACTTAGCTAAGTGCTCTAAATCCTGTTAATTGTTTTATCAGACAACCCATTTGACGTTATTGTGTCACACACTTTCCACTGCACTTGTTATGCCACTTCAATACGTATTAGTTGTGTCACCGAGCAGGAGAGAAAGCGAAGAAGAGGAAGAAGAAGAAGAAGAAGAAGAAGGAGGAGGAGGAGGAGGAGGCAGCAAAGAAGGAGAAGGAGGCAGCAAAAAAGGAAACTAAGAAGCAGAAGAAGGAAACTAAGAAGCAGAAGAAGGAAACTAAGAAGCAGAAGAAGGAAACTAAGAAGCAGAAGAAGGAAACTAAGAAGCAGAAGAAGGAAACTAAGAAGCAGAAGAAGGAAACTAAGAAGCAGAAGAAGGAAACTAAGAAGCAGAAGAAAGAAACTAAGAAGCAGAAGAAGGAAACTAAGAAGCAGAAGAAGGAAACTAAGAAGCAGAAGAAGGAAACTAAGAAGCAGAAGAAGGAAACTAAGAAGCAGAAGAAGGAAACTAAGAAGCAGAAGAAGGAAGCAACGAAGCAGAAGAAGGAAGCAACGAAGCAGAAGAAGGAAGCAACGAAGCAGAAGAAGGAAGCAAAGAAGGAGAAGAAGGAAGCAAAGAAGGAGAAGAAGAAAGCAAAGAAGGAGAAGAAGGAAGCAAAGAAGGAGAAGAAGGAAGCAAAGAAGGAGACAAAGGAAACAAAGGAGGAAATGAAGAAGAAACAGTAAAAGGAGAAGAATGAGACAAAGGAAGAGAAGGGCGAGGAAGAGTAGGAGAAGTAGGAAAAGAGAGGATAAAAATCTTCGACTTACTCCAATACTATATGTATAATCTATATTCACTTATAAAATCGTGTATTCTGGTTATATTGTTTTTTCTTGCTAATGAAATCCCAATGGATAGTATGTTAATAATATGTGTTTCTTCAATGGAACTGGTGAATCAATTGTTCAAAAGTGAAAGTGAAAAATAAAGTCACCTGTTTCAAAGGACAACGCCACGTGAAACTGGATTTTGTAAATGTAGAGCACTCAAAGTGTTTACCACAAGTTATAAGTTTATTTCACACACTTAAATCGTTTCCACACTATTCTCTGTGGAGTCCAAGAAATACTTGGATGCATAGCAACATTGGTGGTGTAATGCATAAGCGAACACAGGGCCCATCAAAATCATCAGTCTCTAAGGGAGCCTCAAAATATTGAAAACAACAAACATGCCCTTCAAAAAATATATTAATTTGTTTCACAAATGACATCAGTTTCACTGCTTAGAGCATATCATAATGATGCACGAGTGTGCAAAACCCTTTGGATAAGGTTTCTCTTCCGAGTTTTAATTATGACATCTTAGTATATGTAAAACTGCAAGGTATTTTAATTAAATTTTGTTGTCAAGCTTATCTTGGGTTGCAATTAAAAATAGCAAAAAATTACATTTTTGACACATCTCTGAAAGCCCCAGTTCAATTTTTTTTTCTCTTTCTTTTCTTTTCTTGTTTTTTTCTTCTTCAAATTCAAAATAACAATTTGTTCTTTAAGAAATGTCATTACACTTTTTTTATCTCTTGTATCATTTTCAGCTAGAGAGAAATTTTTGAACACTTGAAGTAAAAACTTGCTCTGAAGTTATAAAAATCATAATTTGAATTAAGTTTTGGAAAAATGCTCCACAAGACCATCTTGCATTTTGTCAAAATTTATGCCGAATCTCACAGGTCTCAAGGGAACTTCTGTGAAGTTTTAACTTTATAGGTGATATCTTTAGAAATAGCTGTTTGTCTGACCCCACGCAGCATCTTTGAACAATAAGACCATTAAATTTCAGCAACTTAGGGAAACTATTTTTACTTCACCATTATTGCTAAACAAATGAGAAAATTGATGCAAATTCAATCTTTATTTTCCTTGGCTCGGCACTGACGTTCCTTATTTATACGTAGAAATGCAGATACAATTTATGTATGTTTATTTATCAATGAATGAAAAATATCTATGTTTTTTTTATGTATGGGGGTCTCATTTTTCAATCTGTCAAGGAACCTCAGATGTTCTAAAACCACACTGCACTGCACTGCAAGCAAGCATTGCCATGCACTACAAGAGTTTAGCTAATTATAATACTTTTTTAGTTTGATATCAAATTTAAATGAGTTTTAGAATGTAATCACACAAATTAAGTTAAAGGACAAGAGAAGGAAGGTAGATGTTTTTCACACACTCAATCTAATAGCCCAGTCTCCTTAGATATTATATCAACTCTCAAAGACTCTTGTAGAGTCTTAGGTTCATCTGTGGTAAATAACAAACTATTGAGATTGTAACTATATAAAAAAGGAATTTGAAAAGGAACTGAGGAAACATTTTAAACATTTACGGCACTTCCAAGTAACATCCAAGTGCAGTGTAGAAATGCCGTAAGTGTACTTTTGAGTACTGTGATAGGTTGTTTGAGGTAAGGGTTTATCACTCATTCGTTTTAATCAAATACAGGGCGATGGGCAACAGGTTTTGTTCCTTTTCCATCCGCCTCGCCCTCTGTAGATGATTGATTGATTGACTGATTGGTTGGTTGGTTGGTTGGTGATGCCGGGCACATCAAATGCTACAGTAATTAGTCCTGTAAGTGTAGTGAATGATGTTTTCGCGGGAGGTGGCAGTGATCTTTCCCCGTTGGGTGGCGAAATCCAGCGTCGACCTACATGTCGGCGTGCAGGGTTTTCCCCAACCAGGAGTTTCCCACTAGTGGGGTTCCCCAACCAGGTGTTTCCCCAGCCGGGACAAGCTGTAAGTTCCCGACCGACCGGTCTCCCGGTATGCATGGTAATGAAGTCCATGCAGTGTATGTATGAGGAAGTAAGAGTGAGGATAGGAAGAAGAAGAAGAAGAAGAAGAAGAAGAAGAAGAAGAAGAAGAAGAAGAAGAAGAAAAGAACGCGCGTAGTCATTGGCGGTTTGTTACGATACTGCTCTGGCATTCGCCTAGTGTTGATCGGAGAAACCACAGAAAACTACCAATCAGATCAGCCGGCCACTAGAGTTCTCCTCCAGACAGCGACTGAATCCGATGTAGCTATCAAGCTAGTGTCGAAAATCCTGCCACCGTCGGAGTGGAACCCTAGGACCTCCCGGCCAGAGACCCTGCAGTGCCAGCAATGGATGCTCACGTTGAGGCACGTTGCTTCAGCCTGACTCACCATCACATCGAATATGGTGGCACGGTGCAGCGGCCAGCTCTGGATGAGGTTGAGGAAGGCCTTCTTGGCCTCGTCGGGGCCCATGCCGCGCAGGCTCTGGTGGTGCAGTGCCACGCCCTCGTGCGGTAGGTTGGGCACGAAACGCGGCGGCAGGCAGTGCGAGGCCACGCCGCGGTAGTCGTCCAGGGCGTCGCGCCGGTCGCCCAACTCCAGCTGCGCCTGCAGCGCCGTCAGCATCACCTGCACCAACACACCGACACGCGCGTAAGACACTATTTAAAAAAATAATAACGATTCACAAAACGTGTACTCTCTAAAATATAGCTTGTAGATGGAAAAAAAAAAATCAGGAAATCGAAAGTGCCTTAATTTCATCAAATAATGTTACACAAGCATCAATCAGCATTCACAAATTCCAAGGACTTTATACACTGTTTAATGGCCTCGACAAATGCCGACGGCAGCAACGCATCCAGTGAGAGATGCACCAAGTTCAAATGACGAAAAAATGACGCTCTTTTCAAGACACCCCCCCTTTTTTTGCCAACTCCAGACGCACCAACATCAATATGAATATGAAATTAAATACGCTTTAACGTGAATATCTTTCGTTCGCAGTCACTGTCTATTTACCGATGATTTTTTTTCACAATATTTTCACGGATGTAATTATAAACCAATTACGGTCGTTCATAACTCAATACAAATATTTCCCACAAGTGGAGTGGCGGATCACTAAAATAAAATAAGTCAGAAAAAGTTTTTTGGTAATATATTTTAAATAATAGCTTTAAGTAAAACAATTTAGTGATCAAATAATACAATTTTCACGGTGAGCTTAAAACTTTTTGTTGTGTTTAGTGTTTAATACATTCACTTGTTAAATACTCGAGATAATAAGTAGGAATTTCAATATAACCTATTTTAATGTTAGTGTCATTTGGTGGATTTCATAAGAGTTCTATCTTACAAGTAATGACTATAATTAAGGTAAAAAAATTGAGAATTTTATGAAATATCAGACTTCGGTACCGCTACTTATAAAATTACGATAACGATTTTCTCGAGTTCTCATTTCTTTGTCACTTTTCTACTAATTTTTTTTCATCAGTTCTATCATCGGGCCCGTTGACTTGCGGGACCCTGGGCGAGCGACCATTCTACCCATGCCTGGTGCCGGCACTGGATATGCAATGAAACGAGCAGGCGGATAATATAATGGACTAGACAGGATGAAGAGACATTTTCTGAAATATCTCTAAGTGCTCTTTTCTCGAATTTACGTAAGCAGCGGGTTTTGATCTACATGTAACTGTACAATCGCGAAAATAATTTTTCTGCATGTTCTGAAGATATATTTTTGCTTATTCAAACAACAAAAATTTATTTATTCTAAAGCAATTAAAAAATTAAAAAGTATAAATAATTTATCAATACTCGATGTATTGGAAAGGTCTTACAAACCTGATATTCATTACATAATTTCATTCAGAAAAAATTCTTCAGAAATTAAAAAAATCTGAGCACCAAAACATTGATGTCCAGATCGTATAAAAATAAATTCGTGGACAAATCGTTCCCATACCAATATGCAGGTAATAATTTCAAATAGGATTACTTAACTGTGTGTTATCGATAGCATACCATCACCTAGGGTATTATTAGATTAAACCAATGCCTTAGTGAAGTGCTTTTAATTTTTACAGTGGTAAGGTCAGTGCACTGGAAATACTTTGCTTGGATCAAAATTCTTTATCTTACTTGCTTAACATAAAACGAGGGTAAAGCTTCTGGGACAAGTACGTCGAGCTCTGTTACGTATTTTCCCACGTTCATCTTGAAAATGAAGAACTGCGAAAACGAAAGCACAAAATGACGGTGAATATGGCACTTCAAGATCTTTACTTTTCATGAGCACACATGTTTTACAAGAAAATTCGTTCTTCTTATCTCTTTCTTGTTCAAAGATCCAGGTGTGGAGGCGGATGACTAATAATGCTAAGTGTTGTACTCTCAGAACGGAGTTTAAACAAGTTCATTAAATTAATAATATATATGGATAATATTCCACCTACACAGTACTTTTTTTTCAAATTCCTTATTGACATTTCGTAAAATATGCATACACCGACTGGTTAAATGCTGGTAGGCAGTCGGTACATAATTATAATCCACATTTTAATTGTTTAAATAACAATGTATGTATACACTGAACCAAAGGCAATGCATCAAATTCACTTTACGATTGCGTTTAATAATTTACAGAATCAATTTGATTTATAGAGTATACATTCCTATGTATAAAATGAAAATATTTCTGAAAAATACACTATTTGAAAGGAGTCTAAAATCAATTAGGTGTTGTGTGTCCTAGAATCGGAGACCGTTATTATTCTTCAAATTTCCTCAATACGCCCCTGAGAGTATTACAATCAAAAAATCTCAAAAGAATAAGTGCAACATTTTAAAGTCTTCCTTTTCCTAATTTTAGTCACGTCATGAGCTCTTACCAACTTGCGAATAAAAACGAGAAATGTTAATGAATAATTCACAACGACGAAATATACCAGAAATATGTCTTAATTGGGGTTAATCTAGTAATGAATCGTAGAAAACATTTAATAGACCACGAGGCCGTGAATATGTGAAGTGCAAGTTCTAAATATCAAAAGAAGCATGTCATCAATGAAATTTTTGTTGTTCTTAGATCCATTTCAAAATTTCAAGAATATACACGTTCGTACCATATACCTCACATACCTACTGCTAAGGTTTTGTATTTAAAAATTGTAGAAGATAAAATAAGGTGTCATTTTTTTATAACATTCGCCTTCCTTTTATACCTATTTTTTCTATTTTATCTATTGTATTTTTACCTATACGGAGAGAAATGTTTAGTCCGAACAATTAATCACATAGTATAACTCAACTACAATGTACTACACTGTATTTTGGAAGAATAAAATGCTTAATAGTGTTTACGAAATTCTTGTTTAGATTATCATATTTATGTACATGTAGTCATGTTAACAAAGTAGGTCGTAATCCCTGACAAACAGCATTCAGTGAAGATTATTAAAGAAATCATTGCGTTGACTAACCCACCTAGTAATATTTTCTAAAGATGTTGCAGTGAAAATTTCTGAAAGAATAGATGCGTTACATAACTACATTTGGCCATCGCTGTTTAATAAGTCTTAAGCAGAAACGTGAAAGGGAATTTTTTTTCTATCCCTTGAGCAAGGTAGTTGGTAACTGGGATGTCTGGACGGTCACCCAACCAAAGGCCCCGAGGGCTCATACTTCCTTAAACCTCGTTCACCTGACACATCCTAGCTAAGCAGAATGCCTACAAACGGCTACTAACTGCTACCGATGTAATCGCTACTGACGCTATTTTTACCATTTTTTAGAATGCAACTACTTATAATTGTTTAAAATGAATAAAATACTAAACTCAATGTACAATACTACATACGTTCACTTCTCACCGTTTACAAGGGCTCTACAACCATTCGAACTGATGTTTAATAAGTGTGACGACATGAGACATAGAAATCATCAAATGTTATCTACGAAACAAGTACAGAACCATTGGTAAGTATAAATGAATTATTAACTTTGTACATTGCCTTACGGTTTTGGATTGTCCGAACAAAACTAAATAATGTTCGGTGAATATTACGAAACGAATAATTGGATTTAATATATATGATAGCTTGCTAAACGTGTTCAGTACATAGCTCTGCAACATTTCTCTCGGTGTAGAAGCAAAATACAGTCGATTCCGCTTATAGTGAGCTCTGCTATAGTGAACTCTCGGTTACACTGAACGGAAGTCAGGGGCCCCATTTCATTTCCATTACAAATTCGCACAAGAGTCTGTTATAGTGATCTTTGAACCTCAGCTACAGTCAACTTGGGAGCGATCGATTTCATTAGCCGCTTATGCCATGCCACTAACGAAAGGATCTCGTTTTTTTATTAGGCAAGTAAAAGGGCCTTCAGAGAATGGGGCGGTGTTCCAACACTGCAAGATGCACTGGAGGCTGTCAAGACTGCATGACGGTACTTAGATACAATGGACAATGCAGAATCAAGAATGGAGAGAGCTAGAATACAGGAAGAAGATCTGGAGAAATAACTAACAAAATATATACGAAGTAAAGAATTGAAAATAATTGATATTTCAAGATCAAATAAAGATATTGAAATTTTCAATTCGTGCTGTTAACGTATTTTACTGCAGCTCTGTATTAATAAAATCAATAATTATGGAGAAATTCTATTTATTTTTGACATCACTGGATACAGCAAACCTCTGATCTAGTGAACCAAAAATGCGAGTCCCCAGACGTTCAGTATAACCGGAGTCGACTGTATTATGAAAACAAAACTCACGTGAGTACGTAAAGGCGGCTCCACATATTCGGCAGTCGCCGAGCAGCGAGCTACCGCTCGCCTAATCCTGAACAGCTGTTGTGTTCGGCGAATGTTCGCTTCCTTTCATGTATCCAAAAGACCGACACGTGGTGGGTAGGGCGAACACCACACGTTCGTTACTCGGCAAATAGCAAGCAACTCATCCACACTACTCGGGATTCGGCGAGTGGTGGCTCACTGTCCGCCGAATAAAGAATGTGTGAAGCAGCCTTAAAGGAAGGCGATGGTTGGTTGGTTGGTTGGTTGGTAGTGATTCCGGGCACGTCAACAGCTTAGCTAATTAGTCCCGTAAGTGTAGGGCGTGTTTTTACTCTGGAGGTGGCAGTGATCTTCCCCCGCTGAATTCGGCGCCGACCTACCATCGGCTAGCGGGGTTTTCTCTTCTACCCGGAATCTCCCACCCGGGACCACCGGGACAAGCTCTCAGCTCCCGACCGGACTCCTGGCATGTGTGGTAGTGTAGTGCATGTTAGTGCGTGTGTGTGTGTATGTGTGTGTGTGTGTGTGTGTGTGTGTAAGGGGTTAGGATAGGACAAGGAAGAGGTAGGAAAGATCGCGCGCGGTTTGGGGCCCGTTTGTTAGCGTGCTGCTCCGGCATTCGCCTGGTGTTGATAGGAGAAACCACGGAAAACTACCGATCAGAGCAGCGGGCCGCTGGAATTCTCCTCCAGACAGCAACTGAACTCGACCTAGCTGAAAAACTAGTGTCAAAAATCCTGCCGCCGTCGGGACTCGAACCTTGGACCTCCCGGGCAGAGGGACTGCAGTGACATCAGTTGATGCCCTGAGCCACCTCTCCCAGATTAAAGGAAGGCGAAGGGAACTCCGCCCACTCACCGCCTCCTTCTCCGTGATGGGGAACCTGTCGGCGCGCAGGCTGTGCAGCACTTGGTGGTAGAGCAGCTCCTTCTCCACTGGGTCGTCCAGGTCCATGTACTCGTCCAGGAAGAGGTGCTTCTTGAAGAGGAAGAGGTGGTGTTGTCGGCGCGCAGCGTTCTTGCTGGCGGCGGCAGCGGCGGCGGCGGCGGAGGGGCCCGCCCCGCCGGGGATGCCGCCCGTGCCCGCGGGCGCGCCCGCCGCCCCCGCCGCCACCGCGCCGCCCCCGCCGCCGCCGCCCACCGCCGCCGCCGCGGCCGCCGCCTGCGCGTTCGCCGTGCGGTAGCGTTCCCACTTGCTCATCACGTCCGCCACCTTCTCTTCGGGCACCAGGCTGCGTTCAGAGTTGCCCAGCACTTCGTAGATGGCGTACCCTGCGGAGCACAAACGCATCAACAGAGGGTTCCTCCTCTCTCGCCTTTCTGTGCTATACTAGGGTTTTTCTAACGAGGTATCTGTGGGTAGTATCTCCAAGATGGAATTTTGCACGACTTTTTTGCGTCATTCTCAGTCCTGCCGCTAACGTTGCTTGATCTGCAGCACTGTTTGATTTGGTCACAATCATGTGACATCTTGCGGCAACACCAAGAAAGACGCAAAAAGTTGTGCCAAATTCCATCTTTGAGATACTACCCACAGATGCCACATTAAAAAAAAAAGTATAACTGGATTTTCACGTCTTTAACATTTGGCTGCCATATGTATTTAACTGATACACAGGGCAACCCTTGTACCGCGTCAGGTGTATAAACTTCACACAGATCTAGGGCCGCGTGCATACATCTGATACACTGTTCTTTTGGAAATTGATGAGTGAATGTGGCTCCCTGGCCTCCTGGATCACAGTCCAGGTTGAGTTTCGGAATTCTTTCAAAGATAGCGCACCATTTGAGTTTTATATGTAATATACGTATATGAGTACAGTATTCATACAAATGGCCTATGACAGAGAAAGTTTCAGAAAATTAAGCTCACAGGCCGTGTGTACGAAAAGAATACTGGTCAGACACAACTATTTATTAAATTAGGCCAGACAGACAAAGTATTAAACATTGTTTTTATGATATCACTTCATTCAACATCACGCATTAAAGAAAATTATTACGGAACATACATTTACATCAAGACAAACATGGTTAACGAGAGCGCTCTATACAGTCTCACATTTGCGAGGTCGATTACCTACTAAACGAGTGTGTACTTATAGATGTGCATGTTTGGGGTGTATACTCAAAACTGTTAATTCTGGATGAAAAAAAAGGAAATAGCGGCTTTGAACGTCAACGATTGAGAAAATCACTTAAGACGAATTTACGAAAATGTTTCTGTGATCCGAAGCTATCGTGATAATGAAAACTAACATTAAATATTTTATACAATACACAATACATGTAGGAATGTATTGATTTCCATTTTCCATAAAAAATACAAAACCTCTAGTTTCTCATACCTCTATATAAGCAAAAAAAGTCTACTCCTTATATGGAGAACACTCGCGTGAAATCACACGTTGAATGAGGTTTTTTAATGACGTTTAATGACGTGCTTTCGAGACGGGAGCAAGGCTGGATTCAGATGATGCAAGATCGAACACAATATCGAATTGTGACCCCTCGGGAAAAAAACTGATTCAGTAAAAAACACTCATAATCGAATAAATTGTTTGTACAAAAAATATGAAAATTGACAAATTGCTTATAGAAATGAACAATTATTACACGTACAAACATTTTTCATGGATTTGTTTCGAATATTTAATTTTTTTCGTGGCACGGGAGTCCATCAATGGGACAGTCGCTTGTCTGGCTTGGAGGAAACAACTTGTTCCCGCTTGCGAGCTGTACTGACCTTGCGCCGTCTCGCGCAGGCCGATCTTGTTCTTGACGATCTCCATGACGTCGCGCGCCGTGGCCGACGGGTGGAACTCGACGGCGTGGTACTGGCCGTCCATGAAGTGGAAGCGCGCGTAGATGGGGCGCCGGTTGATGGTGCACATGATCTCCTCGCGCGAGGGTGGCCACTGGCGGCGCCGCGTGCCTTGCGTCTTGTGGAAGCACTGCCGACAACGCAACACCGCCCACGCGTCAACGCATCGCGCACAACAAGCCACAAAGCCACATTTTAGGTCTACCACATGATTTTTTTTTTTTTTTTTTTTTTTTTTTTTTTTTTTTTTTTTTTTTTTTTTTTTTTTTTTTACTTTCTCGCCTTATGAAGAATTCGTGAGAAGAGAAAGTTATGAAATCGTGCGGCGGAAAACGGCGAATTTTCGCTAGAAAAACTCTCCTAGCTGGGCTCTGGTAACGAAATAGTGGATAAATCCTGTTGCTAAATTTAGAAAAACATCTTTTAACTCTTGCTGTAGCCAAAATCCATCCTCCGTCCCTCCGTCAACGCTACCGCCTAAACCGTCCAGCCGATTTTTTTTTGTAAATGTAATGCTCTACTTAGTAAACAGACAGTTTTAGCATGACTAACACTTTATTTTATTTTTTGACAATTCGATCCTTGAATCCTACAATCCAATTGCTTGGGATCTTTTTCAAAACCATTCGTGAGAATCTTTCTTTTTTTCCAGATTTAATGGTATACTTTTTTTACAAAACACTTTTAGCATGACCAACACCATTTTATTTATTTTTTTGCCACTTCGATATTTGGATCCTTCGAACCGATTGTTTGGATCTTTTTCAAAACCCTACGTGAGAATCTAACATCTTTACAAAAGTAATGGTGTACTCATTTTAAAAAAAAGACAGTTTTAGCATGACTAACAGTTTATATAATTATTGACTTTTACCACTCGCATCATAAATAACAGCATAAGAACACAAAATAAAAAAAAGTTGTGTAGACCTAAAGACTTGACACATGTTCCTCTATGTATATCGACGCGCTGAATCCGAATTCGACACCAAAATTGCGTCACCACCCTCCAGTGTTTCTTAAATCATGAAAAACACATGTGAATACTAGATTTTGGTGTCTAGTGCCATTATACTCTACAGAAGCCAAAAGTTGTCAAACCCAAGACTTAACACATGTTTCTCTATGTATATCAACGCGCTGAATCCGAATCCAAAGCCATAATTGTCCCACCACCTTCCATTTTTTTATTCGCGAAAAACACCGTGAAATTGTAAATTGTAAATTTCACGATGTTTTTCGCGATTTAAGAAAAACTGGAGGGTGGCGGCGATGGAATGCACTGGAATGTGCTGGCACTGGAATGTAGCCTGCGATTCGGATTCAGAGCGTCTACATACATTGAGAAACATGTGTAAAGTCTTTGGGTCTGACAACTTTTTTTATTTTATGTGCCTGTGCTATTAACCTTTATTGGGGTCTTTTCTGACCCCAGGTGCAAATAATGTTTTGCAACACTCTGAAGTTTATTCACATGAACCTTTCCTTTTAGATATGCTATTTATAGCCAGTTTTACATATGTTGTAAACTTTTCAGTTTTTTAAGTTTTCTTGGATTGAAGTATTTTTTCCGGTTGGGGTCAGAAATGCTCCCAAATAGATTTCACGTTACAAGTCTAAATTATAAGAAAAAATGTAAAAACCTGTCAATTTCCGTTTTATAATGTTATGATGCTGTTTCTGAAAAATCTGGCATAATTGTCTACTACGAATTAGTAGCTTTGTATCATTCTCATGCTGGTGGTAGACACCCATGTACATAAGGATATGATGAATGTTTTTCTGGAAATATTATTCTTAGTTGGTTTTTTTGAAAGAAATTATGAAAATGAAGCAAATAGCATCATTTTCATAATTAATAATTTCAAATAGCATCCGTGCATGAAATACAGGTAAACTACTAGTGAAAGGTGTAGGGTCAAATCTGACTCCAAACAGAGTCCACGTAAGTTCTGGAAAAACAGAGTCGAAGGGATAATAAATTAGTTTTAAAAGTGCAAATATTGCAATTGGCGTTCTTGATTGATTGATTGATTTTTCTGTGTTTTCCGGGCGCGTCAACTGCTTAGGTCATTAGTCCCGTGAGTGTAGTGCATGTTTTTTTCTCGGGAGATGGCGTTGATCTTCCCGCTGGATGGCGAGATCCGGCGCCGACCTACCGTCGGCTAGTGGGGTTTCCCCTAACCAGGACTCTCCCACCAGCGGGGGGCGCCGCCCCAGCCAGGACAAGCTCTAAGCTCCCGACTGGTCTCCCGGAATATGTGATAGTGTGGTGCATGTTAGTGTAAGTGTGTGTGTGTGTAAGGGGAAAGGATAGGACAAGGAAGAGGAAGGACAGAGATCGCGCACGGTCCGTGGCCCGTTTGGTAGGGTACTGCTCCGGCATTCGCCTGGTGTTGATCGGAGAAACCACGGAAAACTACCGATCAGAGCAGCCGGCCGCTAGAATTCTCCTCCAGACAGCAGCTGAATTCGACCTAGCTGGAAAGCTAGTGTTGAAAATCTGCCACCGTCAGGACTCGAACCTAGGACCTCCGGTTAGAGGCGCTGCAGTGACATCAGTTGATGCACTGAGCTACCGCTACCGGTCAATTGGCGTTCTTATTAGCTTCGAAGCCGCTCACCTTCTCGGCGAAGCGCGCGTACTTCCCCTCCTCGGTGACGCAGTCGGAGGCGCAGCGCTTGAGGTGCGCCATGAGGTACTTGCGCACCAGCTTGTTGGGCGGCAGGATGACGGAGCAGGCGAGCGACAGCAGCGCCCAGTGGCGCAGGTTCACCCGCGAGTTGGGGTCCGGGTGGTCCGTCGTCTGCTTCACCAGCTGCAGGTACAGCTCGTTGAGCAGCGCCTCCTTGCGCATGCAGCGCTCCATCACCACCTGCATCTGGCGCACGTGCTCGTCCTCCACGCTGCGCACCGCGTCGCCTGCAACGCACGCAGCCACTCAGCTGAGACCTCACCGCTCAGACCCCAACGGCTCAGACCTCACGGCTCAGACCTCACGGCTCAGACCTCACGGCTCAGACCTCACGGCTCAGACCTCACGGCTCAGACCTCACGGCTCAGACCTCACGGCTCAGACCTCACGGCTCAGACCTCACGGCTCAGACCCCACAGCTCAGACCTCACCGCTCAGACCTCACGGCTCAGACCTCACGGCTCAGACCTCACCGCTCAGACCTCACCGCTCAGACCTCACCGCTCAGACCTCACCGCTCAGACCCCACCGCTCAGACCTCATAGCTCAGACCTCATAGCTCAGACCTCATAGCTCAGACCTCATAGCTCAGACCTCACGGCTCAGACCTCACGGCTCAGACCTCACGGCTCAGACCTCACGGCTCAGACCTCACGGCTCAGACCTCACGGCTCAGACCTCACGGCTCAGACCTCACGGCTCAGACCTCACGGCTCAGACCCCACAGCTCAGACCTCACCGCTCAGACCTCACGGCTCAGACCTCACGGCTCAGACCTCACCGCTCAGACCTCACCGCTCAGACCTCACCGCTCAGACCTCACCGCTCAGACCCCACCGCTCAGACCTCATAGCTCAGACCTCATAGCTCAGACCTCATAGCTCAGACCTCATAGCTCAGACCTCACGGCTCAGACCTCACGGATCAGACCTCACGGCTCACGTCTCAGCTCTCGGCCCGGGCTGCCGTTCGCGGCGCTCAAACGCCTCGTGGCCACGCAAAATTGATCCCATAGTTTGCCGAACGGATTCATCTGTTTTGATTGTTTGTTTGTTTGTTTGTTTGTTTGTTTGTTTCAGGACGGTTCAACTACTAAGGTCATTAGTTCCGAAAGTGTAAGCGCATGGGAGGTGCCAACGATTTTCCTATGCTGTATGGTGAGACTGGTGCCGACAAGCTCTAAGCTCCCGAAATGTGTGGTAGTGAAGTGTACGTAAATGTAATGAGAATGTGGAAATAAGATGCGAGAATAGGACAAGGAAGAGGAAGAAAAGATAACCTGTGGTCTGTAGCCTGTTTGTTAGAGAACGACTCTGGCATTCGCCTGGTGTCCATCAGAGAAACCACGGAAAACCACTGATTCGGGCAGCTAACCGCTAGAATTCTTCATCAGACAGCGGCCCAATTCCACCTAGCTATGTAGCTAGTCTATGAGCCTGGAAAACAATTTAATTATTAACACCGGCTCTCAAAGCTTACGTTGTTTTATCAAATTATAATCCATCTGATTGTATCCATGCTTCGTAGTTATACTGTTGTAATTGCTTAGATATATCCGTATTGATTAAGTTCTCCGAAGTTCAACAAAAGAAGACAGAGGAAGCGGTTTCGCTTCATCCCGCAAAATAAATTCACATGCACTAAATAAGACATTTTACAAAAAACTTTCAAATATTAGTAATGCACAAGCTGAACGTAATAATTAAAGTGAAAAATAAAATTGTTTTCTTTGATATTTGATTACGCAAAGCATTTAGTAATGAAATACAATCCAGGCGGGGCGGCTGTAATTAATCATGGAGCGAACGTATTCCGCAATATCGAAGTGGGAGGAGTGCGATCGGAAAGTATTTCTCTAAAAACAAAATTTTTAATCGCCCCATTTTAATTTTGTTCTATGCGGTCATAACAAAATTTAAAAAAATGAACGGTACTGTATTTTAAACATCGGAAATGTATTATGACTTCTAAAAGACCTTTAATTATTGAGGAAAGTTAATTGACCTCACAATTATGTACTATTATTTCTGGTTGTTTTTATCCGGTTCCGTACACGGCATTTTTTATGCTTTTCCCCGCTTCCGTTACTTCATGAGAGTTAAAGTACCATTTTTATCCACATGGAGCACTCTCACTGCACTTTAATAGGCAATCCGAACACGCTCTTCAAGACGTTTCTTCAAACAGATTAAAAGTGATCATTTACTCCAAAGCGGCTCATACCAAACACGTAGGAGCGAAGTTTTGTATATACTCGTGCACCTGAATTTTGTATGAATTAGTTATTTCCTTACTCCTCATTACAATTCATGAACAGTAACACTTTGGAACCTTGAAGTTATTGCATCTGCAAGGAATTTTATAAGAGATTCTACAGACCAATTTCAGTCTTTAAGAACTTTCGATCCACTTGATCTCTTCCACTTACGACCCTGCCTCCAGAAAAACTTTCTCGAGTCTCATCAAATCACCATTTTCTTTAAAAAATATAAAATATAGAAGGATTACCAATCTAGCATAAATGAAACAAAAAAACTTTACACACTTTCGAAAACATATTTGGACTCCACAAAGAATCTTTTTCAAAATTAACTACTTCTCTCTTTTAGAAAAATATCTACCATGAAAAAAAGAACGAAACAGAATTTTTCCCCACATTTTTTAAACTGAGTTTTATATTTTACACGAATTTCCTAATGAACTGAATTTGAGTTTTACATACAAAATTAATATAAATAACTAATACTTTATATAATAATATATAAAGTAATTTATTTTTAAATAGTGAAAAATCACAAGTACGAAGAATAAACTAAGAGACTATCGCGAAGATGTAAGCAATAGAAGAGTGTGGAGGAAAAACTAGACAAACGCCAATTTCAAAAAAATTGGGATTTTCACTTCAATTCACTAAATGGTGAAATATTCCGATTATTTAAAAGACCCGGTTTTGGTCTTAAGTGAAACAAGGGAACACGTGTAAACAACGGCGTGTAAGCTACGTGTCTAAAATGCAGCCTCTGTCCGAATGGAGACCTAGGACGTCCCGGTCAGAGGCACTGCAGTGACATCAGTTGATGCCCTGAGCCACGTAAGCCGGTGCGTCTGGAGAAGGTAAATATTCTTGTAATACGACTAGGGGGCCGATTTCTAAGAGTTTGCATATTTTTGTCCTTAGCTTCAGTGCATAGCTAAGTGAAATTTCTTGACATTTGGTTTGAATATGATACATAGATTAATATGTTGGTGCATATTTGGCCGATTTTTCCTGATGGTGCATATTTTGTAATTAAAGGGCGCATATTTAGCGTATTTTGTTAAAATAGAGACTTACTTATAAAACGTTTCATTTTTCATAGAATTTATTTATTTGTGATCGTTCATTGATTCGAAAGAGCTTGTCACAGTTTGCGTTGTTCTTTGTTTTATATAGGTGATAAAATGCTTGCGCAAATGTAGAATATTTTTCGATAACACAGTTTTTAAACCGGTCAGAAGAAATTCAACAAGACTTACAATGTTCTTCACTAAGATGAATACTTACTTTAGTTATTTCTCACGCGAAGTACGGTATATTACATTATGTTTGCACAAAAATATATCTTTTCATTCAAAGTATGCACCTCCTGAATTTTATCAAGAAAGGTTTGAAAAGGAAATGAAATATTGTTAATTTTAATTGCATATTAAAGTGCATATTTGAGCATTTTAAAGTCATAAATACCTTTTTTGTATACCAGCATTATAAACGACCTTTACTGTTGCAAGAAATCTTTCATAATCGAGCATTTTACGGCACAAATGATGACGTTTTAGATTTTACGGCATGAATGATTGCGTCATCACACATTTAGTTAATCGCAGCCAGAGAATCGTGGGGAGGTAGAGATAAACGGAACGGCCGACCACCGGTTTTCGCACGGATGTCAAATACTCACGTCATTGTTTCGTAAAATTAAGTTTGATTCTCTTATAAATGTATAATGCTGTTATACAAAAAATAGCGTGTGCAATTCGTTTATAATGATGCTTTATTGCATTCGTACAAATATGAAAACTCGCTCCTGGCGTCGCTCGTGTTCAAAATATGTATTCACGCAATAAAGCTTAACATTATACACTAATTGCATAAACTACTATTAAAAGCATATTTCAAGATATTTTAGAGCATACAAATGCTCCCCCTAAAAATGCCGATCCAAGTGTAGGGAGGTGCTCACCGTTCTGTCCGAGGCCGGCGTAAGTGAGGATGAGCTGGAACACCTGCAGCGCCGTCTGCTCCTCGGGCTCGGGCAGGCGGCTGAGGCTCTGCGGCACGGGCTGGCGGCTGAAGGCCCAGAAGGCGTACGGGAAGCCCTTGTAGGTCTCGCCGTGCTCGGGCGAGGCGCCGTGCTCCTGGCGCAGCTTCTCCAGCCGGTGCTTGCTCAACCTGCGCACACCACCTCCACTCGCACCCCTCCTCCAAACACGTCGCTCACGCTCACTTAACCTTTGCACTCTGCTTGGGGTCTTTTCTGACCCCGGGGGCAAATCATGGTTTGCAACACACTGAAAATTATTTCCATGAACGTCTCCTCTTAGACATGCTATTTATGTCCAATTTTTACATGTGTTGTAAACTTTTCAGTATTTTAAAGTTTTTTTTTCTTTCTTTTTTTAAAATAATTTGATTTGTATGCCTTTGGGGTCAGGAATTCCACATTTCACGTGTAAATTACAAAAAGAACTATTCTTAAAACGTATCCACTTCCATTTTGTAGAATTATGTTGCGGTTTCTGAGTGATAATTTGGGGTATTTGTCTTTTACGATTTGATAGCACCGTTTCAAACATTCTCATACTCATAAGATAGACACTTATGTATAGTTAGGAGGATAAGCTAGATTGTTTTTTCCGTAACTAACATTCTTTATTTAGTGCCCTGCAGTAAATAAATGTAATCACTTTCTCAATAATATCAAAAATTATCCGTGCATCAAATGCTTGTAAATTATTGTGTAAAACGTTTGGAGTCAAAAAGACTCCAGAATCCACGTAAATATTGTACAAATAGAATCGATGGGTTAAAGTGAAAAGAGAAGCTTTAAATTGTAGCCGCTGTTAAGGGAAACTGGAAATAGTTTTTGAAGACAGAAGAAATAAATCAATTCAATTAATCGAAACTGTTTTGTCGAAAAAGAAATATTCCCTTAAATAAAATGTTTAAAAAATTAAAATTCGAATTTTGTGTAAGGGGATAAGGAATTATTTTGCAGTCAAAAAATTGGTTTCTTTTATTTTGTTTTCCATACATCTCCAAATTTTTTTTTCTTTAAAATTGCGTTTGAATTAAGTTGATATCACTCTTACAAATAATTTATATTTTATTTTTTAACTGTGAAATCTTTCTTTCATTGGGATTACGTGGTGGCTTCAATACTTTTAAATATTGTTACATAATGCAGCGCATAAATACTGAAAGATTTAAGACATGCAGAAAGTAAATTTAAAACAATGTCGTGAAGATAACCAACATTAAAAATTTGTTAAAAGGAAGTTGTTAATGGAAAATGATTATTCTAATAAGGCAAGTTATTGAGATGGCGAGTTCTGCGGGTTACAACTTTAAAGCCCACTTCCCAAAAGTTGATATATTTAATATTAAATGTACCTTTTTCCAATTTACATTTGTAATATGAAACATTTTTTTAGTTGTTAATAAAAGTCTCCTACATGTATTGAAACAATTATTTTTTTCTGGTTACCTATATACAGAACTTGGCAAAACTATTTATTAGAAAACGGGTAAAAAAATTGAAAAAGTGATATATCTGCAACCAGTAAAAATTGCACAAGCTTAACTTCCATAGATTCTCAGAATTATTCTCAAACATTTAACATTGCTAAGATAGGGCATTATGTATCCTCTCAAAACAGCATAAACTGAAAATTATACATTTGTAATTTGTTCTTATGAAAATATTGATAAAAAATAAAGGAGAGGCGAAGGCGTGTTCTGGAGGAAAACGATTCCAGCATCAGCAAATACTAAGGGGCAACTGCTTCACTACTACAAGGGTCACTCCTTATCAATAGTTGATAGTTTTAAAACAACCTCGCTGGTAGCTGAAGGTATCTAACATATCGAATGCACAATAGCTCTGTTGACACAAAGTTACTAGAAATGTTGAAATTCTTTTGAACTCTAGAACTGCACACTGGGTCTATTGAACCCCAAGATCATTTCAAATTCACACCGAGTGGAAATTTCTGACGACAGTCGCATAACACTTTACCTAAATTTGCGTTATACGTTAGCTTACATTCATACTACTTAGAGTCTCAGTGGTGGCAATACTTCGTCGGGATAAAAGCTAATTCGTCAGTGGTGCACCTAGGGTCTACTGGAACACAGTTTGTAGTTTCTGATAGTTCAGCACGCAAATAATAAAATATAACTAGTACTATAATGCTTTCCTATAACGCTTATCTGATGTGACAATGAAAATTCACAACACTTTCGTTTCCTCTGCTTTGGTGATGGATGTGATTTGTAATCATCCTGTTAAAACCTGAAGAAAGAATCTACATTACAAATACTATAAATTTTACTTTTTAAGTTCCAGTTTTTTTTTCTTGTTTGCACGCATTCTTAAATGAAAATAAAATACAATAACACACTTGAGAATCATATTCAATTCTTTTGAAACAATAAAAAGCTTTGGGGTCCGTGAGACCCCAGTGAACAGTTAATGTAACAACAAATTAAGTGTGCAGTTGCAGGTTCCGAAAAGGACATTCTGCGCCGCGCGTCGCGGGCGTGGGTGGCTCACCTGCGCAGCGTGTTGCGCAGAAAGCCGCCTCCTGTGTCCTGCGGCTTGCGCAGCAGGTCGCTGTCCACCAGCGAGCGCCGGCAGTTGATGAGGTTCGAGTACAGCCTGATGCGGTCCTCGTTTGTGATCGCCTTCACCTGCGGGCAACCACGCCTCCATAGATAGCTGCCCTCTCATTCATTTGCTCACTCATTTGTTTTGTTAGGATACACCTCTACATCTAGAATTCTCAAGAAAATCTCACTTCAATTGGAATCAATTCTCTAAAATTGATAAGTTTTCGAACCTCTCAAGGAATTAAAAATAACAAAAAATTGTTCACCATCTGATACGGTTATATCTAACCGTCAAAATATTGACAAAACTTATTTATTGATATTACCCTTTTAATATTGCAAATAGTGTCATTAGAAAATACGTAATACGATGTATATATAATATAAAATATATAGAGGTACGTAATTACATACCTGTATACAGTTGTATATGCACGAAATTACGCAAAATGGGACAAAAAATTTGTATTTTAAGTTTTTGAACATGGCGCACCAATCAGAAAGTCTTAAAACAACTCCAGAAGATAGCGAGATTTTTGGCAACATTTGATTTTCTCGTGCACCGGCAGAACAAAAACTTTCTTTTAAAAAATTCCAAAATTTACAAGTTTGAATTTTGCGGCCAATAAGTTTTTAAAATTATTTTTGAAAAATTTAGTAAATTTCACAAAAAGAAGCCATATTTTCCGTGGAAATTCGTGCAGCCAATTCAATGAAAAAAATGAAATTTTATTTTCAATTTCAAGTGGGGACACTTTACTATTATATCCGGCTAGAGGCTTTATTTACCAACGCAAAAACAATGTTAGATAATTTTTTATATTCGGTTAATAATAAATTTGATTCGAAAACATACGATTGCGATTGATACGAAATTATTTACAATTACGATTTACATGAATAATTTTAATGATTCTGTAAAAAATGTTGACTTTAGAATAACATATGAGAATAATATATTGAGGCCAACAAAATCCATATGAAGCATCTTAAAATAATATTTTGATAGTATTCAATTTTAGAGTGAAAATAGAAACAAATAAATTGAAAAAAACATTTAACTTTGGAAATTTTATTTCAATTATGCGTATGTTATTGAGAAAAGGCATATCCCATTAGTCTGCCACTCTTAATCTTAGTTTCTTCTCTATTCTTGCAAGGGCTTAAAAAAATCTATGATCGAGTACTTATTCCTTTTTCCTCTTCACTAGTTTTCCACTTTCCAGTCACGAGCAAAATCGTTTCATTCAAAAGGTTCCAAGCGTTAGTTGTTCAATTTTAAGCACTGGTGTTATGTGTTAATGATGTAATCGAGGCTTCTTCCATTCGTTCGAGTGAACTCAGCTTGTAAACTTTTTGTTATGGCTGTTTTTTACCGCGAAATCTCCGTCTTTGATTATACCGAAATCGGCCAAACCGGCAATGGCGCTGATGTATGAAGAATTGTTCATACTGTAAGTATGAAGAATTACATACTTACAACGGCTGTCAAAACAATTTCTGAGCGAAAAAATCGAATAGGCTACTGAGTAATTCTGTGAAGAACATTTACAGCATCTCGTAAACATTATTTTAAGCAAGTACTGTTAAAAATGATATTAAAACCGATGAAATCAGCTAAAAATTCATTAAAATGACGGAAAAGGTAAAAAATGACTAGTCGAAATCGACAAAAAATGCAAAATAATTACCTATAAAAACTGGGTAATTTCCTTTTGTTAAAACATAAAATGGATTTCTAAACTAAATGGCACTGTTCTAAAGTGAAAAAAATGACATTTCATTAAAATCCGCTCCCTAATAATAACTACTGCCTGTAACAGCACGCAAAAGCAGCGCTGGACTGGCGGTGTCCAGGAGTAGAAAGCCGCTACCTTTCGCACGGGCGCCTCGCTCTCCGTGATCCAGCCGGCCAGCGCGGGGCAGTAGCTGACGATCAGCGACCCGATCTCGTTCTTCTGCGGCGTCTCGAACACGAAGCACTTGTGGCTGTTGTCTGGCTGCTGGCGCATCAGATTCACCGTGATGAACGAGTCGCTGGGATCCAAGAAAATCGATTCCACGTCCTGATACCTGTATTCGTATAACACGAACTTGTCGTCAGGCTTGATTAGCATCAGTCCGTCGCAGTTGACGCCCAAAATGAGGCTGTTACCTGTCGGAAGAAAAATAATTGCATTAGGGATCGGGTATATTATTTTAAGGCATCAAAAATAGGCACAAAAGTCCTCTAAAACCTGGGCCTTAAAATTTAGTTCATAATGATCAATAATGACTACTAAACAACTAGCACTACAAGCTAATCGATAGCAATACAAGCATTTGATAAATCATTTTAAATTAATTATTTCTTGAATCATATAATTATTTATTTAAGCGTATGAGACGAATATTCAGAAAGATGACACAATGGCCGTTCATAACAAATTTTATGACAATACAAGAATTATATGTAATTATTAATTACGTTAGAAATAAATGCAAAAAGTTCTAGGGATCATTACAAATATTAAAATAGTATAATCGCAAAATATTCTTCCAAAAGGTAATGTTGCATTAGATCCCTAGGCAAACAGACTAACATGATGCACTATAACTCCTGTTCTTACCACATGGGCTTGTTGACCTGTCTTTCACCGTAACGCCCTAAGATTGCGAAATATACGTGAATAGCGTGTATGACGTCGCTTACCGTACGACCAGTAGCCGCGGTAGGTCACGTGGAACATGGTGGTGCCGTAGAGCGGGTACTGCATCACGCAGGAGAGGTAGAGCACCTTGGCCGCCAATTCGCTGCGGCTGGCGCCATATTGACGATGCGCTTGCGAGATGATGGGCACCTGCGGACCACCAGTTAATTGCCTCATTAAAAAAACGGGTGGAAAGAAAGAACACTTACTTCAATGAATTAGTTTGGAAGCAATAGAAGTTTGCTCAAAAAGTGTCATACGATTGTTTTTAGAACAGTAATTAAAATTTTAAAAAGATAAGGGACCGTCCATAAAGTACGTGAGGCGATTTTGGAGAATTTTCGACTCCCCCTCCCCCCTGGTAAGATGTAATGAGATTTGGTTCGATCCTCTCCCCCTTCTAATCTTACGTGAGAGTTTTCAAAATGCGTATTTTTAATGTAAATTCGTTAATTTGTGATTGATTGCATTGGGATTTATTTTAAAAACACGAATTTGCTTAATTATATTTATTTAAGACTAGATATGACTAGTATTTAGAATATAGTGACAGAATTACAACGAATATTATTGCACTTCCAAAAACGCTCAGTAATTTTTCTATAAAATTTCTGTAAAAATGCAGATAATGAGATTTATCTCATTAATGACAAAAAGTTTGGTAAATTTTGTTAGATTATTTTTCTCAGTATGCTATGTCACTTATTTTAGCATTCAAATAACCGCGAAAAAAAATTGAACAAGTTTTACTTAAATTGTCTCAGTTTTCTTGCAATTTAGCACTGTTTTTAGCGAGAAAATTTCATGATATTTGCCCAAACCCCTCCTCTCCCCCACGTAAGAGTAGGTGAGATTCGCTTGACCCCCTCCCCCCTAAAGACCTCACATAATTTATGGATGAACCCTAACTTGATATGAAATATACGAGTTTGTCAGAACGGTAATGGAAGCTCAGGCACATTGTTCATTCGTCAACATTAATATTGCAGTGTTCAGATTAATGGGAAGTACTTGAAAATAATGCCGAGTTCATTCTAAATTAGGGATGTTGTCCATATGCACGCTTGCTGTACACCTTTACTTTTAAACAAAACTTTTTCGTATGTCTGTAGATTAACAATTGCCTGATTTATGGTGGAATAACATGGGTGAGTTACTCCGGCGCGCCGATTCTTGCTCATTCTGCGCAACACCAGTTTGCGTCACGAACCACGTGGCTACAGTACGGGCACTTTGAAAAGCCAAACCAGACGCTGGCCGCCATGTTACATGGAGAGCGAGAAGTGCAGAGTAACATTTCGAAAGTGGTACAAAGTGGCTATTTTCTACAGCAGTCAACCAAAAATAACACGATGAAGGTGTACAAAATGCAATATTTTAAAAAAAAAGCTTTATAAATATTTCAATGCCTTGTAACGAGACGATGATTTTGGTATCTAGCAGCATTTAAAATTCCCACTAATATTGTGATGCAAACTGGTGTCTGAAGCTCATTGGCGCATGTCCGATATGATGCCCTCCCCCTGGCCTAATTTTTGTCATATATTAAGAGTCCTCTTAATTGGACTCTGTCAATTCTATAATTAGCTTTGAATCTTATTTACTAATATATGTGATTTATATTTTTCAGATATAACCCGACCAAGCGGAGTGTAGAACTGGCGGTGAGGGCAGCACAAAGCGCCATAGAGGCGCCACTGCGCCGCTCGTGTAAATACATCCATTTAAAGTACCAATGCTTTTCCATCAGCAGCGCTACTCGGAAGCGCTGTTGAGTGGCTCCGTGCTTTATTCTAAGTTGTACGCACCCACTGCTCGTCCAGGCGCGTGCGGCTGATGCGCGCCGGCAGGTAGCTGTCGACGTCCGTGTAGAAGTCGAGGCGGTTGTTGTCCTTGGGGTCGCCCAGCGCCACCTGCGCCTGCAGCCCCGCCAGCTGCAGCGCCACCTTCTCGCTCACCGGGAAGTCATCGCACTACGAACATCCACAGTGGGTCCTTTTTAGCAACTACACAACACAAAATCTATATATTTAAAAAAATAAGGTATTCTGCCATGGCTTCGTTTAGAGCTTCTACTGAACCGATTGTTGTATTTTTTCTTTTAAATGAAAGAATATGATCCCTATATGTGTTATCAGATATTGTTTGTGTTGATTCACCAACATTTGTGGTGTAAATTAATTAATTAAATCATTCTTTAATAGTACGCTTATCAATAGTCAATTGTTTTCTTTCAAAGGGTGGCAGTTTCAAAATCGATATACATGAGTCCATAGATGTGAGTCCATGTTGCATTATGTTTTGTTTTGATTGTTGAAATTTGTTTACAATACGTCACGGTTTTGTTTCAGTGTAATAATTGCATTGTGGTGTTGACAGTTTGCATGTATTTTCTTCTGTGGTGTATTTTGTACAGAACATTCGCACTGTGGGTTTTGCTCGGTTTTACTTTAGTGAAGTTGTTTACAGGTTATGTCGAATTGCGAATCGTCGTCCACGCGCCCCAAAAGACGCAAACGTACATTAACTGGACGCAGGGAAAGAGAAAGTCAGCGTAGGTGTCGTGATAGTGAGGTCATTTCATTTTCTATTGGGTCATTGTCTATGAAATGTCAGTTTTGTTCTGCTTTGTACTTTCCATGTGCGAGAAATTCTGCAAACGATTTACTCCGTGTTGCTTAAATGTGAAAATAAGTATACATTCGAGCAATATGCCAGAAGAAATCAAACAGTTGTTTATAGGAGATGACACATCAAAAAACTTAAGAAATAATATCCTTCAGTATAATAGTGCTATATCTTTTGTGCCGATATTGCATTGCCACCTGGTGTTCATGGGCCATACGTGTTCAAAATTTTGGGAACTCATCACAGAATATCTTCATTATACCCTCAAGATCCAAACAATGCAATATATTGTAAACATTATTCTGGGTGCAGTATTTTACATTTATCTCAGATCTCACCGTCAAATTTTGACGGGTTTTGACTAGTCTATTCTAAAAACATGGACAAATTAAAATTCCAAACATTCTAAAAGCTATTCTAAATTTGTTCGAGTTGTGTGAACTCGTGGGAAAGAGACAATTGAGGGATGTAGCGTCGGTTTCCATGAACGCAATATTGTTAGAGACTGGCGCGAGTTCACTAGAGAATGGACACCTGAATGTACGCCGAGAATATTAACGTGACTTTTAAAATCCAATTAGCGACTTCACGATATTGGACGTTCAGCGAAATATTGGGGGACGTACTTCAGAAAAGTAAACGATGGTTCCGTAGTAAGGATCTGCGGAGCGAAAAAGGTTACATTAGCCCATTGATTCCGGTTACATGAATTCACGAATAATATATTTACTTTGTGTTGGACTTAAAGTGTTTTTATTTCAACCACCTCAAGTGAGAGGCCAACAGAAAGTATTGCCACTCACACGTTTGGTAAGTGGCAATACAGTTGCAGATGAATTAGTATTGGCGGTACAAACGATCCAAGGCCCTCATGTGTGCATACGCTGTTACGGGAACATTGAATTCAGTAGATTCGTAACAAGATCAATAATGGCAAGGAACTCCATTCGTTACAAAGGAAAAAGTATCGATACAAAACACTGATGTCAAAAATCAGTTTTCTATGACTCTAATCACATCTAAGAAGTATTAGATACACCGAAAGAATAGTTCGGTTTCTTTTCTGTGAATCCTCATTCAGCACTGTCTCTTAAATGCAGAAATACATTATTAATGGTAACAATTTAAAATAAAAATTGAAGTAATATTTTTGAACGAATAAGAATTAAAATGGTATAATTGTTTTAAAATTTCAAAATTTTAATCATTCATTCAACAATAAATTTATTAACTTGAACTCTTTTAGCATTTTTGTGTTTCCTAAAATGTGAAAATTGTTTGCTCCACTTGTGTCCTTTAAAGAGAGACGAGAAAAAAGACGGGCGGCAGAAAATTGAAAACAAGGGAGAAGAAAAACAATTTATAAGCACTTAAAGAGAATTGAGCAAACAATTTATAAGCAGTTAAAGAAAGATTCTTTTCAATTTTTAGCTTGCAAGTTCAGTGCGGAAAAAAGATTCATACGGTTGATAAATGATGATGTAATTAATCGAATATAGGAATTTTTTCATGGAGCTTTGACTTAAAAAGTTGATTGGCTGGAGCATTCCGACACAAATATCAAAAGAATATAACCAAAAGAATGAATGCAGAGATATGTTAAATTCCTGAATATTATTGACTAAGTGTCTCGATAATATGATTTGCATTTTTGGCCATCGAAGGTTTTTGTTACGAATAAAGTTAAGTTTACCAGATGCAATTTAAATTTTCACTGATAAAAAAGCAATGAAAATGCTATAAGCACAGTCACAGTCATAGGAGAATAAAGATCGTCGTCATTGCCAACATTTTTATTTATTACATCATTCGCAAGTTTCGAGAATCGCAGTCCATGTCAAGCCTCTACACAGCAGATACCTGATGAGGCTAAGCCATTGAAAACTGCGATATCACAATTTATTAGCAATGCCTCCCTCCTTCTATTATTTTATTTTATTGAATGTGTGTTTTTGACATTTTGGGTTGATTGTCCAATTTAAGGGGAGACCCTTAGCTAGCCGACAAGTCTGGATCCAATTTCATTCCCACCCTGGGGGGGCTTGGGGGTAAGAGCATATGGCAAACATGAGGTATTCCCTTCACCGTAACTAGCAAACTCCGCCTGCCTGACCTTTTCTTCGTCACACAGCTATAAAAACACACGATTCTAAAGGAAAGCTACAACTATGTTTTAGCCTCGACCGAGGATCGAAGCAGAGACCTTCTATTAAATCTAACGTATTATTCTTTCCTTAACTAACTTGCTTATTACCTATTAACTGCCCGGTTGCCGATATGATAATTTAGCTAGCTCTATTATATTTTTAGATCAATTCTACCTCAGTGTTGTTTCCGTGTAGGTTCGTGTAGGTTTGAACATTCATCAATCTACAAGATTTCGGCGGACCACGTCTAAAGTTGTAAATTAGTATTGGGAACTATTATTCATACCGAAG
The DNA here is from genome assembly GCA_011170035.1 of Teleogryllus occipitalis. Classification (NCBI taxonomy): domain Eukaryota; kingdom Metazoa; phylum Arthropoda; class Insecta; order Orthoptera; family Gryllidae; genus Teleogryllus; species Teleogryllus occipitalis. Next base: position 105,889 of record BLKR01000447.1, read on the forward strand.
AAGAAACATTATTCGAAAGTTATAACGCGCAAGAACACTGATGAGTTGTTGACATCTGCTCAGGATGCTATTGTTGTTCAACATTGATCAAAATACGTATTATAAATGATAAAAATTTTAATAACAAATCAAATTTACATCATTTAATAATAATAATAATAATAATAATAGTAATCATTCATTCGACTCAAATGCATTTGTTAATTGACTGCGTTAATAATTGTTTGTGTTACTTTTTATCAAAATTAACCAAATCTGGGGCACTGTACATTTATAATTCAGTCTTTGAAACATTTTACTATTCCATTTTGTTGCTTGTTGTGCATTTGACTGAAATACCTCCTAGTCCATTGGTACAGCTTCATCACATACTCCTTCCACGGACCAGATGTATTTCGTCGTCCACACTCGAAATACGAATTTAATTTCTAATTTTAACTTTAGAATTAAGTTCTCAAATGTCTAAACTTCTCGAAATTTCTATCACATCCTGTTAACCTTCCCTCCTGTCACCTTCCCGGTTTAACATTAAAATTCCACACAAAAAACAACAATGCCCGGGGTTAATTACGAGATCCCCGATACCTTGCCTGTTCTCTTTGATCTTCTAATAACAGTACCCGTTCGGTACATTACTTTTTTATAACGCGAGATGTATTTTAAATACGTTTCTTCGTGATCAGTTCTATGCCACTTATCACTTGTTACTCAACTTCTACTCTACCATTACCTAGCCTCATCAGCTATCCTTTTGTTACATTGTTCATATTAAAGCACAGGATTTGAATCATCGTGTCCTCACGTTTCACAAATATACTGAAGTATTTCTTTGTTTATTAATTCCTAATACTCTTCTATATCGTCCTCAAGGTGGTTTTCATTTTCATTTTAATCGCCGTATTACCACCATGGCTCCTTGTTTCGTTTTTTAAATTTATATATCTTTTCTTATAATCACGATGAGCTGTATTGATAGCCAACTATTTTGGCTATCAATGACAACCTTTTATTCTCATATTGAATTGCCAGCAACACATCATCAATAACCACAATCATTAATGTAATATGTTGTACAAGTTTTGGCATGAAATAAAAATTTAGTAATGGTTCAATATTTGAATGATCCGTCGCCGTCTACGTTTGAATTTTTTCATGAACAGTAGGCAAGGAGTAAAAAATAGAATGAACTATTAAGTGAAAAAGTTCAGAAAAGCAATTCTGCATTAGTCTACACAGATTATGAAAAAGAAGCGCTTATAAAAATAAATGATTATATAACTTACTCGTCGTGACCAGTTATTGACAACGAATGCATTATTGAGTTGACCCCTCTTTATTTCATCTCTTTGGTTCATCGGGAGTTGTGAAAAAAAAGTGCCAAACCGCTCCACAGCTGTTCATTGGCGCGATGTGTTGGGGCGCCACGGTCGATAAGCAATGGTTTCAAAGCTGCGAGCCGGAAACAGGAAGAGGGACAGGGGCGGAATTCGGAGATGAAGGGATAAAATTCCGCACAGACGGCATGAAGAGATCGGGGAGCGGCGGCGGGGCGGGTGAGGGGCGGCAGTGTGGGCAGGGGGCGGGGCTGGGAGCGCCGGTGTGGACAGGGGCGGTGCCAGCCATGGGGGCGGCGGTATAGGCGGTTTGGGGGGCAGGGGGGAACGGTGGGGGCGGGGAGCGAGGCCAGGGGCGCCGGTGTGGGCGGGGTCGGGAGCGGCGGTGTGGGCGGGGACGGCAGGGGCAGGGCGGTGGCGGCATGGGCGGGGTCGAGCTGGGAGCGGCGGGGGTAGGGGCGGCGGCGGTGGGGCGGTGTGGGCTGTGGCGGTGGTTGCGGGGGGGACGGCGGTGTGGGCGGTCAGGTTGCGGGGGGGACGGCGGTGTGGGCGGGGCGGGGTCAGGGGGCGGGGGCGGCTGCGAGCGCGGGGCGCAGGCGTGGGTCCAACGCCGACGCGCTAATTGATTAACACGGCGCGGCGACGAGCGGCGCTTGCCCGTGAAACTGAACGCGGCGAAAAGGAGATCACCGGCGGAGATTACTCGGCCAGGGGCGGCGTCCGGCGCCGCGCGGCGGGGCGGAAGGGCGGCGGAAGCGGCGCGGCGGAAGCGCGGAGGAGCGGCGCACGGGAGGCGGCGACACAGGGGGCGCCACACACCGCGTAGCCAGAGCGGCGTTGGAAGAGGGGAGGTTGGAGAGGGGACAGGAAAGAGGAAGCGAACAAAGATGTCACTGGCTGGAGATGGTAGAATTTATTGATTAGCGATTCCGGGCGCGTCAACTGCTGCCATTAATCCGTAAATTGCAGGTTTTTATCGCAGGAGGTTGCGGTAATGATCTTATGCTGGATAGCAAGATTCGGAGCTGACCTACCACGTTGTCTTGCGGCGTTTTCCCCCCATCAGGTATCTTCCACCAGCGGGGCACCGCCCCAGTTGGAACAAGCTCTAAGCTCCCAACAAGTGGAGTAGCGTAGTATATGATAGTGTAAGTGTGTGTAAGGGCAGAGGATAGGACAAGGAGGAGGAAGGAAAGATCGCGCGCGGTTCGTGGCCCATTTGTTAGGGTACGGCTCCGACATTCACCTGGTGTTGATCGGAGAAATCACGGATAATTACACAACAGAGCAACCGGACACTAGAATTCTCCTCCAGGCAGAGGAATCGACCCACTGTCCAGCTAGTGTCCGAAACCCTGTCACCGCACAGAGGTATGAATCATTTAAATCAATAGATTTGTGGCTAGTTCCGCCTACATTCGCCATTTAGCCCTCTGTGCATCGTCGGGATCGTAACCCTAGGACCTCCCGGTCAGAGGCACTGCCATTACTTAATGTCTTGAACTACCTTTTCCGGTACGGAGACAGGAATGGTAGAGTGGACGACGCGGCACTGGGTAAGAAAGGGTATATGAAACAGGAAGGGAGGAAGAAATCCAAAATGTGAGCATAAGAGAAAAGTGGAAACCGACGCTCGTGAGAGCTAGGGCGGAAGTGATCGAAATGTGAAGGGACGGAAGAAAACAAGAGCGGCTAATGAGATCCTGGAGAACAAAGAAGGCAATGGCGGTAATGAGCTCTGTTAAATTAGAGACCTACGATTGTTGGTAAGGTAGCGAGTAGATGACGGGTGGACGGAGCAATAGGATAGATGCGATGAGGTCGTTAATTACTCGAGGATTACAAGAGACGAAGCGAAATCGATACAGACTGGGGTTTCTAATGCAGCGTTAAGGATGAGTCAAACACGGGCGGTGCTGTGACTGGAACTGCATTGCTAAGAAATGCGTGATATGATGAAGGTAGAAAGAGCGCGAGAGAAGAGTCAGTGAAACCAGGGCGCGTGGAGAAGGTCAGTTGCAGTAGCGCGTATGAAGTCCAGCTGAATGTCCTTGTGAGGGTGGGCAGTATATACCACTCGTGTTCTATAACTCCACACGTTCCTGGCTTACCACGAGAATTCCCTGCAGGGCGGGGGTCAAGATAGTCTAGGTCGCTGTGCTCTCTGGCGGAGTGTTGTAGACGACCACCCGGACCCTGAGTCTCGCGGCGCCGCTCACGTCGTTAGCTTCAAGGTGCAGGCAGTAAGAAGGCTAAGCTTGTGGTAGTCGGGTTCGCCCGGCTCCCCGCCAGTTGGGCCTATACCGCGTCGACCTTTCGGCAGGATTGGATGAAGGATGCTTTTCGGACTAATCCGGATCCCACCAGTTCGCAGGGAAACTAGATACCATCCGTCAAGTTGCCCAGGTTCCGCCGTTACCCACGTCGATAGCTGACAGTAAGCAATGGGGAGATGGGATGGGGGTTCCGAGCCGCCTGGACCCTAGTTCAGATGGCCCCCAGTTGGGCTCTCGGATTCGTCGTGGCAGTGACTCGAAACTCTGGGCAAAGAAGAGAGAACTTGTTCCCGGTGCATGTGAGTGCCGCATTGTTTTGACTCCGGTACTAGCCTGAATAGCTGGCGGAGCGGTCCGACCTAGGCATTGTATTTGGGAGGTTACTGTGAGGGGCAACTGCGTTCTGGCGGGAGCCAGATACCAGCCCAAAGGCGTACTTGTGTCTGCGGCGGAGTGAGGATAGGGGCTAACGCCCCGGCGCCCACTACGGGGTTAATCCCCCCTGGTAAAGGATAAGTGCGTGATAGGCGCACGGTATACAAATTACCAGGAGAACTACTCCCCGGAGTGGGCACCTACGCTCTAGGTCTTACTCCGCACTCTCATCTGGTGCAAGAACATCTTCACGGTTGTATCTGAACCCCGCCAGAACGCAGTTACCCCTCTCGGGAACCTTCCCATGCAATGCCTGGGTCGGGTCGCCCTGGCTGCTCAGAGCTACTAGCTTACCAGGCCAGTACCGGAGTCGAATCAATGTGTAATCACAATGCGTCAGGACAAGTCCCTCGGTAGCGGTATGCCCCGAGTGTCGGGCCACTACCGAAGCCAAGTGCCCAACTGGGGGCCACGGGCCGATGCTCAGGGAACTCGGGACCCTCAACCCGTCTCCTCAATGCCTCTACCTTGAAATTTTCGATTGATTGATTTTTTCGTGTTTCCGGGCGCGTCAACTACTTCGGTCATTAGTCCCGTTAGTGTAGTGCATGTTTTTTCTCGGGAGATGGCGGTGATCTTCCCCCGCTGGATGGCGAGATCCGGCGCCGACCAACCGTCGGCTAGTGGGGCTTCCCCCTAACCAGGACTCTCCCACCAGCGAGGCACCGCCCCAGTCGGGACAAGCTCTAAGCTCCCGACCGGTCACCCGGAATATGTGGTAGTGTAGTGCATGTTAGTGTAAGTGTGTGTGTAAGGGGAGAGGATAGGACAAGGAAGAGGAAGGACAGATCGCGCGCGGTCCGTGGCCCGTTTGGTAGGGTACTGCTCCGGCATTCGTGTTGATCGGAGAAACCACGGAAAACTACCGATCAGAGCAGCCGGCGGCTAGAATTCTCCTCCAGACAGCAGGTGAATCGACCAAGCTGAACAGCTAGTGTCGAAAATCCTGCCGCCGTCAGGACTCGAACCTAGGACCTCCCGGTTAGAGGCGCTGCAGTGACATCAGTTGATGCACTGAGCTACCGCTACCGGTTTGAAATTTTCGACGTGAGTACCGTCGGAATGTATGCAAACTGACAGGGAGGTACTTGTTCCCAGTTAGGACTTTATCTGACCGCCCAGCTACACAGGGGATGCCGGCTAGCGAACACCACGTCCAATCCCGCACAAAGATCGGTGGCAAGCCTCACTCACTGCCTCCACCTTTAAGCTAAAGATGCGAGTGCCACCGTGAAACTTGGGGTGCAGGTGACCGCTTAAAATCCTCCACCAAGAACCAAGAATCCGCGGTCGATGGTCTCCTCCCCTGCGCGGAGTGAGGGTGAGCAGCGGGGAGGGCTAGACCCGCGCTCCGACTCCCAGGAGGGCCCAGCTGGACGACGGCGCGAGCCCTGCACTGTGCACACAAGCGCCACAAAGGGGGATGGTACGCGACGGTATCGAAAGGCTTTCGGTGGATAGCATTGCATCAGAGGGTACATGCCGTGGGGGCAGGCCCGGCCCAGGGAGGAAAGGAGTAGAAAAGTAGTAGAGAAAAAAGGAAAAAGGGAAGGAAAAAGGGAAGGAAAAAGGAAAGGAAAAAGGGAAGGAAAAAGAGAAGGAAAAAGGGAAGGAAAAAGGAAAGGAAAAAGGGAAGGAAAAAGGGAAGGAAAAAGGGAAGGAAAAAGGGAAGGAAAAAGGGAAGGAAAAAGGGAAGGAAAAAGGGAAAAAGGGAAGGAAAAAGGAAAAAGGAAAAAGGGAAGGAAAAAGGAAAGGAAAAAGGGAAGGAAAAAGGGAAGGAAAAAGGGAAGGAAAAAGGGAAGGAAAAAGGGAAGGAAAAAGGGAAGGAAAAAGGGAAGGAAAAAGGGAAGGAAAAAGGGAAGGAAAAAGGGAAGGAAAAAGGGAAGGAAAAAGGGAAGGAAAAAAGAAGAAAAAAACAAAAGTAAAGAAAGAAGGAAATAATGAAGATACCAGAGATTGACGGATGCTGGATTTCGTCGTAGAGAGAAGCATTAAAGTCGAAGAAATAGAAGAAAATATATTTGGAACACAAAAAAATACCAATACTGTCTAAATGAAATAAAAGAAAAATTTTAATTTTCGAAGGTCAGGAATGATGTGGAACGGATAAATATTCATTAATCAAGCAACTGATCAAGATACACAGACAACATCACCTGTGGTCAGAAATCATTTTAACGCTCAACGCCCCTTAAGGGGCTTGGAGACGCGTTGCGTCAAGGTGTATATGCAAAAAAAAAAAAAAAAAAAAAAAAAAAAAAAAAAAAAAAAAAAAAAAAAAAAAAAAAAAAAGTCACAAAGCGTGTTAACATATGTCACTAAATCAAAAATACGGAAAAACCTGAAATGAGTACTAAAGATTTGATATCTGCGTAATACAAAGTTTTCTTGTTTCCGACTTAAATACAATAAAAATATTTTACAAACATCTTTACAAAAAATCGAGACACATTCGATAAGCACTTTTGCCTAGTGAATTAATGCTACATTAAAAACTAGTGCTTCATTTCCGAAATTAATTATTTGCTTATGCCTAAATGAGTTTCGCACTTACGTGAAACAAATTTCGTTTCGAATTCTTCGTTTATTAAGGCTAAATGTACCGACACTAGTTCCATTTGCCGCCACCACGTGGCAACACCAAAATAAGCAAAATTTACTAGACCGATAACGTCTGAACAAATTGTCCGATTTTCGATCAGTAAACGGCTTTGGACTCCTTTTTAAAATAGAATTCACGCTACTATGCCGTTTTTTCAAAAAATATTTCCTCAAAAAAATTTAATATGATTTCTCATAGTTCCGAGAAGAAATTTAAAAAATGTGGGCTTATAGCGCAATGACGACGTGCTTCCTGAATCCAACGCCGTGTCAATCATGCAAATCGGATGAATAGGAGCGGCGTAAAGTGAAATTTCGGAAAAAGTACCTGATCCCCCCAGTTGCGTCACCCGAACCTCGACGCGGCCGAACGGCCAAACCCGGCGGCTTGCGGCTCGGGAGGAGGCATTGCTCTCAGGCAGGCAAGCCGGGCAGTCGCTTTATGGTTTCGTCCCTTTCAATCTCAATATATTTTTCTCCACTTATCAAACTAGTGATGCTGTAACACAACCAAACGGTCTCATATCATCTGTAATAGTTGTATAAAACTGTATATCTTGTTCACATATTTCCGTCTTCATACCATCAAAAAGTTATCAATCAGTGAACTTGGAGTGAGTATTCGCAACGATATTCGAGAACCACTGTCCCAGTGCCATATCGGATTTGGAAATCCCGGAACCCCTCCCCCACGGCCACTTTAGCCTAGCCCTTCGCGGCGGGCGCTGAAAGAACGCCCGCCCGGTGCCTAGAGGTTCTCACAGAGTAACAACCTGCTCCATGGTTTCACAATGGGCAAACTGAATCAGACCTGTAGAGATATTTCAAGATTTTCACCGTGAAATATAAAGATGGAGTCTCACAATTGTTATAAATCTTGGAAACTCAGTCATCGAAGTGAAGCTTCGAAGGATTATATAGTACGAGTATATACAATTTACCTTCGATTCCTCTCCATTCGCGTGATTATTATTATTATTATTATTATTATTATTATTATTATTATTATTATTATTATTAATAAAGTCTTAATGTTTCGTTCTTTTCAAATATTATATTTCTCTGCTAAGAAAGCAAAGGATAAAAGTCAGAGAACTCAGCAGGGTTGTACGATGTTTAGAAAAATAGTCTCTTAATGTAGAAATGTAAAAGTTGCCGAACTGTACAACAAAACATAATTTATCCCCCTCATAGACGGATATTCCTCTTGTGGTGTGGTGTTCCTGTGTAAGGGTTAAAGTTGTATTGCTTTCATGACAATTTAATGCATTAAAAAATTCATATATATGTCACAATACAATGATTTACACTACATCCTTTTATATTATCATTTACGTAGTTTGTATCAAAATGACGCGCCGGGAATCACTTATTCCAATCTTCAAGTTTATACAAATATAACAGAATCATTTTATATCAACATAACTTACTAAGTAAGCTGAGACATGTCACGATTCGTAATATTAGATTTTAATGTTTGTTACAGTGTTGGATTCAGGATGCATCTCGCCTGCGCGCTATTTTACCACTTCTTCAATTTTGTCCGAAAGTACGAAAACAGTTTTAAAATTTTACTTGGGAAAACAGATTCATCAGGTGAAGTCTATCAAGGAGACAAACGCCGTTTTGAGATCAAAAATCGAGTCGCAGGATAAAAGAGCTCGTGCGTAATTTCGGCTCATTCTTTCTGGTAATGGAATGATAACGGAAGATCTTAGAAGTAAAATGTGTGTAAAATAAGATGTTATGACATGGAATATTGGTGATATCTACACAATTAGTTCAATTTTCTTTTTTAAATCAGTTTCCAAATCGGAATTGATATTTTGAGTAGTGCCTCAAATAACTATTTGATGGTATGAAGACGGAAATATGTGAACAAGATATACAGTTTTATACGACTATTACAGATGATATGAGACCGTTTGGTTGTGTTACAGCATCACTAGTTTGATAAGTGGAGAAAAATATATTGAGATTGAAAGGGACGAAACCATAAAGCGACTGCCCGGCTTGCCTGCCTGAGAGCACGGCCTCCTCCCGAGCCGCAGGCCGCCGGGTTTGGCCGTTCGGCCGCGTCGAGGTTCGGGTGACGCAACTGGGGGGATCAGGTACTTTTTCCGAAATTTCACTTTACGCCGCTTCTATTCATCCGATTTGCATGATTGACACGGCGTTGGATTCAGGAAGCACGTCGTCATCGCGCTATAAGCCCACATTTTTTTAATTTCTTCCCGGAACTATGAGAAATCATATTAAATTTTTTTGAGGAAATATTTTTTGAAAAAACGGCATAGTAGCGTGAATTCTATTTTAAAAAGGAGTCCAAAGCCGTTTACAGATCGAAAATCGGACAATTTGTTCAGACGTTATCGATCTAGTAAATTCCGTGTGATAGTGCTGCGATCTATTGATTTTTCCTATAAGTATTTTTCGGTGCATTTAGCCTTAACTCGAGCACCAAGATATACTTTTTTCTTGCAGATATGAATTAAAAATTAATTAGTTTCCTTCGTACTTTATCCATCGTCTTTACATTTTCAAGAGAAAAAGTTCCCCAGAAATTCTGAATTTACACGTTCTAGAAACTTGCTAAAATAACTTCAAAATGAAACATTCGTTTGCTTAGACTTGAGACTTATCCAAAAGGGATGCTGCGCTACACAAGAATCCCTACTTCCGCTTAACTTTTCACGAAAACCTTTTTCTCTTGAAAAATGTACAATTTTTTTGTGCCAATGTCAATCAATGCAATGTGAATAAAAGGACAAGTCTGACATTTCCAACAAATAGAATGGAATCAGAAGCCACGGTGTATGACCTTTCCAGAAAAATGTGAAATAAAAGTAATAAACTGTCAATTGCTGCGATCCGCTCGCATGTCATGAACTCTGCATATTTTTCTATCGGAAAAGTTGACGTCTCTTGTTATTCCTCGCTAAGAAAGATTCAAAAACGTTTTTCAAGCAGAATATTGTTCTTAATTACTACGAGTGTGTACCATCTTTTAACATATCCACCTTTTGCTTAAAAATTCGTGGCGTTAAGAATTCACAGAAATCGAATCGAATGACGTGCGACCTTTCGAAGTCGCTATCCATACGCTGCCAATTCAACTGACAGCATGTCACAAAAAATGCTGATTTTCTACTCACAAAGTTATCATCTTATGAGATTTCCCACAAATTTGGTCTATCAATTACATTAATAGTTCTCAATTTATAAAACTCCTCTTAACCTTCTCAACTTCTGCGTAAAAATCCGTTGGGTTGTTAATCGCGGCAGTCACGCAATGGCCTGAACGTCTAACTTTCAACTCACTCAATGCCTAACTCAATGTCATGGTCAGTCCGAATGTACATAATCTCAGGCTCAGATACTCCCACCAGTTGGATCCACGGAAGCATGCGCGGCTCTAACTTTTGTTATTTTTTTCTCAGCATATCTACAAGAAGGGTCGGTGGTTTATTCACGGCGACGTCAAGACGAAATACAATTGCGATTCGTTACAAATGTTTCGCACACAGAAAACAAACCACAAGAAACTGCGTTTCGCGCACGGCATGTTAAAAACTCATTTATTGGCACAAGAATGTACAAGAAACTCACAAATTGAATATTATGATGGGATGGGGGTGTCAAAGATGGAACCCAGGGTAGTTTGTTTCCTCTTTCTTTATTTATGCTAAGAGTTGCTGTTTCATCATTTAGGATTTTCATTATTAAAAACTTTCTGAACTCTTGGTGATCGTTTTGTCTTTTAACGATTATCGCATGTTTAGAAAATAAAAAAAAATTAAACAGTCGCAATGACTAATTCCTCCTGGGAAACGCCAATGTTCTGTCAGGTCTGCCCATAAACCTCTCGCAACTTTATTCTAGTATTTATCGATGTACAGAACAATAATGCATTCGGTTCAACAGAGTGACTGTTGAACTAATTGTTCAAAATACAAACTGGGCTATTTGTTTCCCCAAGAAAAGAAAGAGCAAATCCAATGTTTTTCTGTTAGCAAGTGTTTGCATATCTGTCATATACTCTAATCAACTATTCAATACAATATCGATGTTTTAATAGAATACTTCTTGTTAAGTCACATTCCAGAGCCGTTCCCGTACTCAATGAACACCAATGAGGGACGATGACCAACGCAGGACCGATCAGAATTTGTCCGATGTTTGTACTCATCGATGGTTTGGTAAACTTCGATGTTTAATAATTGTCAATATCGGGGCTCGGTAACAAACATCGGGGCTCGGTAACAAACATCGGGGCTCGGTAACAAACATCGAGGCTCGGTAACAAACATCGGGGCTCGGTAACAAACATCGAGGCTCGGTAACAAACATCGGGGCTCGGTAACAAACATCGGGGCTCGGTAACAAACATCGGGGCTCGGTAACAAACATCGGGGCTCGGTAACAAACATCGGGGCTCGGTAACAAACATCGGGGCTCGGTAACAAACATCGGGGTTTTGTTGTGGATGTCGTGGACCTACCTTGACGACGCTGTGCACGGCCTGCGCGTAGAGCATGTTGACCTCGACGGGGTCTTGCGACAGCTCGCGCGTGTGCCGGAAGAGGCGCCGCTTGAACACGAAGCGGTTCTCCCCGGAGCCCAGCGTCGAGTTGTTGCCGCGCCGGCTCAGCGTCGGGAAGGATGACGTGCTCGACCCCAACTTGCACTGCTTTCTGCGCCAACAGACACACAGCACACACTCAAGACTCGAGTGAACACCTCGCACTGCCATTTCCACCGCTCTCCGACCTCTAGAAAACATTGGACGACGCGAGAGCCAGGAGCGGGTCCAGCCGCTCATTGGGAGGATCATAGATTTTTGTTAAATCATAAACATATGTAGTTATTATTAGGGAGCGGATTTGAATGAAATATATTTTTTCTTTTCACTGGAGAACTATGTCATTTAGTTTATAAATTCATTTTATGTTACAACAAAAGGAAATGACACATTTTTATAGGTCATTTTTTTGCATTTTTTGTTGATTTCGACTAATAAGTCATTTTTTTACCTATTTCCGTAATTTTATTGCATTTTTTTATTTCATCGATTTTATTATCATGTTTAATGGAACTTGCTTCAAATAATATTTACGAGATGCTGCAAATGTTCTTCACAGAATGACTCAGTAGCCTATTCGATTAGTTCGCTCAGAAATTGTTTTGACAGCCGTTGTAAGTATGTAATTCTTGTGACATATCAGCGCCTTTGTCGATTCGGCCGATTTTGGGATAGCTGAAGACAGATTTCCTGGTAAAAAAAAGTCCAAACTAAAAGTTTGCAAGCTGAGTTTAGTCGAATGAATGGAAGAAGCCTCGATTACATGAGTAATGTATCCAACGGCTTGAGTTGTTCATCCAAACTGTTTTTGGTCATAGTTTTACGTCATTTTTCTTTGGTTTTAGGGCATTTTAAAGCATTTTAAGAGCATTTTATTGATCATTTTTGGCGATGTTTTAGATCATCAAAATCCGCCCCTAGTTATATTATATATTGTTTGTAATGTATATATGATACTACTACACAATATTATCGTTACACAAGGTGAGTCACCTAACTTCAGCACCTTCTGTTCAGCACCTTCAGCACGGTTGAAGTTGCAATGCAGTTTTTACGGAAATTCATGAAGGAATGGGGCTAATTAATACATTTATTATTTGTATTTTATCACTCGTATTTTAAGAGATATTGAGGTAACTTTGTGTTTTTCAAATGGAACTATATATATTTTTTGATCTAACATGACGAGCGTAAAATAGTGAATCCAATGACATACATGTTGTCATATTTTAAACATCTTGAGTAATTTTGATTTTTGCGACTGGTATTAACGGATATTGTAACGCTCCGAGCACAGAGCTCTGCCCGACCTTGGTTGGTGGACTGTTACATTTACAATATAGTACGTTAAACAAGAGTCACAAAAAATGAAAATTACTGAATAAAATTGCCTACCTAACATATGACAATATGTTTGTCATTGGATTTGTCTTTTTACTGACAATATCTACGAAAAACCCTCCCCAAAACGGAACAATTTTTACACTAATTAGAACTTTCCGACAGTATTTTTTTAAACTACTTCGAAAATTTGAGAACACCACCTTAGCAACCTGATAATGATTAAACATTCTGCGGTAGCAATAACTTATCAGAATCCTAATAGTTGGTGGAGAATGAAGCAGGTGAGCAGTTGGCTTAGTACGCAGGGTGTCGTTTGAAATTCCCGGAACACATCATTGAAGCACCACAAATACATACGAACGTTGTTTGACTATTATTTTTTATTACCTTTTATAACAGCCTCTTTTATGACATCTTGCCCACAGCAATTTATTTGCAGAACTATCAAAAATCAGGACCAGACACCATAATTGTTGCTTAGGAACGTATTTTTAATACATTTATAACTGGCAAAATCATCTACTGCACTTCAAGGTCATGAGTTGGAAGGACTGGGGGAAATTTTCATCCAATCAAGAGTTCCCAGACCAAAACTTCAAGTCGTAACGAAGTTCCCAATTCAATGACAGTAACCCCCTCTACGTCCAACTCGTGTCCTTGCAGTGCCACTATTATTCAATCGGGTTTTTGACATTAGCAGCGCATTGATATTCGGCAGCACTCACATCTCCCAAGCGGCGATGACGTCGTAGAGATAGTCGTGGGCGCGCACGTGCTCCTCGCCGTCGGGCCGGCTCTGGTAGATGGCCCAGCCCTCGAGGTGGCGCAGGCCCAGCTTCTCGGCCAGCTTGGCGGCGGCGTCGCTCGCCGTGTCGGTGGGGTGCACGTCGATCGCCTTGGTGCGCCCGTCCAGGAAGAAGAAGCGGCACACGATGGTGCCAAGCCGCTTCATCGCCTGCGCACGCGACCACATGCCGTCAAACGCGGTGGGGAACAGGGCCTTTTGACTCGTAACTGAACTGATCGCGACGCTTACAGCGGCGTGCTCTACTCTTGCAGGAAGTCAAGGATTGATTGATTTTTTCGTGTTTCCGGGCGCGTCAACTGCTTTGGTCATTAGTCCCGTGAGTGTAGTGCATGTTCTTTTCTCGGGAGATGGCGGTAATCTTCCCCCACTGGATGGTGAGATCCGGCGCCGATCTACCGTCGGCTAGTGAGGTTTCCCCCTAACCAGGACTCTCCCACCAGCGGGGCACCGCCCCAGCCGGAAGCTCCCGACCAGTCTCCCGGTAGTGCATGTTAGTGTAAGTGTGCGTGTAAGGGGAGAGGATAGGCCAAGGAAGAGGAAGGACAGATCGCGCACGGTCCGTGGCCTGTTTGGTAGGGTACTGCTCCGGCATTCGCCTGGTGTTGATCGGAGAAACCACGGGAAACTACCGATCAGAGCAGCCGGCCGCTAGAATTCTCCTCCAGACGGCGACTGAATTCGACCTAACTGAAGAGCTAGTGTCGAAAATCCTGCCGCCGTCAGGACTCGAGCCTAGGACCTCCCGGTCAGAGGCGCTGCAGTGACATCAGTTGATGCACTGAGCAACCGCTCCCGGTGAAAGTCAAGGACATACCGCTGCCAACATTGAGATGGCACGGTTTGATTGATTGGTGTTGCCGGCGCGACAACTGCTAAGGCCGATAGTTTCGAAAGCGTAGCGCGTGCTTCTTATCGCGGGAGGTGGCGGCGATCTTCCCTACCTGGATGGCTAGATCCGGCGCTGACCTACCCGTCAGCTTGTGCGCTTTCTTAGTTTCTTAATTATAAAAAAGCATTACACAAACATAAGGGGCCAGCAATGGGATGTGTTCCGTGTATGCTACATAAGCCTCGTTTATTGAAGGTTGGTGTAAGATTCTAGATGAAAATATGTTTCAGAGAGAGGAATTGCGAGGTAACAATGGATTAACAAACTGGTGAGTAGAATAAATTAAAATATTAACTTGTATTTAATGGGTACAGACAAATAATCACGAAACATTTCCCAAGAGATTTAAAGTTCACTCCTTCGAAAATTACCAAAAGTCACGCTCACACAGAGATGTAAACAAAATCCAAATAAGTATCTGTGCAAAGTCAATTTTAGCAATGAAATTATCACACGTTGTTGGAAGATTACTTTTCGTTTTACCTTTGTTCGAAAAGTCAATTTGCGACATTATTTTGAGTCAATAATTTATTATATCTCCCAAAATGCAGCACAACTTTTTCACATCATAATTTTCGATTATCGATCAATAAATAATAATATTTCTTTGCTAAAATATGCTTTCATAGTTTGTTGTCATATTTATAATGAGTTACGTACACCTTCAGTGACAGTTAACTCAATTAAGCAATCACAATATTCAAAGGCAACTATTTCTACACTACATTTAACTTAATACTTTATAAAAGGGCAATTCATTTTTCTTTTAATTTATTGAATGTCGAAGCACAGAACAAGTCTGTATCTATCATTTATGAGAAGCAAGTCAGATTCATTTAAATGTTCAGAAACGAGGCAACGGATGATCTCATTAATATTTATAAATAAATTTGAAACTGCAATGCGTAATCCTTTTCACACTTACCCACAACCGCCTCTTCAAAAAAAATTGCATATGTTATTGAAATTTCTTCACCTTTTAACGTAAGTAATCCTTATGTTCTACAGTTACAGGTACAGTTTTTATGTTGTTTACGGTGTGGTTATTCGATCGTTTTAATTTCTTACGCATGCAATGAACCATCATGAAACACTTACCGCAATTTCTACAGTGGAAGGAGGATACTGACGGCAGGAGACTTTGGTGTTCTTGCAGTTTTCCAGGCACCACTGCACGTACTGGCGAAGTTTGCCCTCCAACTGCAGGTTCTTCTTCAGGAAGCACATGAAGTACTGCGAAGAACATCAGCACGCAATCAGATGGGCGGTTTTGTAAGCAAGAATCCTCCCCCCCTCGCGTCCGATCCGATTCGCATACAACCTGCACCTCGAAGCAGAAGGGTCTCTCCCCTCCGCGGGGCGGGCGTTATCCGATCCACTGGCGCTCAGTCTCGCCTCGCCGAAAGGCCGACCCTCCGAACCCTCATCTTTTCACTCGCGCCCGGATCGGCTGGCAGTTATTACTACGGACACCTTGTTTACTCGTCTATTCTCATTCCTTATCTTCTATCCGCACCTTCGGAATCGGCCTATGGAGAAATCGTTTATTGCAGAGTATCCCTAACGACGTATACTACTATCCACAACATATGGCTACACAACCTGTCTCGATCTAGAATGAGTATTACGAGAATTAAATGGGACGTTTTCTGTTATACGTCACACGGAATTAAAGGGTAGCTGGATTACAGAGATCAACTCATAGCGTTTCCATATTTGAAATCGTCTTTATGAAAAAATATTTCTTATGTTCTCGATGAAATTTTTTATCTTTATTTCTTGATATACGCATATATCGCAAATGCAAACTGCTATAAACATTAAGAAAAAAAATCACACACTTATGACAAGAACAATATTGTGATCAATGCTAAACCAAAGCTACGGCAGCTTGAATATAAGCATTTCTATGCGTGAATATTAGGTAATGAATATAGACGTGTGTACATTGAACGCAAGTGAAAAGATAATTACAAGCATTTCGTGCAAGTTTCAATAAACCAAACACAGGTTATTCCATTTAACATTAAGTTTGTAAATTATAAAATATCATTATCCAAATATTCTTGCGTACCATTTCGAAATTGAACTATGAGATACTGAGAGAAATACAAAAAATAGATCAACTGAACACGAAATTACCAGAGTTTTCCAAAGCTGTCGCACACAGCGTAGCCCTAGTATAATAACTCCAATAAGTCTTTTTTTTCGAAAATTACTACAGTTTAAAACTCAAACCCTTGATGGCCACCAATATTTATTGCTAAAAGTTGGTAACACTGACAATTTCAACGCTCTAGAGGCAAAAAACGATACCACATAATTTGGTGTACGATGTAAGAGAGAAAAACCTTAATTTTATTTGAATTTTATAATATATCATTTGTTTTATATTGAAGCCCTCTACAAACGACATTTAAGCACTTATGAAATGGATACGAAAGCTCAAAAACAATTTGTATACCAGCATTATAAACGACCTTTTCTGTTGCAACAAACATTTCAGAAAAGGGTGTTTAACGACACAAATGATGATGTATTAGATTTTACGGCATGAATCATTGCGTCATCACACATTCTGCCAATCGCAGCGAGAGAATCGTGTTGAGGTAGTGGTGAACGGAACAGCCGACCACAGTTTCTGGCACAGATGTCAAATACCCGAGATGTCACAAGGAAGTTATTTCGCAAAATTATGTTTGATTCTGTAATAAATTTATAATGCTGTTATACAAAAAACAGCATATGCAACTCTCTTACGATTTTGCTTTTTTGCATTCGTACAGATTTGAAAACTCGCTATCGGCGCTGGTTTTCAGAACACGAACTCCTGCAATAAAGCTTAACATTATAAACTAATTGCATAAACTATTATATGTTCCTGCTGTATAAAGTTTGAATTTTTGACATGCGTGTTTTCCTCAACAGGCTGACACATTGAATCAAAAATAGAGGGAGCCAATCGAGTAAAGCAATTTTACACCAAAATCCAATGTGAAAGCTTTTGGAGAGAGGAGTGTTTATATGAACCGCCGGACTTACCTACAAGCAAATGAGCTATAGATGGGAGGGTTCCCGCAACCCGGAAAAAAAGAAAAATATTCGGAAAAATATATAATGTGTGCATCTATAAAATAATTGTTAATTGAAGAGTCTACACTACAAAAAATTTTGTATTTAAAATCTAAAACTTGGTTTTGTTCTATAGTAGGTAAATCTGAAGGATTTTTTCAGGAGACGGGACTTTTTTCGCATTAACTACGAGGCCATTAGCGACCACTGTAGATTTAACGTTAGGGGTATCTGTAAACTGAATGAAGTAATATGGTAACGATGAGAGGTGAAAGGACGAACACAAATATAACCATGTCCTAGACGGGACACGAAACCGGCGATCCTTCGGCCCGAGATCGTCACTGCACTACTGCCTCAGCGATCGCGGCCACCGAGATGGGCGGGGGCGTAGTACCTTGTAGAGCAGCTTGCTGGGCTGGAAGGCGACGATGCAGAGGCAGAGCAGCAGCCACACGCGCTCCGTGCTCTCGGGGTTGGGGTTGTTGGTGGCCTGGCGCACGCACTGCACCAGGATCTCGTCGCGCAGCTCCTCGCGCTCGATGCCGTAGCCCACGATCGCCTGGATCGTCTGCAGCTCCGCCTCCGCCTTCAGCTCCCCGCGGATGTACTTGCACAGGTCCTGCACCGCCACGCGTAATCATGGCAAATTTTATCAAAACATCGATGCATCGAAGTTTCGATGCATCGCTGTTTCGATGCATCGCTGTTTCGATGCATCGCTGTTTCGATGCATCGCTGTTTCGATGCATAGATTTTTCGATGCATTATATTTTTCCCCCTACTTAGGTGAAATTATGTGTGAAAAATATCACTGACGCCGTGTTCGTGCCCTTTAAGCTTAATCTCCGAGAAACTTGGCGATCGCCGATGTGTAAGACTTCGATGAGAATGTTGCAAGCTGCAGTGATTGTTTGCTGATCGTAGATAACGCCAGTTTATATGATGGCTTCTATTGCGTCAAGTCTAGATCAAGGTGCTTAAAACCTTGCTTTAATGCACCTTGGTCTGGCTGCTAAACTACGACCTTGGATAAAAATAGATGAAGCTTTTACTACTGACGAGACGCGTTGTATACTGCAAAATGTGCATCAACCTCTGCCCTCCAAATGATTTTTAAAACATTTGAATTTTTAAAATTTGTTTAGGATCTGGCTCCTTTGTGGTTACCAGACCAAACGGAATCCGACAAACTGCGATCTGCAGGAACTGAGAACTCTGAATTATACGGAATATTTCAACAGAATTCTAAAAATGTGGGTTCAAAAATCCCAACCGATTTAGAATCCTTTGTTAGAACTTTATCTTGTACGAGTATTGCAGCCAACCCTAGCTCATAACAGCCCATAATTTCTTTTTTTTCATTTCTTACGTTTGATAATTCAGCGACCGTATTGGACAGCGAGTGTCTTACGACTTTAGGCAAAATAACATTCGTATACGAGGTATGTCGCCAACAATTAATATCCCTGAAACTGTAATACCACACCTTGAAGGAGATTGGGTTTTCGTAGAGCGGCTCCTTACGGAAGAATTATTTCATTAGTGTATGATTTTGTTGAAGTAACGCAATTGCAGATAAAGCGTTACATGTTTCACTCAAATTTACTCCTAAGGGATTTTTCTCGTTTGGGCGATACGACCTCAAAGAAGATTTTACTGCAATTAAAATTCAGAACGGCACACACAATAAGTGGAACCATAAGTATACCCCATCGTCACACACACACGAATGAGAGTTATTAGCACATTTAAAAGCACGATGAGGACGTTGTTCTCGCTCTTAGCTTGGCGCCAACGCCAAATTACCCGCCCTCTCTGGTGATGCATCT
Source organism: Teleogryllus occipitalis (assembly GCA_011170035.1). Classification (NCBI taxonomy): domain Eukaryota; kingdom Metazoa; phylum Arthropoda; class Insecta; order Orthoptera; family Gryllidae; genus Teleogryllus; species Teleogryllus occipitalis. The sequence goes on from BLKR01000447.1 coordinate 125,062, forward strand.
TCGCGTTTGTCCACTTAAGGCTCCTAAGCGGGATTAACGAGTCGCATTCCAACCCCGGGTGCGCTCTTGACGGCGCATTTGACGCTGCGTAGCCCACGCACTTCGCACACTACGCACGTAGCACCCACGCACACTCACCCGGAAGATTGTGACTGCCACGTTCACGTTGTCAGGGTCGTACATGTGGATGTGCGAGTTGGGGATGCTGGATCCACGATAGTACGTCACCATCTCGTACTTTGGCACCAGTTCTGTGGGTTTATTCTTGCGCGTCAAGGTTGCCATTATCGTACCTGCGGAAAACCACATTTTTAAATTCAAGAATCGCAAGTTTCCTTGTGACAGCACAACAGTATGTTCACATTTCGGGTGGATCATTAACCATAATTCTCATTAACACTGGATACTAGATTAGTTAACATAAAAGTGTATTTTATTGATAACCCGATTCTTTTAGACTCTTATTTACAATTTAATAATTGAATTGTCACGAAAATATTCAGGAAAAAATTGAAGGAATGATTTCTATTTTGCACTATGTAATTGCTTTCAAACGAGAACATAAATCGTACCTAAAACAGTTATATTTGTTGAATTGTTATTGAAATTCCTAGAATACCTTGCGCACGAACCACACAAAACCCACACCAAAAAAACAAACGTAGAAATATCAAACACCCAAACTCCGTTATTTAACCTATTTAGATCATGATTCTCCTCTCAATCTAGACAACTCGGCCCCTCCCACTTATGATGGTCTTCTGCTATCAGATGGGATCTGATCCTATTGACTTGAAAGAAATGCTTGAACAGAAGTTATTAACGGATAAAGAATGTAAGATATCTTATTACAAAACGAGACTCTATAACAAATCGAGTACAGTAAAAAGATATGTGTATATGTATGAGTGTTATACAAGTTCAAAAATGGCATCGTACTACATTTTTTTGTTTAAATTTCACTGTGCATTGTGCGCAAGGTGACTGTGCTGATTGTAATTATTGAGCCGGCAATGGATTATTAGAGTTCTTGTGCTCGAATATTTCATTACAACTTAGATCTCTGTATCGCGAAGATTGACTCAGTGCCGGAGATAGACAATTTTTGGCACAGAGTAATGCTGAAACGTAGCCCCTCCCCGCCCCGAAAATAAATTTAATAAGTGCATGTTTTATCAAGAAAGAATACGAGTTATTTTATTTCAATAAATAACAAAAATTACAACATTTAAGCCAGAAAAGATTTTGGAAATAAATATTTCAAATAACAGTTTTAAGTAAAAGTATTTAGCGATTCCAATTGCCAATTACTGGACATTTAACGGCTAAAAATAAAAAAAATATTGTGATCAAATAATACAATTTCCACGGTGATCTTAAACAGCTAAAAATTTGTTATTTGGTTAGTGTGTAATAAAATTACTTCTTAACTACATGGAATAATAAATATGAATTTCCGTAGACCCTATTTTAATGTTAGCGTGGGCTTCATGATGCCACCTTATAAACAATGAGTCAATGATTATAATTAACTATTTAATGTAAAATATTAATTAAATTTTTTATGAAATATCAGACTACTGTACCGCAACTTACAAAATCACCTTAACATTTTTCTCGAGTTTAATTTCTTTTTCAATTTTTACCAATTTTTTAACATCAGTCCCATCATCGGGCCCCTTGACTTGGCGGGGTCCCGAGCGATCACCCGGTCTGCCCATGGATAGTGCCTTCACTGGATTGACTTTAGAGTCACTTCACTGGAGAGACTTGAGTAACTTTAGAGTTTAGTGGATAAAGTAATCGTTTTTCGTACCTTCGGGCGAGCGCTCGTGGCTGTTGAAGTAGTTGTGCGCGAACTCGACGATGTCGTGGTAGGCGTCGTCCGCCAGCTCCCCGCGGTCCTCCTCCAGCTCCTGCAGCTTGCGCTCCACGCGCACGCGGCGCCGCTGCTCGCGCTCGGGGTCCTCCTCGCGCCCGTTGTGGCGCCACTGCGCGTGCTGCAACGCCACACACACACACAACCCCTCACCTCGTGCATTGACTGGTTGATTGTTAGTGATTCTGGGCGCGTCAATAGCGTAGGTCATTAGTCCCGTAAGTGTTGTGCATGTTTCTCATCGGGAGGTGGCGGTGATCTTCCCCCACTGGATGGATATCCGGCGCCGACCTACCAGCGGAGTTTCCCCGCAACCAGGACTCTCCCATCAGCGGGGCACCGCCCCAGCCGGGACAAGCTCTAAGTCCCCGACTGGTCTCCCGGTAAATGTGGTAGTGTAGTGTACAATAGTGTAAGTGTGTTTGCAAGAGGTGAGGATAGGAGAAGGAAGAGGAAGGAAAGATCACGCGCGGTGGGTGGCCCGTTTGTCAAGGTACAGCTCAACATTCGCCTGGTGTTGATAGGAGAAACCACGGAAAACTACCGATCAAAGTAGCCGACCGCTAGAGTTCTCCTCCGGACAGCGTCTGCATTCCACCTACCCAAAAATTTAGTGTCGAAATTCCTGCCACCGTCGGGATTCGAACCTAGGACCTTCCGGTTAGAGGCATTGCAATGACTTCAATTGATGCACCGCCCCCGGTCCCACCTCATGGCGGATTCATTAGTTAGTTGGTTAGTTAATGCCTTATTTTACGCGGGGAGACTCGGGCCTGCTCTTCCGTCTGACCACGCAAATATCACTACGCTCCTTTCACCAACTAGGGGAGAAAGGAGGTATGATTTCGGGCGACGTTACAAGCAATTCGAAATTAGTTTAGAGGCTTCTCTTATGCTTGAGGATCTTCTACATGCATTACATTACTACATGAGACAGTCGGCTTTTCTTCCCCTCCGAAGGAAGGCGTTCAAAGGATTTTTTCGCCCTTAATCGACGGCTTCTATCGGACTTCAACCCGCAAAACAGCCCGTTATCCTAAACCTTATACCACGGAATCCACTTGATTAGCAGTTGTCGCGCCCGGAACGGCTAAGGTCATAGTTCCATAAGAGTGATCATGTTTTTATCGCGGGGATGGTGGTGATCTTCCAACGCTGGTTGGCGAGATTTGGCGCCTACACGTCGGCTAGCAGAAATTTCCCCAACAGGTACCTCCCACCAAGCTTTAAGTTCTCGACTGGCCTCCCGACATGTACATATTGTAGTGAAGTGCATGCAAGCGTGAGTCGAAGTAGGGGGAGGATAGGACAAGGAAGGAAGGACAGAGTTAGGCGCAGTCCGTGGCCCGTTTGTTAAGGTACAGCTCGACATTCACCTGGTTGTTGATCGGAGAAACCATGGAAAACTACCGATCAGAGCAGCCCGCCGCTAGAATTTTCTATTAGTCAACGGTTGAACTCGACCTAGCTATATCGCTAGTGTCTAAAATCCTGCCACCGTCGGGACTATTAAGGCCCGTACCTCCCGGTCAGAGGAACTACAGTGACATCAATCTGCGCTCTGAGCCACGTAAGCAGGTGCCGCCGCCTAAGGTCGAAGGGCGTCCGGCTTGATGAGTGTTTCCGAACTTTTGATGGTTAGCCCCGAAAATGTGTGTATGTTAGCCCAGAGACAGCAGTGTTTCTCCTAGTTGAAATGTATCTAGCGCCGACCTACACCTTCGCTCACTTGCTTTTCCCCCATCAACGCGACACATGTGAGGTAGTGTAGTACATGTGGCAGTGTGTGTGCATGTGTTTGTGGTACAAGGAGAGGAGGGGTCAAAGAAGAGGAAGGGAAGATCGTGTCTACTTTTTAAGGTACTGATCCGAAATTCGCATGGTACTGATCGGAGAAACCGCAGTGAACTATCAATCAGAGCCTCTTAGCTACCTAGCTACCTAATCCTGTACCATTGGGAATCGAATCCGGTTCGATTCGTCTGAAGACGGAAATCTATTGTTACAACGAAAATTTGTTAAAAATTAATATTATTGCCACATTGCGAGCCTATGCGTGTTGCAATCACGTGATCTGAGACAAGGAAAACACGGGGGCGAAATTAGTGTGGACAGTCGGATATTATTACAACATAAATGTGGTTGTGTGGCCACGGTTGATGTGCGTCAAGTCGAACTGCATTATTCCAATCTGGGCGAATTACTGATCCACGGCCATTATGTTTATTTCCGAATTTCGCTGCGCATCACTGCGTGTGCTACGCACACCTTGAACGAAACCCATTAGTGTCTAGTGTTACCATCTGGTAACGAAAATTCCGGCCACTGCTGGCCAGGGTGCATACGTGACTTGCGTCGGTTCGAGTTTTCATTGACAACCATGCTTAGCTGCTGTATGCCCGTGGTTAAGTCGGAGGGGGAGGCCGGTGTGAAGGAATGGCGGTTCCACCCCATTAATGTTGAGTAGAAAGGGGCACCCGCGTTGCAAAGCTTCGGAAAAAGTTAGTGCATGCACGCTTGCTACACACACACATAGCTCACCTTCAGAACTGTGAGATTTGTATGGCGATGAAATTTGGAATAAATGTGTCGATAGGCTGTTAGAAGTTCCACTGTAATCTGTGGCGCAGGTTTGACGTGGTGTAGATTACGACAAGTGTAGTAAACGGGAGTACGTCGTCTATTCCAAAAATAGTACAATCTCAGTATGATGACCGTAATAATTGCCTTGTCTGTAATTTCCTGTTTCTTCATATTCCTTACAGACCATAAACTAATAAGCAAAATCACGATTGCAGCTTTCATTCTTTGGATTTACATGTTTCAAAACCTCGAACAATTAATTGAGTTATTAATGTTATCGGAACTGAAACATTATTTAAAACTGAATGCGATCTTTCTTACAAGTTCCATTATTTATAGTTTTCGTATAGAGACCCTGAGATATTATCATGTGAGCTTTATTTACGCATCACTTCAATCCAATCTAGCCTAGCCAAAAAAACACCTTATTCGGATTTGTGTGTGCCGCCAATCGTCCCGCTACTTCCCGTTTCGTTTCTTATTCTGGATTATAACTATTATCAGTATCAATTTTGCTAATAAGAATTCTCTGAATTCCTCCCAGTACATAAATTCCAGTAAATATTAACGGGAAAATATTTTTTCCGAGCTCATCTTCTCTACGAGTATCTACGCCTACATGAAACGAAAACCGCAGCGAGTCAAAATCTGATGCTGACGAATTCCTGGAACGTAGCGTGCCCAAATAAACTACGCCAATTCCGCCGTAAATTACCGTTCCTTCGAGAGTTCTCGACTTTTGTTCCAATTTCGCTGCATCCGCCTCTGCGGCCAGCCGAGCTCCTCTCCGAGGTAGCATTTAATCCAATTCTCGACGTCTCTTCGCAATTTCCATATCGCCGCGCGGGATGAGGAGGGGAGAGGAGAGTGGGGCGGGGCGGGGAGGGACGGGTGGGGCAGAACGAGGAGGGAAGGAAGGGTGGGAAAAGGAGGGAAGGAGGGGAGGGAAAAGTGGGATGGGGCGAGCAGGGGGACGGGAAGGGAAGGGTGGGCCGAGGACGGAAGGGAAATATGGGGCGGGGAGGAAAGGGAAGGGTGGTGATGGGGAGGGAAGGGTGGGGAGGGACGGGGCGGGGAGGGAAGAGTGGGGCGGGGAAAGAAGGGAAGAGTGGGGGAGAGGCTGGAGGAAAGGTTGGTGCGAGGCGGGACTAGGAGAGAAAGGTGGCGCGGGGTGGGGTGGGTGAGGAGGGTGGGGCAGAGCTGGGAGAGCAAGGTGGGGCAGAGCGGAAATGAAAGAGAGGGGAGAGCAGGGTGGGACAGGGCGGGGATAGTAGTGTGGGGACAGCAGAGTGGGGCAGGGTGGGGCACGGCGGGGGACATGGGGGGGACAGGGTGGGGCACAGTGGAGCAGGATGGGGCAGGGCGAGGGGTGCAGGGTGGAGAAGGCGGGGCGTGGGGTGCAGGGTGGAGCAGGGCGAGGGGTGCAGGGTGGAGCAGGGCCGTGCGGGGCGGGGCAAGGCGGGTAGAGCAGGGTGGGGGGAGGCCCTTCGGTTCCGTGGGCGCTGCTCGGCCGCCTGCAATTAATTCCCGCTGCCCTGCAGCGTCGGCCGTCGAGAGCGCTCCTACAACTTGCGCTTCTCGCTCTATTAAATGAAGCGCGGGTTAATGTGAGCTCCCGAGGGCTCGCTGCGGTCACCGGCGACGGCCACACGTGGCGCGCAATTGCCGCAATTGCCGGTGTGCGACACACGCTACTTTAACTGTCAGGTAGTTTTCTAGAACCTGTTATCATTGATACGGTTGTTCCAGTAGGGTTTTAGTTGGCTGAACTGATTTTGTTGAACAGTACTTTACTATGGAATTATAGAGAGGGCGTTTTTGTGTAGCACCGAGCAATGACAAGAGAGTAGCGCTATCAAATATTACATTCCAGTTAGCACCAACACAATGGTGAAAGCGTCTATCAACGGGAAGAATTACTTTGAAACAAAATCTTGTGTTACACTGTTACAAGTAAGAATATCGGGATATGTTCGATTTTCATGAGCAACCAGACACTAATTAAGTGCTCGAAGAGGTTTGAGTATCGGTCAGCAAACCGAAAAAATGTATCATAAATGCTAAAAATTGAAAGTAACTATCTCCGATGGTAAATGTTGAATTTTGTATCTGATAATTACCTCATCATAAAGTCTACCTCCAATTGAAAACAGAAATAATTTAGAATATGTTTCAAATGTCCATGTCCATGGCATTAAAACTGTGTAGGCCTTTGTATAGCTGTAAATCTACACATGTAATTAATTGTGGCAATGCAAGAATACACGGGCCGAGCCTCAGATTTCAGATATATTACTGTCGCCCCTGGCAACTATCTTTCCTTCATATATCAATTCAAAGAAGGGGAAATTGAATCCGACATCATCTTCTTTCCCCAATAAAATATAGTTATAAAAAGATATTAGCATGAGACTTTTAGCATGTTAGATAAGACAGATGAGGTGTACAGAAATTATATAAATCAACGCAGCACGCTTGGTTTCTGGAAACATTGTTTACGTGGTAATGAGCGTGTTGAATATTCATATGAATATATTCTTTCGTGTTTGCATTATAAAATCATAAAATTTAGATTCGCAATTAAGAATCATTCAACATTTACCAGGAAGTGAGAGGGTATTAGGGGACACATTAAAAATTAAGTAACGGAAATAAATAAAATCTTTATGGAATGGCAGAAGGGTTATTACCAGATTAAAAATGCACAATGTACACCCAATTTGGACATTGTGCTAACCAAAAAATTATCATTTGCACTCTCAGTGATTTGTATTATTTTCGGATAATGCGTAGTGATAATACAGAACTCAAGCGAACCTTCTATTCTAAAACAACTAGTTGAATAGGCTCTACAGATGGTATATTTAATTTCTGCAGATATTTCATACCAAGTAAAAATGAAGTTCACCGCAAGTTGTGAGCTGTATAGTATAGTACAGCTGCGCAGAACAGTTCCCCGTCGTTAACCTCACTAGCACGAATGCGTATAATAGAGGATGGCAGGGGTTAGTCGCATGAAAAAGAATGTTTCGCGTTTTAGGACGCATGAACTACTACATTAGTCCCGTAAGGATAGTACATGTTATAAGTGGGAGGTGTCGGTGTTCCTCCACCCTGGAATCATACATGCGGCGCTGACCTAAACACCGGCTTGGAAGATTTACCACAATAGGTATCTCCCTAGAAGCAAACCCCAGCCCGGATACGCTCAAATCTCCCGAGAGGATTCGATGTGTGGTTGGTGTAGTGCATGCCAGTGCAAGAGTATGTGAATAGAGAAGAGGGAGGGGATTTGCGGTATTCACCCGGAATTAATGGGAGAAAGCACAAAAACTGTCGATCAGAGCAACCGCAAGCTAGAATTTTCCACCAGATGGCGACAGAAGTCGACCTAACTCTGTAGGGTTCTGCCATCGTCGAAACTCGATCTCGACGCTGCAGTGGCAACGCTGTTCAGTTAAATTCCTTATTTTACGTGGCGACACTCAGGCCGTAAAGCCTTCTCATCCGTCCGACCACGCAAATTTCGCTACGCTCCTATCACCATGAAGCTCTAGCGGAGGAAGAAAAGGTATCACTAGGACGATGAAACAGGATATTTGAATTTAGTTCAAAGGCTTTTTTCAAGCTTGAAGATCTTTCACATGCAGTAAATCTACATCGGACAACCGGCTTTCACTATCTAGCAGAGACAGAAGGTATCACTCGCGCGTCGAAACAGGCGAATTGAATTTAACTCAGAAGCTTCTATTACCTTAGGATATTTTACATGCAATAAAACTACAACATGGGAGAGCCGGCTTTACTACCCCCGAAGGACGGCGTATCCCGATTGAAACCATGTATTTTTTTTCGTTCTTAAAAGTACAAGATTTCTATGGAGTTTGAACCAGCAAACTTGGGTACCAATGCCCGATTTTACATGCATTATATCTACAACATGGGACAGCTGGCCTTATTCCTACCGAAGAAAGGCGAATGAAGGATTCTTTCACCCTTAAAAATGCACCGCTTCGATCGAGTTTTCACCGGCAAACTTGCGTACCAAAGCCTGATACACCGGTCACTAAGTCATCTCAGGCAGTCAATTATGTTGATTAAAATGCAAAGGACACCGTAAAGCAGCGACTCACCCCGGAGACGTTAGAGCTGCGCGAGCTGGGCCTGCTCTGGCGCGGGGAGGACGGGCCGAGGGGCGACACGGGCCGCGGGCGGGGGCTGGGCCCGCGCTCGCCCGCGCCGCCCGCGCCGCTGCCCGCGCGCTGCACGCGCTCCACGCCGGGGCTCTTGGGGCGCAGCTTTTGCTGGCCGGGCGCCAGCGGGGGCGGCGGCGGCGCCCCGCCCACCGCCGCCGCCGCCTGCTCGCACAGGTCGGCGCTGGACGAGTCGTCGCGGGGCAGCACCGACTCGTAGATGGGCTCGGAGGCGCCGGGCGACAGCGCGCCGGGGCTGGGCGGGCCCGCGGGCGGCGGCGGCGGAGGCGGCGGCGCGCCCCCGCCCCCGCCGGCCCCCGGCGCGGGCGGCGGCGGCGGCGGCTCCGTCGGCTCCGGCAGCGACGGCATCCCCAGGCTGCGCACCGGCGCCGGCTGCAGCTCCAGCACGCAGGGCGGCGCCGGCGGCGGCACCAGGGCCCCCGCCCCCGCCGCCTCCTCCTTGATGACCGTCTCCAGCTGCGGCACACGCCAGCACACGCGTCAAAGCGAGCGTATGCCAAACACTTGGAATAATCACTCTCACTTCTAATTCTTCATCATTCGTCATAGCTTCATAGATTGATTGATTTCGTTGGAAATTGCCTTACCCCTTTCAAACAACAATAAACCCTCATTAACACGGATTCCAAGGGACCGAAATAATCTGAGTTCGTGTTACAAAAATTCGCGTTATCCGAATATTATGAATATCCGTATTACCGTAATCCCTTGAGAGGACCGAAATTTTGTTCGTGTTACGGCGACATTCGTGTTAAGCGAGTTCGTGCTAACGAGGGTTTACTGTATTTAGATTTTACTTTATTAGATACTCAAGGTGTTCTTGTCACATTTTTATTTCTCTTTTGACTCAACTTTAGCATTCCATTCCCTAGACAACAAAAGTAATCAAGTTCATGTATTGCAGTGATGAATGACTGTTGACCATTTTGTTTAGATATAACACTTTTTCGAACTAAAAAATATGACAAATTTTAAGAAATAAGGCAAACACTGTACATCAGATGGTCCCCAGTACTTCCCATCTACCAGCGTCAGTATGTACTATCCCGTGGAAAACTAACATAAAATTGAATAATTAAAATCAGGAAAAGAGAGCTCGAGATTCCGCATGATCTATACTTTCATCTGTATAATTCAGAAAATAAGAAATGTATATTCAGACATTCATGAAAAAATTAATTCAACATTTTTACAAGCGTAATGGCATGTTTCCAACAAGTTTTTAACTCGCGTAAAGAATTTATTCATTATGACAAATTTAAA